>RQTK01000135.1:542177-614677 GCA_003991915.1 Elysia chlorotica
AGGGGTGCGGTGCTGTTGCTTTTTTTTTGTATCAATATTATTCATACCTGATCTTTTTTAGGGAATGGGGAACGACTCTTTTAATATTCTTTTTTTATTTCAGATATTTATTGACAGAGATCCAAAAATTTTCTCAGTTATTCTCAACTTCTTGAGAACCAAAGAAATCCAGTTAAGGTGAGCATTGATGCTCTCTTCTTTCTTTTTTTTTTTTTTCCTTCCATCTAAAGAATGATGTTCTTACAAATCTGGCAATTGATAGATAAATCTTTTAAAATGTAGGTAGTATTTGTTTGTTGTTGTTGTTGTTGTTTTTTTTTTGCGGGGGGATTAGTTTTATTCTAACTCATAACAGTTTCTATTTAAACCAATTTTACAATTTTAGCCAGAATAGAGAGCTTTTCTAATTTGCTTTAAGGTGCCTTTTTTTTTTTTTCGAAATTTCAGTTTTATTTATGGTTTGCGAATTTGCTAGAGTGATACTTATAAGTATATACAGCCTTTCCAGGATGTCTTGACCCCGGAAAGCTAATGTGATGTTTAATACCTTTACAGAAATGTAGATCTGTCAGCCTTGAGACATGAGGCAGAATTCTATGGTATCAGTACCCTTGGTAAGTTAAACTTAGTTACAAACATTTTTTTAAACAAAAGATTAAAATAAAAATTGGTTTTAAAGTATCACTATTTGAAATTGCTTTGTAAACCTGTGTCCCAAAAACAAAAATTTTGAAAAACGTTAAAAGATTTGTTTATTTATTCCTCCAGTTCAGCGCCTGACACTTTGTGAAGATCTTGATCACTCATCTTGTGGGGACGTTCTGTTTCATGGATATTTTCAGCCTCCTCGTATGTTTGTTTTCCAAATGGAGTGTTTGCTCATTCTATTACTTTTGAACCATAATATTTAAAAAAATCAAAGGAAATTTTAAAGTTTTTAAATGAATTGCATATCTAGAAATATTTTACCATTGTGTGATTGAAAATAGGGATGTTGAGGATGTACCATAACACAGTCTACAGAAAACTGTTAACAGATTTTGTCTTGTTTCAGACAGGATATCTCTTAAAGAAAGGATCTTTTTTCTGTTTTGTTCCTCTATAAATTAAAGAAGTATTCGGGACCATTGTCTTGATAATTTTTTTTTTTTTCCTTTATCGATTCAGCTATATATTGTGAAGAGAGAAGAGTCTTTTTGTCAGATACTAGAAATGTCATCCTTTTCTTGTTTTTTTTTTCTCCTTCATGATCATAGTGGCTCCTTTACCTAGCTCTAGCAGTTTCCGCCAGTCTATAGTTAGTGTTGATGGAGGAGTCAACCAAGGTGCAAGCACTTCTAGTCAAACACACTCACGGTAACATGGCTATTATTTTTATTAACCACAGACTTGCTTCTGCTTTCTGTGACCCATGCTTTCATTTGTGACTGAGGAATACATTTTAGTAGTATGTTTTCAGTTCCATGTGTCTTTTGACCGTTGTAATATAAGGAACTTTTTGCTTTATGGTTGTTAGCAATCTTGGTTTACAAAATATGAAAACAATTTAACATGCACATTGGTGGTATATGTTAAATAAATATGTTTAATAAATTACTTACCTGTTGAAGCAAAAGAAAATTGATTATGTGCATTATCTAATAAAGAATTAGAAGCAATAAGCTTTGCATCTATCTCTTTTTATAAATTGAGTTTCATACACTTTTAAATATTTTTCAGAAATTCTTCAATAGACAGTCGAGTTGTAACTTCACAAACCAGAGCTAATAATGCTGGCCTGTACCCAAGCAATGCTCGTAGAACAGATCAGGGTAAGTTTTCTTTGAAATGGGTTTACAATGGAGTGTTTAGAGCAACTTTTACTGTGTGATTAATTTTGGTGATATTAACTTGATCTGTCTGTGTTACACATACATTGTTGTTAAAAGCATTTCATCTTTTTATCTATCAACGCTTCTGTGTAAAGTCATGCACCATTGAGGAATGTGTTTTGAAAGTTCCATTTTTTTTATTTATTTTTTTCACTTGCAAAAAGCAGTATTATTCAATCAACGTTCCTATCACTTTGATTTATCAGCCATATTGCTGGAGCCAATGCGAGTTACGATGATTAGGGGTCATCAGAACTGGATATGTGCTGCATATTCACACTTTGTTTGTTGCTACAGGTAAGATACATTGATTTCTGTAGGAAGATTTCTACTTAGGTCTGGGTGGTAGGCTTTACAAAAAGAGAATGTTAGTATTGACACAAAATTTTCAGATTTTAATTTCAGTCCATCAGTTTAAATTCAATTTTTTTTAACAAGATACTATCTCTTTTTTTATTTGAAGTATTATGTTAAAAATTAAAGTTAAAAAAAGGATTACAACTGCAATAATCTTAATTCAGAAGTTGTTTTTTATATATATATATATTTTTAATCTGTAGAAAACTGAGTGTACGAATAAAAATAAACTAGAATGATAAAACCTCTGAGATCACTTGTATAACAGACTGAGTATATATGCATATAACTAAAGGGTTGCAGAGTTTTATCCTTTGTCTCTCCGTATTTCAGAATGAAGGACTCAACAGGCTGGCACCTCCTGTGGAAGAGTCAGTATATGGATGCGCAGGTGGAGAGAATCGCTCTGAATGCCAAGGTGATCACTTCTAACCAGGACACGATAAACAACAAGATGGTGGCAGCTTCCTCAGGCTCGACAGTTTGGCTCTGGGCAGTCAGTGACGATGGGGACAAGAGACAGATTGGTGTGCATTTAATTATAGAAAACACAGTGATGCCATTTTTCCGTTAATTTACGGAATTCCGTTTAAAATAAATCGCCTGTCAAAGTCCCATAGAAATCACTGGTCCGAGTTCAGTCAATCTTTGTGCAGCCGTGCATTGACTTATAGAAAAGGGAAAAACAATTTAACGGAATAAACAAACCATGAAAAGTACGAACATTGCTGAACAACAAAGGAGTGAAAATTGACATTGGTTAGACAAGAAAGGCGCATAATTAGTTAATAATTTATGACAAACCTTAGTCTAGGTGTCAGTTTTGGCTAAACAATTTTGGAGATGTTTTTTTTATTCAATTCCATATTATTAGGCTTGCTTAGTAGCATCAATTGTCAAACCTGTTAGATTAAATGAAAAATTTTGTTACAATGATTTTGTTGAAGAATATGAGACTAAATTTTTTGTCTTCATGATGAATGCGTGTTAATTTTTTATGTATATTTGCTTTTTAGGTGTATTTGACCTACATGTTTTGGTGGACAACCTCTTCTTCATTGGTAGTCAGCTGGTGGCCCTGAGCAGCACTGGCAAAGTGGGTGTTTGGCACTCTATGACTCAACACTGGCAGGTACAGATAAAATGTGTTCCAAATTCCTGTTTTTAAAAGAACAGAGGATTTATAATGAAGTGTTTTCGCAGGCATTTTTTTATCACCTCACTTGCATAATGTCTTACCTCACTTGTTAAATACTCTAAATCTATAGTATTTTTAGAAATGAGGACATTATACAACTGAGATTACGGGGGAGAGGGGGGGGTGAGCTTTTTTGTTTTTACATTTACTATTAATGGGATGATGCTGTAAGAAAATGCACATCATCAGCAACAGCCTGGAACAGATTCCCTATTTCGGCAGAATGAAAATTTCCAATGCAAGAGAGTTATGGTAAGTTAGACATTTGTCACAGAATGGGATAATTTAAACTTTTTTAAAAGCTCACAAGATTGAAATTAAACAGCAAGTATGACTATGAGGTTACAGAGGTATTTTTATATTTTGTGAATGCCAGATCCAGGATGTTGTTCCGATCACTAGTCATGACACGGCAGGTTCATTTCTCCTTCTGGGTTGTGAGAATGGAAAAATCTATTACATTGGTAAGTTTTTGGTTTGGTGTTTTAGTTTCTTAATGTCCAGTGTTAGCATATAGGCTGTATTGTAGACAGGTCCCAAGACTAAGGTATGACCACTTTACATCCTTCCATGCAGTGATAAAGTGGGGATTTTAATACTTTTGTCTCTACAAGTCCATGTGAATCAACACTAATATAACCATTAGGTGGCAAAATTTTACCCAACAAGTTGCCTGGTTATGGGACAAAACCCAGGTTTTCTGGTTTGAAGTCTAACGCTCTGACACTTTACCCAGCTTGCCCTCTTTTTTAGCAAGTTGAGAATAATAAAAAAAATAGGTGAATTTATTTAGGAAGTGATGGACAGTTCTGGAGTTTTGAAGCTTTGAATCTATCATAGTAAACCCAGGAAAAATGGGTTCTGATTCTTGCAAACATAAATTACACACTCTCCATCTTAGTGTATAGATAGAACCGAAACTGGAGTAAAAAATAGAGATGTAATAAAGACAAATATACATGTTCAACCTTCTAAAACCTAAGCTTTTAATTACTAGGAGCTAGGCAATAATTTAGATGCTAAAAATGATAAGATTATTTTTTGTTTAGCCTGTTCTGTGGCATCTGTTAATAATTTGGACTCTTTTCACAGACATGCAGAAATTTCCACTGAGAATGAAAGACAATGATTTGCTCGTGACACAGCTGTACAGCGACCCTTCTAATGATATGGTCACAGCTTTGAGTGTTTATCTCACCCCTAAAACTAGTAAGTTCAGAGAGGACATCAAACTTTTAGTATCTTTAGCTTTAACACGCACATTTTTGTGTCATTCTTATGTTTTGTTTGTCTCGGATTGTGCCTAGCTAGAAACTTGGAATTTCTGAATTAAGAACTTTTAACTCAGATTTAGCCATACTATTGCCTGACAACAAGTAAAAATGGAGATATTACTACTTCGTTCTCCGCCCATGTCACCTGGCATAGTGAATGCCACCATGCTCTGTGAATAAACATGTCTTTTGTCATAGCACAAAAGGGAAGTTTTTTTAACTCTGTGTGGATAAAAAAATGTTTTATTTGTAAAATGTTTGTGCCGTCAGTGAGAAGAATTTTGATGTTATAAACTGCTTCCATACCATGATATTAGGTATAGATAAATTAGTCTAATTGTCTTGTGTCATTTTTTTGTATGAAGGTCTAAGTGGCAACTGGATTGAGATTGCATACGGCACTTCCTCTGGCACAGTGAGGGTCATAGTTCAGCATCCAGAGACGGTTGGTCATGGACCGCAACTCTTCCAGACGTTCACAGTGCACCGCAGCCCCGTAACTAAGGTCATGCTGTCAGAGAAGCACTTAGTTTCAGGTCAGCAGAGCATTAGCACTAACTGGTCTTTCACCTCTAAACCAATAGCCATTTTTTTATCTGTTGTTTTTTTTTAATCAAGTTTTCAAATGCTTTTAGCAGGGATTTCAAAAGGCCTCTTATCGTTTTATTGTAAAAAAAAAATTGGGGCTTTTGCGCATAGAAAGTGAACGTTTTATGCTTGAAATACTGCACTCTCAGATCAAACCAGAGATTTTTTTACATTTATTGATTTTTGTACTTGTTTTTTTCCCTTACTTGCTGACTGCTATCTCCTCAGTTTGTTCTTTGTTTATTCAATCAATGCATTAGATCCTAATTCTTTTATTGAACTTGAGAAATACAATTATCAAAAGACAATGCAATCAGAAATAGATTCAAACTCTTCTTTCTTGATCTAAATTAAATTTAACCAGGAGTGCAATTTGGAGAAAGAAAAAGAATATTGCAGTTTTCAATGCTTAAATAGCAAGACATTTAAATGAGTAAATCAAAAACAAGATATTTCCAAGCTATCTGTGAAAGCTAGAAGGTTTTTTATGATTATTTTTCAATGTCTTTATTCCCAACCATAGTGTGTGCGAAATACAACCATGTGAGGACTTGGAATGTGACGCGGTTCAGAGGGATGATCTCCACTCAGCCTGGCTCAACTCCACTGGCCTCATTCAAGATTGTTTCCCTGGATGATATGGACCCCTCTGTTAGTTACACTGCTGGGAATGACTTTGGTGAGTTTGCCAAAGAGCAGTAACACTCTGAGCCATCATGCTATTAAGGTTCTTAGTTTTAATGTCTGTACATAGTGTTGTCAAAGATTTATTTTCTGATTAAAGATACAAGAAAATAATTTTCTTAAAAGGTAAAGGGTCTTGTGGGAAAGAAAGAAAAGGAGCCTCGAATCAACAAACAAGTGATCACTGCTGTAAAAAAAAAATAGTAATCTGATGCAGCAAGTTGGTAATGTTTTTTTTTGTTTGTTTTTTTTATCATGCAAATTTAGAGAAAATCAATGGTCTTCCTTGTTCACACTTAATATATAGAAAAAAAATCAGTAATGCAGACTGATGATGCATTTACATAAGTGACACATGATCCTGGCCTAAACTTTTCCAGGCAACATCAATAAATTGTAAGTGTTCCATGCTTTAAAGATGTAGATATATAGCACAAATGATGTTCAAGGGAGGAAGAAACATCAACTTTCTGAATTACTTATCAACTGAGCTGAGAACAAAGCAGAGTTGGTCTCTCTTACTTTTTTTCCAGCCCAAATAACATTGGTCTCATGAATCATTCAAATACCTTTTTATTGCTTTTCACCTTTCTTCTCAGGGCCATTTGGAGAGCAGGATGATAACCAGCTGTTTGTTCAGAAGGTGGTTTCGGAAACAGACCAGCTGTTTATACGACAAAGCTCCACAGGCTACAGAATCTGTGTCATCCGCTCAGTAGATGGCAGCACAATCAGCTCCTTCTGCGTTCATGAGTGTGAGGGATCCAACAGGATGGGCTCCTGTCCTCGACGCTATCTCTTCACTGGCCACTCTAACGGCAGTGTTCAGGCAAGTCTTTCAAAATGTATTTCTTAGTGTCCAAAGGCTCTTTTGTGATTAAGAATGATCCTTTCTACTTTTAATTGTAAATAAGCAAACACCTAACATATTTATACTTTTCTTTATCTTTCAAATTTCGCAATTCTGAATGTTACTGATTTTGTAATAGATAATGTGTTTGTAAAATATGAGATATCTCTTGGTTGAATGTAAGGCATAAAGAAGTTTTTAGCAAATATACATAATTCACTGGGTAAAATCGTGTAAAGACATAATATGGTCTCTGAATTTACATAGATATACGTTTAAAAAAATCATCTTCCATGAATAAAACAAAATAAGGTACATTTTTTTTGGCTGTGTGAAAATGTTTACTTTTTTCATTTTAGATGTGGGATTTGACAACTGCTCTGGACTTGTATAAACAAGGAGACAAAGGTAACTTATAAAGCATCTGGAAATGACTTAATCAAGAGCCAATGTGCTCTTTTTATCTTATTTTGACACATTATAAGTACATCCTAAAGTTAGAATTTACCACAGTTTTTTTCTTGTTTCTAAAAAAATACTCTTTGTTATGGATTTGTGGAAAGGCTAAATGATTTTCATGCTTGTTGTTCTTTTTTATGTTCCAAGTTTCGATCCAATCATAGCTGTACTTGTAAATCATATAAATGTCCACTGCAATCTGCATGGCAATTTTCTTTAATCTAATAATAAAGAAATTGAATGTTTGGTCTTTTTCTTTTTTTTATTTCAAGATTTTAAATTAGCCAAAAAAAGGTGAGCCATAGTTTAATTATATGCCATGTTTTGTACCCCTGTCCTTACGTCTCGTCTCGGAGCCCCTATGGGTCCCCTAATATAATGTGACCAGCTGAACTGACTCATGGTGTCCCGCCCAGTCGCAAGTGTGACAGCACATAAAATTGTCAGATGTCATTCTTGGTGCCTGTCCACAATATAGCACAATAGAGTGCTGACGTTGGACGTTAAAGCAACTCAACACAACTCTATGTGCCCCCACTTATTTAAATAGCCAAATTACATGCAATTACAGAGGTGTAAAACCTGCAATTTCAGTATTTGAATGTAAATCTTTTTTTTTTTTTTTTAGAATTTAGAAGAATCATATACACCATGCGTAGAATTGGACCATTCTCTAAAGTATGTTTTATCACACTGATTTTAGTTGCATAAATTTAGAAATGTGTTGATAAAACAAAAGCAAAACAAAATACTAAAGACAAGAAAAAAGACTATTGTTAGTTGTTTTCTGCTTTTAAGCTGGTAATGTTAGGTGTTATATTTTTTATTTATTTTTATTTTTTTTGCTGTCCTGTAGAGAAACAAGCACTTCAAAGTGGTCCCACGGCCACTGAGCTTGTACGCCTGTTAGAGCAGGTCGACCTGAGCTCGTCAAGCTGCTGCTCCACCCCGTACTGCATCAGCCCTTCCTCGTCCAGCCTGCAGGTAGTGGCGCCACCTGCCTGCACTTCTAGTGAGAAATATGGGGCCATTGGGCGGGATGGTGATGATGATCAAAACCCTGACAGTGAGATTGATGCCACTTTAGAGGTAGGTGGGTGCTTGTATTTATTAAATATTATATGTCAAGGAGATGGACTGGAGAAAGACACGCTATGTGGAAAAATAGACAGATTGAAAATCAGAGGGAGATCATGTTCGAAATCAAGAATAAGATAATTAAAATGTAGCTGCCAGAGAACAGCACAAAATGTTTGGAATTTCTTGTTTTGGGATGTTCAGAAAAAAAAGATTGTTTCTCAGTTCCTAATTTTCTTTTAAATAAGGTACTTTTAAAAATCAATCAGCATCAAGAGAAAGTAAAATGTATGACTTTTTTGCTCTTTTCCTAAGCCTTCACATAAATGGGTCTGGATCCACTTAAAATTTGATGGTGTTTTTACATTTGCACTTAATTGTAGGACTTGAATGATGTGATTCTAGAGCCTTTACCAAGATTTGATATCATTTTGACATTTTCAGATTGATGATCAGGATGGTTGTGCCTGTGTAGGTGATAAAAGTGAACCAGCAGAACGCCAAGGACAAGGGGATGACAAGGGAAAACAAATCAAGAAGGCTGGATATTGGATTTAAGTTTCAAATAGTGTTGAACAGTAAAATCAGATTTTACTAGAATCCTTTAAATTGTGTTTAGAATTGGTCCATTCTCTAAAGTGTATTTATCAAACTGGTTTAAGGTGCAGAAGTTGGTTATTTGAATTTTTTTATTTGATTTTTTTACTATGTAGGTGTAGTGAAAATCAATGGTCATCCTTGTTCACTTTTATATGTCAATAAATCGAAAGAATATAATTTCCTACATGATGATGCATTTACATAAGTGATCCTTTATCCTTGATATACTTTTGTTTAAAATGTGTTCAGCTATGTGGGAATCTGTTTTGATTTGTTATGTTTTCCCTTCAATATCTGACTGTGATAAAGATATAGATTTGTTGGATCATTTGGATAAGCAAGTAAATTTGGAGTTACACTTTTTTGTTTTTTATTATTCTGTTGTTGTTGTTTTTTGTGTAATCAACAAAGGCTTGTTATAGTAATTATAACATTTTTTTTTGCATCTAATCCAAGATGAAGTGGTTGATAGTAATGTATTAATGTAGGGATGGATTTATATATGTCTTTAAATACTCTTCTTAAACCTTGTTTTTGTGATTTCATGCAGTATTATAAGATATATAAAAAGTAGAGTATATTCAGATTAGTCTTAAGTTAAAAAATCGTAAAAGTTTACAATTCCTTTTTTCCCTAATTGAAAGTGATTTAAAATGTTAGCAAAGTGGTTGAAAGGGTTATGATTATAACATAGTAGGTTAAGCTTTTTTGCACTTTTTTTTTTATTTGTTTTTCTTAAGTTTCTTGTGTGTATATAAAGCTTAAGTAGATAAATAACATGCTTAGGCAATGATGATTGCTAATTCAAGGAAGCCTCTAATTTGGGAAATCATTAATTGTACTACGTTTCAGATTCTGATAATAGGTGGTATTTTATCCACTTCTTTAATGTTAAAAAAAATATATCAACTTACAATGTTTGACCCAGTTGGTACCTTTCAGCAACTTTTTGAAGTGATCGATTTCCTTCAAATGAGAAACCAAATGTATGTAATTTAACTTGTTCTTGTTAGGGAATTTTTTTTAAATCATGTTTTCTCTCATTGCATTCATTTCAAATACATGTATATAATTTATGTTCATCTTTTTTTTTCACTTGGTTTTTGTCTTTTTACATTAATCCAAGTTCAAGATAGTTTTGGGGATTTTTTAGTTGTTGAAAATCTTTAGTACTGGGTAAGGAAACCATTCCTAATGAGTGTCATGTCAGGTGTTCTAAGGTTTTTGTAATGAGAGATCTTCCCATCTCATAGAGAGAAAAAATTCTACTTTTTCATATGTCCTGTATTTTGATCTATTACTAGAGGCTATGAAAAAAATTTGTTTTGTCATAAAACCCTTTTGGTCTGAACTCAAGTGCAATCACTTCTGTACATTTCTCCATTTTGTATCTGAAAAGCATTGTTTTGCAAATACGGTACTTGTAAACTGCGATTTTAATTTTGTGTTGTAATTTGAGCAAAGAATATACATTTATAATGTAGACAGTTGCTACAATGATTATAAACCAATAAGAACATTATAAGAGGGTTGTTTTGTTTGTTATACATGATTGAATATTAATTCGAATTGGAAAATATGATCAAGCCCACAATAGTTGCATTTAAGTTTTTTATATTAAGTAATGCAATGTTTTGTACATCGTTTATTAAAAGGATAGAATAAATTTGTCAATGACTCCAACCATAATTCTTTTTAACAAATGTGCAATAAAATGTATTATATAAAACCAATAAATTGTATGCGAATCCTTTCATCTATTTTTCTAATCTAATTGTGCCGTTTTGGCGAATTATCTCCATAGTAACCCATCCTACATGTCGTCAGTCTCTGACGCTAACCTTGAATGTGTGCAGATCTGATAGAGGTAAACAAAATTGTATCCTTCTTCATACTAAAATAAAAAGTAAGTTCTCATACAATACATAAACACAAAGAAATAAAAGGAGCGTGTTTGAAATTTTTCATTTAAGTTATTTATTTCAATGTACATATTAAATAACACAATATTAATTGGTCTGATGAAGAAAAAATACTTTTAAGTGAATTCAATATACATGTATCTATCCATCTTGCAAATACTTCATCAGATTAAACATCTAATCACGTATACATTAAGCATTGCTTAAATATATAAATACTCAAGATTTTAAGAAATAAATCTCTTGGGCAACATTTCATTTCATGCGTTCTTGGGTATACACCAATTAAGCTGTAGTCATTCAAACAAACTGAAAATTCACTGGGATATTTTTTAAACTATGATAGCTCTTCCACCAGATCTTCATTTCTTTAGCTCGTTTCAAAGAAGAATGTGTAGACCTTAAATTATTCATCAATATCATTTTTCACGGATAGCTTTACTTTCAGAGTTGTCACTCCTCCAGCATTGATTTCATATTAAAATTATTCTTTCATTTCAAGAGGTAAATAAAATAGAATATCATCCAAAACCATGACCATAAAAGAAGAGAAAAAAAGGTAAAAGAGGGTGAAAGAAATTTTGGGGTGATTGGGCTTATCTGTCGGTGAAATTGAACATATTGCCGAACTTCCCTGTGGCACCCTGCTGAAACTGTCTCATCATGCTTTGAAGGCCTTGCATGCCACCTGTGGGTGAAATTGTATGATCACATAGTAGGAGTAAACTTAAAAAGAAAGGGAGTAAGAAAGAATGGATGAATTATATAAAGTATGGTTTTCTTTTTTTTTCTTCTTCTTTTTAAGTTTAAATAAGGTGAACATGACAAACAATGAACAATGTTTTGCATCCGCTTAGACACATGAGAAAATGAGAGTTGTTGTGTTCTTTTTGTGTTTTGTTTTTTTTGTACGGTTTTATAAAAAATATGCTGTAATCAATAGCACAGTAACAAAATTATTAGAAAAGAAAGAATATGTTTTTTTTAAATGAACTTGTCAAAGGGCTTCTACCTTAGTATAGGAAAACAAACAAAAAAAACCCCACTAAATAAAGTTAAAAATTTAAATAAATGTCAGTTAAACAGAGATTCTGTATCCTTGCAAGAAAAATTGTAGTATTAAGAAAGAATATTTCAAAATGTTAACAATGTCACAATAAGTAAAGCATATGAACCACAAGGTTTTAAATCCTAAAAACATACCCATGTGCTGTAAAACTTTGGGGTCCATCATTTTTGCCATCTGTTGATTGAGTTTTGTCATTTGTCCTTGGTTTACATTTCTGTTCATGTCTCCACCTGTTTCATAAAAAAAAATATAAAATTAGAAAAAAAAGGAAGAATAGCCAGGTTATTACATATTCAAGATAGATTGCTTCATTGGATTGGGGCTTGACCTTGCTTCAGCCCATACTTTATTTTCCCATGGGTACAATACTCATCACTGCAACGTGCCTGTCTTGCTTATCCTTAAAGCAGTGCCAGGTGTAGTTAAAATGATTAGAATGCTTTGGGGCAATTTTTTTTAATCTCTTGGAAGGAATACCAAAAAAGGTTTAAAAAGCATTTGAAATAAAATAAATAATCTCTGATTACATTTGCGGCCTCTAGGTTTCTCAAAGAATCATATATGCTGAGACAAACAACCAATAGACCTACCACTAACAGTACGGTGCTTTCAGCATCCTCTTTTTTCAAACACATTGGAAATACTTTTCTTCAAAGTACAAAACTATAAAACTACACTTAATAGTAAGTGTTTTTTATAACAATAAACCAAAGAAGAGCTTGAAGTTGTAGTTTAGTGAAAAAAATGTGTCAAAGTCACATTAAACTATAAGAAAATTATCTCAATGTTATGTGAAACAAATGAAATGTATACAACGTCTATTCACCTTTGAAAAGACCCTTGATGCCGCCCATCTTCTTCACCATCTGAGCAAATTTCTTGTACTGCGTGAGAAGTTCGTTGACCTCTCGGACGGACACACCAGCTCCGCGAGCAACTCGTGTGGCACGGCCCGGACAGCGAGAAAACAGTTTCTCCCCCTCGAGGCTGTCCAACTCTGGTCGAGGTACAGATATTGATAATTATTAGGTATAGAAAATGGTGGTGGTGGGAACAAAAAAGAGTGGGTTGGAGTTGGGGTGGAGAAGGGGTAATAAATGATTCAAAGAAGGGAAAAAGAGAACAAATAAGAAGAAAAAAAAGAATAAAGAAAGAAAAGGAACTTGATATCTTGATATGTGCTTGTAATTTGTAATGCTTCTGCCTTGCTGCCATTTCATTATAAATCATGTTTATAATAATTACTATTTGAATTTTTAGATTGTATAAAAACAAATTGAGAGAAATGGTGCTTCAATAATAATGTTATATTCTATTTTTCTTCCTTGGATTTTTGCAAGTCCTGTTCTAAAGTTACAAGCACCATCAGTTTAAAAATGCATACAGGGGAAATACAGAGAACAGTGTCGAAACTAACCATGATCGTTCATGCTGTCCATTATTGTCATAAGCTTTTTAAGCCTTGCCATTGATTCTTGCTCGCTGCCTTTAGTCATGAAGTCTGAACTGAAACCTGGAATCATGCCCTGGAAGGACAGACAATTATCTTAATATGAAATATCTCTGGATTTTTTTTATATAAAATGTGTTCACATTATAAGCTAAAGCTTTCTTTACAAAAATAAATACTAAACAATTGAATTTTTTTTAAAGAATGGACACAAATTTACAATGACAGTGATGCTTGGGAAAAAAATATAGAAACAACGAAAGCAAGAAGAAAAATAAATAATTAAAAAAAAAAACTTCCTTCATAACTTCTTAAGTTTTGAACCTGACGACTGCCCACAAATCTTAACTTTTGAGCATTTTTAATAGATGCACCTCATCTGTGCAGTCTGTTACGGTAAAAAAATAAATAATTTAAAGAAGGGAATTATTACATGATACGATATGAAAAACTTGAAATAACTAACTAAAACTGAATTACAGTACAACTCAAACTCAACGAACTAGCTTGTTTATTTTCAATAGTTCATTGAAGCCACGTGTGGCTCACTACTGCAACCTGGCGGGTTTTTTCTTTGATCTCCTATCTTGCTCAACAGTCCTCCGTCAGCTACCATTCCCCACCCCTGCCCCCGCCCCTCTCTGCGCTTATTTTTCATTGTGATCCAGCCCCTTTTACTGTACACCACACTGCATGGTGTCAGTCTTGCCTCATCATATGGAAGAAGTGTTATTTTTTAGTGATCCGGCAAGTCTTTGGCTGTCTCGTTTTAAAATAGATTTAAAGTTCTGGTATGCAACTTTGTAAACTTTCGACCACTTCAGTTCGATGGATCCGATGATTGGTATGAGACTAATTTGTTTGATCCAAGATAGTTTACTAAAGACAAAGAAATAGAAAAATCGGGAATTTTGATCTGTTCGCTGAATGTAGGGTGTTCTTTGAGTCAGAGTTTGTTTTATTCGAGTTCTACTGTAGACTATTGCCTGTCTACAAACTAGATCACATCTTTAGAATCTTCCTTTTCTCAAACTTATATTGGTTTCATTTCCATTTACAACATGGTGATTTCACATGTTTCCTACATAACAAACAGGAGTCCATCAGCTGCAAAGAAACCAAATATGAAATCCCAAAATCACCCTTCAGCATTTAATGAGGACATCAAACTCCCAAAGAATGTCCCTCCCACTCTCAAGCTCTCATTCTCATCCCACAGCCACTGAACTTTTTCTAGCCACCATTAAAACGATTAAAAGATTTTCTAAGAAAACTTGCTGATTCTTTGAGCAGCAGCATGAACATAAAAAAAAAACAATAAAATTTATTTAAAATTATGACTTCTAGCTAGTCTTTGTCAGTCTTATGCACATTTCTCCTTTGGTTTTAGATTCTAAGACACACTAGATAACAATTACAACAACAACAAAATTTTCGAAATAATAATAATTATAATAATAATAATAATAATAATAATAATAATAATAATAATAATAATAATAAAAATAATGATGATGATGAATGGCATTTATATTGCACATAATCAAACAACAGCAATGCTCTCTGCTCCAATAAAATTATATAAAACAAAATTGGTATAAAACACAACTGAAATTACAGCATTCAACACCTTACCCTAGTGCGTAGAGCAAAGACAACGTACCATAATTTGGCTGAATGGTCCCATTTTCATTATGTTTTGAAACTGCTCATACATGTCACGAAGGGTAAACTGACCTGGAATACAAAAAAAAAAAAAATTGAAGTTCTAGACAAAACACATTATTATTGTTGTTAGTGGGAAACATCCTTGAAGTAAAGGTATATATTTCAATTATATGCAATCCAAGAGCTGAGCTAAGAAAAGGATCAGTTTGTGAGATGTGCTGCTAGACTTGGAAACTGTCCTCTTTTCATTAGATCTTACCAGACAATAATATTTTTAACTGATAAATGTATTGTTATTATTGTCAATAATAAAAATATTAATATTATTATTATTATTATTATTATTATTTTATAATATTAATATTTTCCTAACTATCGGTTTGTTTTTTTCTTCTTCAATGAGAATACTTTTAACCTAAAGGGGGATAATTTTAGTGACCAGGGGAGGTAATCCCCAAAGTGATTGATAACCATTACTAAGAGTTGTTTTTCTGTTAAACTTCAGTAGGCAAGATCTTCCTTTATTTTTATTGATATTGGTACAAGATATTCCTTTATTTTTATTGATATTGGTAAACCTATGAGACTGATGCATTGTTGCTTTTGAGAAGGTTTATAAATGTGAACATTTAATTTTTTTTTCAAAATGATATACTTAAATCAGTTCAAGTGAACTGTTAATTTCTATACTATTCATATTAACCTGAATATAGGCACCTTGCTTTCCATGGAAAGATATGCAGAGTACTTCAGCAATCTGCTATATGGGCTACTTACTGGAGCCTTGTGCTTCTCCATGCTCATGGGAAAGTCCCCAGACCAGAGGTAGAGATACCGCTTACCAAATAAACTCATCCTACATTCCCTCAGCCCTCACTACATGCTGGGAAGCCCCATGGGCAGAGCAGAGGGTGGAAGTGGGTATTTGTCACAGCATAGTTATGCAGGTGTTACCTACCTAGGTTTTCACTCAATGGGGCTCAACCCTGAGGTACTTTTTTTACAAATACAATTAATGACAGTTGTATTGCCAAATTTGTCACTGTAGCACTTTTAATGTTTGTTCTTTAAGATTAGTTGACCTTCCCCTAATTGCATTGTACTTTTTGTAGCTGTGGCTACAATCTCAGCGCAAAGGTGAATCAGTCATAAGTGATCCAGAGTAAAGATTTCCTATGATTACAGAGAAAGAGTTTACAATCTAATTAACTAAGTGTCTAATTATCTGAAAACTAAGGCTTTTCAGTAGATCCCTCATGTTGATTTATTTGTCTATTAGATTTTTTCATATAAACAACCATGTACCATAAAACTCAATTGTATTATGATTTAATGGGGGGGGGGGGGGGGGGGTTTTTTTGTTTTTTATTTTTCTTCAAGGAACATGCTATTGCATAACATTGATTCTTCACCTCTTTTTTTTACGTTAGAATAAAAAAGCACCATTATATTTTGAAAAACACTATAAAGTTCCATTGATTGAAATCATATGCAAAATATGGTTAGCAACATTTTTATTGAATGCATCTATAACATTCAAGACAATCAAAAATGAAATAGAGAGCAGTATGATATTTGCTGCTGAGCCGTTAGGCAACAGCTTGAAGACATTTACATTTAGAACTATTGATGTATTAAGAACATTCATTTTAAAGAAAATATGACCATTTCGCTTTTCAATTTCATTGTGTTCAAACATGATTTTTTTTCCCCAGAGGATCTTATACAGGGAGTTCACACATAGGTGAGGAACAAATTATTTCATAAGAACAAAACTTACCATGCTTCAACTTTTTCATGAGCTCTTCATTGTCATCGAGTTTAAGCTCATTCACTTTGTCTATGAGGCCCTCGATATCACCCATACCTGTCACATTCAGGAAGAAAGTAGTATCATTATAATTTTATCAAACTGTTGACTTATTTATCTTGTATGTTTGTCATGTTAGTCACCTTGGTACATATCTGATTGTATTCAAAACGCCACCTGTTAGAGTAGGTTGATGTGTGTAAATGAGTTAACAGGTTTACAAAATTACAAAAGCAAAAAAAGGGCAAACAAACATCCATAAGACTACAAAGAAAAAATGTTGATTTCTTTCCAATTCTCATTGATGTAACTCATGCAAGAGCAGCGATTTTGGGGACTTGAGCTTTTGCAACTTAACAAAGATGTTTCCAAAAAATGTTTGTTATTTTCCCCCCTGAATCTTCTTTCTCCTTTCACTTTGAAAATATTCAAATTATACATGAGGCACCGTCTACATAATTCTACTCAATCCAAATTGATAAGCAATTCCACTCACCCAGCAACTTGCTTACAAAGGGTTGGACCTTGAAAGGTTCAAAATCATCTGTGTGTTCTCCAGTTCCGATAAAAATGACTGGACTTCTTGTTGCAGCCACTCTGTGAAATATTGTCACACAATTATTTGCAAGTTAAGCAGATTATAAAAGCACACAAACTTTACGATTGATTCTTAAAAATTGACAGTAAATTAATGAATGAAAAAAAAGTGTGAACAAAATACTGTAAAGCTAAATATTTATCTCTCAAAATATGGCTTACAGGGACCATTTATCATCCTATCAGAGCCTTATGGGTCAGAAACATTCCCATAGTAATTAGTATCAGTGTACATTAACAGATTTTTACACAATTTATCCTTACATCTATTACTTAGTGAAGCAAAATTTTTTCCTTGAATCACTAATTTAAAATAAACAGACAACACGTAAGCCCACAGAAAAGAAGGACAGTACACCAAGTTGAAGGCGTCAAAACAAAAGCTACATACGCGCTGAGAGCTCCTCCACCCTTGGCATGGCCATCCAGTTTAGTGATGATCACAGACGCTACATCAACTTTGTCTTTGAAAGCTTTTGCCTGGATGGATAGTCACGAAAAGAACAAGAAATAGGAATAAAAATACAACCTTACATGTGGCTTTGAGCCTACATCATGCAAGTAAACTTCATACAATAATAGCGCAAATGTTTTACAAAATTGAAAAATAATAAGCAAAATGTATATTCCGCACACATCAACATGAAATTATACAGTGGTCAATGGCGAGTGTCAGAATAATTGGTAAAAATTTATGTTGAAAAAAAAAGGCTTAGATCTATTGTTCCTGCATGTAAATATGCAAAATAATAAACGTTCACAAACTTAATATATAGTTTAACTTTTCTTAAACAATGGCCCCGGCCTTACATTCTGAATGTGGATAGTTTTACAAACAAAAACATGTCTGTTGAAAGCTTAATATAATAATGCCATGTTATTATTCTAAGCATTTACCTGGACTTCACAAGCCTGTCCAATGGTTGCGTCCATCACAAAAATAATATTGTCTGGTTTCTGAAAAAAAGAAGAAAATATATCATAGACATGAATATACAGGAAAGGCACTAATGCAACTAAAAAGGGTTGTTTTACAAAATACAATGTAAATAATGATAAAATAAAATCAATTATAAAATAAATGTGTTGTCCTGAATCTAAACTGAACCAGCTTTAAAAATTTGCCGTTCTTTCCTGGACTGTCCAAGTTTACATCTGTGTGCAGCAGAGCTAGTGACAGCTCCAGCAGCGGCACATTGTTTCCAAGTTCCAATACAGCAATGCTCTATAGAGCCCCCTTTCATCAAGGTGAGCTAATGTGAATATATAAAGAATAGTAAAACTGACACTTTATCGACTTGTTTTGAAGGCACAAGCTGCAGTTGCGCCAATTTATCATTCATGTAGCAATACCCCATACACCATCTTTCACTTTCTTTATAGTATAGGCAAGATAATTAGAACTAATTGGGTACACTTGAATAAATAGCAGTCTTTACTTACAGTTGCTTGCTCTACTTGCAACATCTCTTCAAAAAGTGAGTCTTGCTGTTTGTGCCTGCCACTTGTGTCCACAATAATGATTTCAAAGTTCTCAGCCTTGAATTTTTCAACACCTTCTTGGGCTATTACAACAGGATCAATTTCTGTGTAGCTGAAAATTAAACACATTTTTTTTTTATTTGTCATCGCTTTGAAAAAGAGTGACTAAATTTTGATCACTGGCATAATCTGATGAAGAAGGGTCAAAGTAGCCTCACTCGATGAAAAAATAGAGAGTCTCTTTTATTTCTGCTGATTTATGTTTTATTGTCAATGTAATTGTAAGCTCTATATTTAAAAAAAAAAAAGACTTTGGCATTTAACTTCATGACCTTGAAATTTTACTGTCTTATAAATAAGTAAAAGTTTACAGCGATAGTTACAAGGAAACACATTCTTATTTAAACAATTTTCATGAAAGTTAAAAATCACAACAGCATCAAAAATGTTTTAGGTAATAAATAAAAACAAGGTCACTTTAAAACAAGACAACATTCCAATTACAAAGCCATTTAGGACATGTCTTATGTCTAATTTCCAGGGATGCCAACTGTATCATTACATTTTTCTCCTGGCGGAAAGTACATATTATATTGGTTAACAAACATAACCCCTTTACATATTTTTACTGACTTCTGACCTATCAACTTTACTTTTACTGGAAATCCGTAAATTTACGGAAAATTAGCATTGTTGTAATTTTATCCACTTAAGTAAAGAATAATATTGGCACATACCAGCTGAGATGGTTAACTTAGCATTATAAATAAAGGGAGGAGTAATGGATTTAATCCTTTTTAACCACACATATGTCAAGTAGACATACCTTCCATAGAAAGGAATACGGGCCTTGGTAGCATTTTGTTTGAGCTGATCAAAGGCTCCTGCACGAAAAGTATCAGCACATATGAGACAAGTCTTCCAGCCCTTGCGCTGATAATAATAGGCGAGCTATGGATAGAAGAAAATAATATTTTGAAAAATCATCCATGCATTGATGGAATACATAGTAAGGCTATACAGTGCACCTCAGTTGCAATGAACAACCCTGTTTATTTTTATTTTTTCTCTGTCATGCTCCTTGGATGGTCCCTCTCTGCTCATCATTTTTTCCAACACTTTAGTCCAACCACATAACTCACTTAATGCACATGATATCACTCATGATCTGTGGTAAACATATTTTATTGACATAAGTATTTTGTGCTTTGAATTTAAACTTGTGTCCGGGTGAGCAATTTTGGTGAGCTTGACAACATCTCTGGTTTTTTCAACCCAATGATGGGTAGGAGATTTGTTTCTTGGAAGAATAATTTTCTCATTTTTTTTTTAGGATAAAGAAGAAGAAAATTGGAGATTTTTGTGCTGATTGTTGAATGCAGGGCAACGTTTGAAAGCAAGTTGTTGAAGCTCGAGTTATAGTTGTGCTGTATTAACTATACATTGAAGTGCATACCGCTCTAGAACTAGAAGTTTGTAAATCTTAAATAATCCTTACCTTTGTGCATGTTGTGGTTTTCCCACTACCCTGGAGACCAACAAACATGATGACATTGTTTCTGCCCTTGCTTGGTTGCCATGCTTTGACTCCTGGATCAATCAACTGATAACAGAGTAGATATAAATAGAAGACTTAAAATAAACTTTATGTGATGACTACTTTAATATTTTTTAGAAGACAACGAAATAAAATGTAATACTTTAAATGCAATTAAAAAAAGAACAATCAAGCTTTTTGTTTAAAAAAAAATAAAAAGTCATTCAGAACATACACGATGCTGGAGATTCCTTGGTTGCTGAGAATAGGATAGTACTAAAGCTTTAACAACAAGCAGTGATGCCAACTTTTTAACGAACCTTTTCTCGAACAGGTATGAAACACATTGAAATGACAAAAAATGAAAACATAAATAAAATTAATATAAAAAGAATAGAATAAATACACATGCTTGCAGTCAGTCAACGATAAGTGGAAAACAATTTTTTTTAGCTATGATTGAAAGTTCCAGAAGAAATACCTTGACAAGCTCTTTGAATACAGCTGACTGGATCATGCGGCGCTTGTTGAGGCCACCAGCCATTTCATCAAAATCTATCACAGATCTATCAAAATAAGTCAAATAATGTATTTATTCTGCATGCGGTATAAAACATATTTTTTTATAATTGTTTTTTTTTTTTAACAAGAACAGATTTTTATTCTTTCATTAACTCTCCTCATTTAATTTTATTCTAAATACACTGTGAATATCTCTGGAAGAGTTCAATAAACTATTAAAAAATATATGCAGTGTTTTGAAAAAAAAAGCAATTGGAGGAGTCTTAAAATTAAAAACTAATAAACCTTTTTAATGAAAAAAGAAAAAAACAACACGAAGGAGTTTGTGGATTTTTCATGACTTACCTGACATTTTCTCTAAGCTGTTTGACTAGTCTGATGTTTACGTCAGCTTCAAGTAAAGCTGCGCATATTTCTTTGAGCATGCCATTCAACACCTGTGTAAAACAAAAAATAAGATAACAAGTGTACAGAAAAAGCAAAAACAGCAATGTAGCACATGATGATAAATCATTTAAAAAGTTGATTTTGAAGAATTAAGATTTAATTTCATTTTTACTTTTCTGAAAATTCACCAACTATAACGTTTAAGCATAGTTTTCCAGGGACATGTACACCACATACCAAAATTAGTATGATTTACGAATTTTTGAATGCTTTAAGAAGTATCATAGCAATGGAGAATAAGTAATATAATAGAATCTACTTACTTCTTCATTGATAATAGTGGCATTGCTCAGTGACTTCAGGGCAGATGTTATCTTCCTGCCCAGATCTGCTAAAACCATTGTGAAAGATGTGTGGTATTTTTTTTTTTTACTTTCTTATTAACTTAAGACCCACAGGCACCTGTGGGATAGATAGAAAAAAAAGGGTTAACTTTAGAATAAGAGGCAACTTTTTTTTAATTGTCAAAAATTGTTTGGTTAGGAGACTGCCATCCCAATCAGGGACTTTTTTTTTAGAAGTGCATTGTAAACAACTACTTTGGTACTCCTTACCCACTGCAGTCCTGTTTCTGTTTACATGTCGGCCATCTTCGATACAGAGGGCAAGGTAATTGAATTGATATTTAAACCTTAAGAGTAAAAAATAACTAAGCCGGTATTAATGGCACATTTTTGTCATAGACTAGCTACGTTTGTTCATTCCTATTAACTACTGGGCGAAATCTTTCATTTGACCTACTTTTCTATTGTAGTTCTAAATTATGAAAAATAACAAAAATGCGTGAATGCAGCATAAGTTGTGCCGAAACGGTAAGATTAAACGATAAAACAATTATAAAATATAACTAAACCAATACAGCAGTCATAATAATTGATTTTTTATAAGCTTTAGATAGACTTGCGAACAAATTTTAGCCCTTAGTCCTGCCTCGGATCAGGTGTAAACTTGCGTCAAAATTTAGTACTAAGAAATTCCCATGAATAGGTCGTAGACTAAATTTAAATTTCAGACGTAAGTTACGTCCGACTTTTAGGCCTACGCCTTCACATGAATACTGCCTCTAGTCTAGTGATCTAGATTCCAGATCTATATCTAGGTCTACTCTAACCATAGTTCTAGATCTAGGGTAGAATCCACACAACGTAGTTTATGTCTCGTCGTAACAATATAAGAATTAGAAGGCTTATGACGAGACGTAAGCTATAGTACATTCTATCCCTAGACTCTTTAGTTAGAATTTAGATCTACATCTCTAAATTCTGACCATTATTTAGTAGAACTAGAGTAGAATGCACACACAAGACGTAGCTTACGTCGCTACTTCATGTTTGTACATTCTAGATCTAGAAATCTAGTAGTAGTACCCTAGAATCTAATCTAGATCTCTAGGTCTAGATTAAATCTGTCACGTTCACGAACCAGTACTATTCGTCTTCGAATAGCTACCAGGGACTTGCCCTAGCTCCGGCGTGTATATATCAGAAGATCCTCTAGATCGATCTTGGTCTTTCTGGTTTTCTCTAGCTCACGACAAGCAATTATTCCCAGATAAAAATAGCAGTTTTATTGATGTTCTTCCCTGCGCTGTGAGAGAAGGCCTACGAGTAAGTCATCTTAGTTTTTCATCAGTCTTGTTTTTACCGGAAGCTCTGGTGTGCTTATACTTTTAGAGTTTTCTACCCTTTCCACGTTGCAATCCTAAAAGCCAAACCAGACTACGGAATAAAATCTTTTAAGTATTGTTTCGCGAGTTGTTTTTTTTTAATAAGTCTTTTCGACGCTTCTCATTGAACTTCCCCAGAGGCGAATAACTATACAAGTAGGCCTAATTATTTATCATGCACCACAGAAACTATACCGGGAGTAGAAATTAATAGATTTAAACATGATAGTGTTGTATTGGGTCTTTCTTCAACGTTGTTCAAACCAAATAAAATTAATATACTATATTACTAGTAGGTATACATGCATTAATACTATAAATATAACGCAGTGTGGTGTATTTGGTTTTATCTTATATGGTTTTCGTCAGCTGCAATTGGGGAATCTTGAACTTGCGTCCATACGATTGTTGTTTTTTTTTGTGTTTTTTTTAATTATATGGATTATGGGTTATGCAATTATAGGCGTGAGCTTAGATGATGGTTAATTTACATGCACATCGGATAAGTGACTTCGTGCAGTTTGTTAATACATTGCGATCTTGTTAAATGTGTTACCGAGTCACAGCTTTTCGTTCAACCAGCCTCCTGGTATTTTAATGCCAAAGTGGCGCGTGTAAAAATTTCTTTCATTTGTCTAGTAAAAATGTGATTATCATGATCATTCATAAGACTTATTAATATAACTTATAATACAGTCACTAATACAGCCCAGCTGCCCTGCTCCGTGCACCTAAACGCCAAGAACTACCGTATTCTACAGATGTCAGAGTCAAATTTACACCAACAAAGTTAGTTCTAAAATGTAGGATCCAATGTACAATATCGCAAGAGACATCAGGGGACAAGTGAGATGGGTTGAGCGCGATTCTTAGAATCACTATCCAATGGAACGCAAAATATGAGACTCTAAGGCTATCGAGAATGTTTTCAAGTTATTAACCTAGGCCGCCATGAGTGGCCTGCAATGAAACCCATTTACACGTGAATTCCAAATTTTAATTTATTACCAGTGGGCTGTTTTCTGTTGGGATATAGATTATTATGGACGTGTTCAATCCACTATTGTTTAAATACGTTTCTAGTTGATTGTGGTCTTGTAAATATATGAATCAAAATGAACAGAATAAACTTTTCATATCTTTATTATGGAGAATGATTATATTATTGTATTTGTTATGTTATTTAAAACTTAAAAGCACTAACCTTAATCTATAATGTTTACTGAAACTAGTGAAAGTGACACTCTCGTGTCAGTTTACTAATTTACCAGTAAGCAAGTTGAATTATTCAAAACCAAAGAAAATAACTTGTGAATCCTTATAATTATTTAAAAAAAAAAAAGAAAATTATTTGGTCTGTCACTATGAATATGAGTTCTGCAATACATGTATTCAATTGAATTTCAGACTGAAAAGTAAACAAAATCATTACGGTTATTGGTTTGTTCTCGTTATTGGTGTTTGCTTCTCTTTTTTTCCCTTAGTAGCCTAATGTTTAAGGTTGCCTCTTGTGACCCCTGACTCAAAGACTGATGTTGCGTTCCCTAGGTTTTGCAAAGACTGGACACGGAGCGGCATCTCATAATCGATCCATCGGATCTCTTGCTCGTTAGTCATATACAAACTGTGCCACCTGATCTTTAACTTTATAGCATGTTATATATTAACCTCATACCAACAAAAATGCTTAACGGTTGGGGTTGTTTTTTTCTCTATTCAGTCTATAATCTTGAGCAGAGAGCACGTGACGAATGGAGGGTGTAAACCTTACTTTTGAATAATTACCTCTAAGAAAATCGGGGTAGACAACAGCGTTTCTCTCAACATCGAAGTTTTAACTTTCACTGGCAAACCTCTTTGCTGTGAGACGTCATTGTTATGTGCACGCTTTTTATTAACTCAATTAGGAGGAATTTTACCTGACATAAGATTATATAAATACATGAGTGTCACTTTGTGATTTAGTTCCTCTCTTTTTATATCATCCAGGACATGTGGTATTTGACAAACAAGTTGAAAACGGAGGTATGTTTACCCGAGCCTTCTTTATTTTATTAACTTGTTACGTGGTAAAGTGTCCCCTATGACTAATGGTTACGATGCAAATAAAAAGACAAGATAAACAAATTTTGTTTTCTTTAGAGCGTCAGGTGATCCAGACGGTTTTGCTCTGAACTGGTCAACAGAGCTCCGAGTTTGTCTCCAAGTTTTACATATTTAGTTCTTTTCATCCTGGCAGATCTGGCTCGACTAGTGCTCTAGACTTTGTTATCAACTATTTAAACCAAGTCAGTATCACATTGACTGAGTTTCTCCATTTGTAAATCACCGACATGTAATCCAGAACCGATGGCAGGCGACGAAAAAGTTGGAACTGAGGTATGTTTGCCATGCCAGAACCTTGTTTTTTACTCAATACTCTTGTACTAATTCCCATTATGGGCCTAAATCACTGATGGTTACCATCCACATAAAAAGCCAAGGCAGTAACTTTCCATCTGGGGCGAAAGATAGTCAGGTACTGAGGTAGCCAGACATTTGTGATCTGAACTGATCAACGAGGAGCCTGAGTTTCAAATCTCAACTAGTGCCTCCACCTCCGTAGAGATTCTTTGGATAACCATGGGGAGGTAAAAATAAACTAAAATTAACGCTACATCTTCACCCGTATAATCGTTTTATTCTATTGAAAATGGGTCTATTTCATTAAGTGAATTTCACAACACAAATAAGAAGGCTTGCTATAAAAGCTGCATTTTTATAGTAAATTCTGTACAAGGTGATAGGCATTTGCTCAGATGAAAAAATATTTCACGGTTAACTGTGGTCAGAATGTTTTAGAAATGGATATAAATGGCTTTATCAAGCAGTAGATCTACATCCAAATCTTACCACCAATTTACAAACTTCTACAACTAGCAGCTAAAATTTGTTTAATCCTTCAGCCTATGTTTTCTTCTTTCTCCAGTCATATGTTGTCTGTCATCATAAACAGACTTTGATATGCCCACCTTGCAGGTGCAATTTCAATTATTTTATTTTTCACTATTACATTAATTTAGATTAAAATTTTGATGTGTTGCATATTATATATACATTTTACTTTCACAACCTTCAAAACATTAGAATGTCCATTATATCCAGAAAGTCCAATAAAAAAAAATTTATAAATATGTGTGTTATACATCACTCATAATCCTAAATTGAGAACTTTCAACTTTCCAATCCAGCATATAAAGGATTTTACCATGACATTATATTTTATGTCGTGTAGTTTACAGTAGTTTTTGTATAAAAGAGTAAAAAACAAAATTACATAAAATTTCAATATGCTTTTATAGCAGATTGGAGGACCTATATGTACTAATTGTTTTAATATTGGCATGATGTATGTAGTAAGTGAGTAACCTAAATCATTTCCAATTTTCCAGGTAGCTTTTAATGGGAGCACACAAATTTTCTGTTAAAACTACAACACATTTTTCGATTGAAATCATAGGTGTCTTTAAATTAAAAAAAAATAATTATGCAAATTAATGTGCTGTATTGTATGGGAATGGTGAAATTCTCTGTATCATTCACCTTTTGCTTAGGTACATGAATTTTTATGTATCTTTTTTATTATTAAGTGCTTTGTGTTTCTTTTAGGGAAAGTGCTGAATATGTGAACTTATTATTATTATTATAATTATCATCATCATCATTAAGCTTATTAATAGACGTCTCAACAAAACATCCGTTTTTAGAGAGGATTCCCCCCAAAACTAAACACTAGAAATAACTGCACTTGATCAGTTAATTGATGTACTTCTAGTATTAATTTCAGTCCATCTTTGCCATGAAGGAAAAGTATTACATTTACATAAAACAGCAATATTTTTTCATGTATTATTTTAAATATTCAACAAAATAAAAAATTAAAAATATACAGGATCTCTCTACTAGAGGAAAAAACAAGGAAATGCAAGGCATAAGGAAAAACGGATTTATTGGTGAAAATAATTCTTAACTCATCCAATAAATAATTATCTACACTGCCAATTTCATATACCTTAAGTAAATATTACAATTGCATCGATCACTGTATATGACAATATCTAATAATTACAGTATTAACAGGAGGGAGAGGGAGAGAGAAAGAAAGAGGAACAGAGAGAGACAGGAGTTGGTTGGTGTGTGCACTTGTGTATATAGAAAGAGATACTCAAGAGGTTAACAAGTTTTGTTTAGTAGATTATGTTGCAGGACAACACATCGATCCATGAATAACGGAGCCTCAGAGACAGGTTGAAGTTTTGTAATAAATTGTATAGTCATCGTGTTTGCATCTAGTCAATGATTACTGAAACATGCTCAGGAAAAAAGATTCCTAAGAGAAACTGTTATGTCAAAGTCTTTTCTCAAGTTACCGCATTTATTGTGTTTGGAACCACTGATATAGACATATCAAATAATTATTTGTACAATTTCAATGGAACATGCCGAACTGTAAAAAGTAAAGACAGCCCTTGAAATAAAAATTAGCATGCATGTGTGTATAGACAAATGTTAAAAAGAAAAACATTAAGGGATAAAAAAAAAGGAATCGAATACATATCAAAAGGAAGTGGTACTTGAGTTGGTTTAACGTCCAACGTCAGCACTATATAGACTATATTGTGGGCAAGCCCCAAGACTGACGTCTGACAATTTTTATGTGCTGCACACATGAGACAGGGCGGGGATAACATGACTCCTGTCTCAGTCGGTCACATTAAACTGATACCGACCCAACCAGTAAGGGGCAAAATCGCCAGGGCTCGAACCACGCCCCTTATCAAAAGGCATTTATGTTATAAATAATTATGGTACAAATGAATAACAGATAAACAAAATGAAAAATAAGAGATCTTGCTACATATGCACTCTAGTACCCAACGAATTTCACAGATTTACTCATTTAAAAATAAATGTGTATCTTCTTCAAGAAACATGAGAAATGTGATCTACATATAATGTCAAATAAAGTGGGGAAGAAGGTGTGAAATGGTTCTGCCTCATTTTAATAAATGACCGTAAAACAAAAATTAGTCAAAATTAATCCTTATTAAAAATTTAATTAGTACTTTTGGGAACAAGAACAAAATATGAATTCAGTCATATTTCAGGGTCTCATCATGTACATTATCGTCTAGTTTTTACAGAAACAGCAAACGCACATATTTAATAAGGAGCATTTTAAAAGCCAGCAGAACTGCAGTCAGTAAACCACTAGTTCCAGTTACTATGACTTTGAAACTTCCCCTGCAGTTGTACAACCCTGTTCCAGATTCGGCTTAAAGCAGCAGAAATAAATCTTTTTTTTTTTGGAGAAGAGAAAGAAAAAAAAGGTGAAGAGTTCCAACTCTAGTTCCAGAGATTGATTGGCTAAGTTCACTATTTGGAGCTGGATTTCTTCCCTGAGGAGATACTTATTATAAGACAAACCTTAGTACTAAAAAAATCACAATTTTGGATCATTAATGGCTATCCAGTGATAAAACAACTACAACATAACATGGGAGCTGCTTTACATTTTCAAACTTTCACAATTTTAACTGCACAAGCTGCCACAGGCAAGGAGGACGATCTCAAAGCCAGGGTGTCAACAAGAATCTGTGCAAAAGTGCCCCCAACTAAGCCTGTAGTCAGTCGTCCTGGGTTGACGCAACAGCAACCTTCAATATCCTGCCGAAACAAACAATAAGATATTTGGTTTTAACAGGGTTAACCTGAAACAAATTCTTAATTTCTGCCTAAAGTTGCTGTCTCTTGATTTTATTTTTTCAGCATTAAATTATAAACTATGCAAAACTTTATTATAATTCACTGTGTTTCATGATAAAACCCAGAGTCAGCTCTGATTGATTGATTAAAAGATCGAAAGGGTTTAAATGAAGCAATTTTCCACAAAGAACAATTTTAAAATTTTGCTTAGTTGAAAAAGAAGAAAATAATTAGTAATTTGGCAAAATATCATAATTAAAAAGAAAAAACAAAACAAAAAAAACCCGACTTAATATCTACTTTAAGAAAATTAATAGCAACTGACATTGGGCTTAACATCTGCACAGTGTGTGTTTATATAAAGATCATTAACTTACTTTAGCAAAGGCTTTAAGATCGGATGGTAAGAGGAGAATGTGTGGAGTCACTGGAAGTCTTGCAGCGGTTTCCCACATATCATAATCAATGTTGACATCGTCAGGCGCAGGGTACAAAGGGTAATAGCTGAAATTACAAGCACTCATAATGAAAAAACTGTTGAAAAAACAAAAAACAACCTATCTCACTATGAAGTTCACTAAGAAATAATGGGCATTAATTTTTTTGGCATCACATCTAATTGTTTTGATTGAACGAACCTGCATTCATGACTGAGTATGGATTTAACAGTTAGTTTGCTCAACTGATAATACAACATCTATCAATACCTGTACCTCCGCCAACCTTGCACACTTTATATAGTGTTCATTGTTGTGCTATACCAGAGAAGGATATCTTACCATACTTAATATTTATTACAGGAATTTGAGAAAATTGGACAATTTGTAGTGAACAAAACAAAAGAAAAAGGCAGTGGCATTTTGAAAAATTTGAAAACAAAAAACCACCAAACAACTGTTAAAACCATACTTGTCTCTGCAGATACAAAGTTTTAGCATTCAAATATGATAAACACCACCAAATCAACCAGATGAGCTGGAATATATTATATAGAAATATAGGGTGTATTATTTTCCTTTAGAGGTTCAACTTCACACATACACCAAGTATAAAGTCTAAAGACATGATTCTTTTTCATTTATTATCCAAAGAAAATGTGCCTTTACCTGTGCTGGTGTAAAATGTGCTGAGCAAGACGACCCATGCGATCCAGACCCCCACTCTGTTGTCCACTGGATGGTATTGAAAAATATGAAATGCTTTTATAACAGCAAAAATAAATAAATCCTATGGCTAGAAATTTTCAACAGTTCAAAAAAGGGATTGATTTAAAATGATTATCAACAACAATTTGAGTATGTAAATGTGAAATTCATTTCATATACTCCAAGTAATGCCTCTTCACCATTTTCAATTCCAATAAAAAATAAACCAAAAACAACATGCAAATGATATTTAAATAAATTTGAACACAAAACAAGATATATTTGATGATTGGCATCACAGAAAAGATTACCACTATCTTGGGGTTAAAAAAAAAAAATGAAAAAAGAACAAACATATATTCAAGTGTATTTCCCTCCTAAAAATGTTTTTACCCCTCTTTTGAAGATCATTTTATCCCTTTTTGGTTTCTTCATTCTTTTTCTTTATCTCCTGGTCCCTCCGTACTACTGTTTTTCTTTTTAAAAAAAAACATTGTGATCTTCTAACACCCTGGTAAATGAATAAAACAAGGAATGAGGCAAAGGAAAATCTGCTATCTTAGTTTCCATCTGCATGTACCTTCAAAGTGCAATAATTTTTTTTCTGTACTCACATAGAAATTTCTGACTTTGTCAGATGCATAAGAATGTCTGTAGATGTAAGTCCGACAACAACTCCATTGATCACAAGAGTAGCAGGATCTGACACAAAGATCAGGTCTTTGGTGATTTGTACTTGATCTGATGATTTCTGATTGAATAGATATTATCATAATGATTTATGGCAAGACAATTTGCAACAGAAGAAAACAAAAAGTTGTAAATGGAACTGTAATAAAGTTGACTTTTTAAAAACTCTAATAAGTTCAAAAAGTAAAAATAAAGCATCATAACAAAAAACAAAAATGCAATTTAATAGAACTTTAAATTGGTATCAGTGCTTACTCAACTTCCCCAAAGATGTGAGGTCATTCAATTCAACCCATAAAGTGCTTTACTGATTACAATGCAGGCTTCGCGATGGCCACCAGGATAGCGGATCACATGATTCGTCAATTGGGCATGTGTTTTTTTTATCGCCTTTTGGCTCCTTACTTCTAGGTTAGAGCTTTGATTGGACAACATTGTGAATTTCCTCACCTTTTGTCTTCGTTTTGCTATAACTTCTCTTATTGCAAGACCTCTATTGAGCCAGGGAGTGAACACCATAATATACTAAAATTAGTATTCACCTTGCCAACGTAAAACCACTGTTAAAAACTTTTAAAATTATTTGCTTAAGCTGTTTAAGCTCAATTAAGATTTCACCAAACCTAATAGGGCATAAACACACTCATATCTCAAAGGAGATTGGCGATGCGGTGGGTTAGTGAAAGTTACGATAAAATTGCTTATCTAAACAAATTGGTTTGAAGCTTCTTTTTTTTTTATGCAGTAGGAAAACAAATCAAGTCTTGACAATTTTGACCTATACTAATTCTGGAAAAATATGTAGCTGTGACATGATGGCAAGACTTTCAACAAAAACCAGATGGATACCATCAGGCAGAAACATTGCCTGTCCCATCATTAACTCACATAAAACATATGTAATATGAGAGCATAAAAGGCAGCACACTAACCTTTGAGCCATCTGAGAAGTGTGTAGAGAGGCTGTAAGGGGGCTGGGGATAAACACTGTAGCAACTGTGGGCATCCCGATTTGAGGACACTATGATTATTTTGCAACCAAGGCTGAAAAGAGACAGTAACAAAACATATTAAAAGACAAAGAAATATAATTGTCAAAAAGTTGTTTTATTTCCTCCCTCATGAATTCAAATTATGATTTTGGTAAACCACCGTAGTTTACATTGATAACAAGGGTACAAGACGAATAAAAAAATAGAACAAATTTTAAATTGATTTACCCTTTAGTGGCACGGCTTATTTCTTCCATTTGGTTGTTGAACATTTCTTCATAGGTGTCAGGTAAATCACCACTCTGAAATATTAAACACGTTTTTGAAAGGCACAAAATTAAAGAAAAAATCGAAAAATAAATAATAAAAAACATATACTACAACAATGGTTTCTTGATTTTTAATCAAGCATTGCAAAATTTGACTACTTGATCTCTGAAAAGAGTATAACTTTATCAGCTGGAACACAACGGCCACAAAAATACAGTGGCTCATAGAATAGTATACAAATTAATGAAAAGCTTCTTTGAACACTAGAAATATATCTTAAAATCTTATGTGCTTTTTGTTCCAAGGAATGGATGCACATTTATGGAGCTCTATCTATCTTAAATTATTAACATTGTCGAGTTAAGAGTAACAACGAAAAAAAAAAAAAAAAGAAAGAAAGAAAATTTCAAATATGTAATTGCATATATATATATAACTCACATTAATAGTGCTGTTTTTAGTGTCCACAAAAGGCCCCATCTGAATCAAAGAGAGAATTGAAACAGTTTAACTCATATGTAAATTACAAATACACATAAAATCATATTTGTTTATTTAAGAAGGGTGAGTAAAATATATCTTTATAACTTGACCTTACATTGATAACAGCAAAAATTCTTTTTATCTAAAAAACGAACTGGCTAAAATACTTTGATTAAAAACACATTCCATTTTTAATTCTAAATTTATTGCTTATGTTTTTGGAAGAAATCTGAAACTGAATGATTCGTGTATTCTTCATTTTTTTAAAATTTCCCACCTACCAACAAACAACAATCTGGTTTGTCTCTGTTGATGACTTTGATAAGATCAGACAAGGGAGAGTAATCTAAGCCATCACTAGGTGCATATGGTCCAACTGCCACCATCATGCGTAATGGTTTAGCTGGTTGATGAAGAAAAAAAAAGGGTAAAAAAAAAGCATGATTAAATTTGGTAGATGCTTTCTATGATAAGTACTCTATGAATCAAAACTTATCTAGTATGGTTTGGATAATATTATATGGATTCAGTCCAATGATTACAGTAAGATTAGCATTACTTTAAGCCATAACAAGCATCTATAGTGGAAACGCCATAATTCACATTGCTTGGGATTAAATCAAAACATTGAATTAAGGGGATTCGCATAACAGAAGGGGACATAACTGGACCAAAAAAAGGGTTAAGGCAGCTGCTTACGTTATTTGAAAAATTGCATTTATGGGAGTTTCCTATAGTTTTCTTTCTAGAGCAACCCTTACTCAACCCAACTTCTACTAAAAGCATGTTTTGGCCAATAATCAGCATTGAATGCTGCTTGACAGATACTACTTATTTAAATACCTTTTGGTGTTTCTAGCATCTAATTAAGAGAATCAACCAGAAAGACTTCAATTTGCGGGTCCCTATCTAATAGAGCCCAAAAGTTAAAAAAACATCTCATCAAATTCGGTTTATGAGAAATCCAAATTATGAAACTTTGTTTTTCTATTTTAAACTATTTCATACTCAAAACATTTTTTAACATTTTTCTTTTTTTTATATAAACAAAATTCTATTATGTTTTCCAAGAATAATGACATAACTATGAATATTTCATAGCTTTGCCTAAGTTTATGGAATATGAAAAGCATGAAAATGAATCTGTATGAAGAAAGAAACAGCCATATAAATAAAAGTTTTGAAAACCCAAAGTAGTTTGGTACCGTTTTCTTGCTCTCCTGGAGAATTTGGTTGTGGTAAAGCTTGAGACTGAAAAAATAAAAAAAAGCAGTGGACGTTTTATTATGGCACAACAGCCTTTTATTCTACAATGCAAAATTTCTCTTCATGAGTCTCACACTATTCGCACTTCAGTGCATGACAGTTAGTGATATATCATATTCTAATAAACTGCTTTGAAGATTTGTAACTGCAGTATGGATGCTACACCATAAGTGAAATGTCCTTTAAAACTTCTTAAACTTAAAAGCATTATTATATCTATTTTTAAATGAGAAACTGTGCATTCAAACCTAGAAGTTGATTCAGAATATTTAATTTTTAAGGTCAATAACAAGCAGACGCAACCCTAATAAAATAACTTCCAATCTTGTTTCTAAATACATCAATGCTCTTCATAAATTAAAAAAAAAAAAGTAAAATATACCCACCTCAAAAATTTTCTTCACAATGAACTTTTTGCCTGTATTGTTTACGCCTTCACATGCGATGATCTAAAGGGGTATGAAAAAGGTTTAAAAAATGTTAGTCATTTGTTACATTATTTGAAGTATTTCTTCATAAAGAGACTGTGATTAATACATTTTTTTAAAGTGCAGAACACAGAGAACAGTGCTAGAAATAAAACAAAAACGGAAAACCAGTGAGAAGATATGTGCCACTCTTCACTATTCATGGATTCAATGCAAGTTCTTTCAAAACAGATACTCTGTAATCTACCAATCTTATTTTTCACACAAACATTTATTTGACATGATGAAGGCAATTCAAATATCTCATATAGCCATTAGCAAAAACTATACATTTGCTTTTAAAACAAAGTTTATATCCAATGGATGCAACACCATTCAAAATTTCTAACTTTAGTCTAAGGATATTGAGAAAAGACTAACATTTTCGTAAAAAATTTAATTTTGTAACCTCTCGCCCAAAAGCCAGCATATAAAGAGTATAAAAAACATCAACAGCCTGTACCTGGCCTGGAAAGAGGCTGTACTGTTTAAGTTCAGACAGGTCCAAGCTGATGCTCTTCCCAGCAGAAGAGTCCCTGGAACCTTCTAGAAGCACAGACTGGTTGTTAAGACGACCAATACTGTCGCAGCAAATTCTGCCTGAAACTGTCACCAGCTCCTGAGTTTGAGAGAGCCACGGAAAAAAATAGAGTAAACAAGCTGGAAATCAAATTCAAGGGAAAAACAAAATAATGGTGGGACACTTGATTTTTTTAACTCACAATTTACAAAAGGACTATAATTTCCTGCACATAAAATTGTTACTTATTATATGCAGCTTATCTAAAAGTAAGGTACAAAATTGTCTTGCCTATATGCGAAGAAATAATTTTAAGACAGTGATTTACAATAAACAAATAATATGTCTTAAGACACACCAGTCACCATATTTTATTATCTCCAGTTTTGGGTGAGAGGTCATAGCGTTACTTACTTGAGATGGTAATGCTAAATGTCCAAACTCTTCAATACCATGAGCGTTCTGAAGGCTTTGTGAAATGTCTTCAATAATCTCATTCAACGCTGAAAAGAAAGATTTTTTTTTTCCAACTCAGTCTTTATAAAAAATATGATTATGAATCATTTGAAAAGCGCAGTAGGGAATCAAAGTTGGAAGGCAGACAAGGTAGGGGCACACCAACAAGAAAATGAGAACAGGATATATATATAATATACAGGCAGGTACAATACAGTGGAGGACCAAGTGCTGTTTCAGAGGCAAGGTTCAATGAGAGGACAATTGAAACAAAAAGAAGAGAAACTTACAAATAAAAAAAATTATTAGATCAGCTCCCAATGATTATTATATCATGATTGAAACTTAGCACAATAACTTAAGAAAGAAAAAAAAATAAAAGAGCAAAAAAAACAACTAATAACTTAATCAGCTTGATCAGTTAAATAAACCCTTAGGTTTTTGGCTACAAAATTATTGCGTATACATACAAATGTTAATTTGGATAATATCTTGTCTACTAAAAAAGGACTATAAAAATGAACACATTGACAGATAATAAGTGTAAAGACATTAATACTATAGAATAGAATCAACTAACCTCCTGCCTTATCCATCATTTTCTGGAACATGTATTTCATATGTGATGTGAGGCAAGAGCTTGTATCATAGAAGGAAACATTACATCCTTGACCTTCTCCTTGCCATGAATGACCACTCAAATTGCCAAACTTCAGGACTGTTTCTCCAGAATTTGATCTCGAAGAAAATTTGGCAGATGGTGTGGCACTGGCAGAAAAAAAAGAACAAAAATTCAATCAAATTCAGAAATTAATAGAGAAAAAAAAAAGAAAACAAAAAACACCATTTGGAAAATAATTATGAATAACACAATTTAAACTAATGCTCTCATCAATCACTTTTCCACTTTCTTTATAGACCAATCTCTATTAACAAATAGGTGTTAAAACATTCATTTCACATCATTTGATTTTTACAAAATACATATATTTTCTCACAAACATATAAGTATAAAATATTTAACTAATAAGTAAGTCCAAATTGTTCTGGTAGAATTGAAGATCTATAAAATTGGAAATTGTGTGACTTTAAAAATTTTGGAAGGAAAAGTAGATGTGATATGCAGCTGCAGTAGCAAAAGAACAAAATGATTGAAAAACATTGCAAAATATGTGAGATGCTCCATCAACTGCCCAGAGATTTGTATGTGGGGAGTGGAGAGCAATGATCTCCAAAAAAACATATGACATAATACATCGGTAAAGGTAAAGTGACCCTTAAGAGTTCAACATCTCCTAAAACTATCACGTACCTAGCGGGAGAAAGAGATGTCGGTGAAAACGTCTTGACAGATGGGCTGCCATTGACACCCATAAACCTTTTGTTTCTGGCATTGTTGTTCTCAGGTGTGAGCTGTCTTTTGGCTGCTTGTGCTATCTGGCTCTGCAACACAAATATTACGACAATTTGTTTTGCTATTGAAAATGCTTATGAATAATATTCAAATGGCTTCAGCATTATAAATCAACAATATGAATAAAGAACATAATAACAGGTCTTTGGAAGTAATTGTTAGTTAAATAATAAAGTAACAAAAAATAGCATTTAAAAGGCATGACTAAAGATGCCCTAGTCATGAGTACTGCTTTTGAACCAATTAATTGTAAAGAGAAGGTATTTAAAATTTATTCCAAATGCATTAATAGGACCATTTACCCTCTCCTAACTTAACTTCGGACATGTCCCATATCAATCTACTTTCAATGTTGAATTGTATTTAATAGTGTTGACAGGATTTAGTGATCTTTGTTTATTGTTACAAATTAGTATTAATCAGCAAATAGTTTAGTATTCAGGATTGTTAAAAAAGATAATTTTTACAACAATATAGTGATAGTCTATAAAAAATGAAGATATATGTTGAACCATAAGTAAAAAACAATGCAATAGAAGGCAACTGTAAGCCACAATCAAAAGTTAAAATCTGTAACAGTAATAAAGGATAGGATATTCCTCCGGTAACCGGACGAATAGCTAAAAAGTCAAACAATGTAGCAGTATCAATACCCACAAATACCCTCCACTGGTAAGTAACATTGAACAATAATCTCAAAATAAACAAGCAAACCAAGAACCAGACTTCACACTTTAGTGATCTTGCCTATTTGCTTTACCATACATCAAAGCCTGCCTCATAAGAATGAAGAAGCAGACAAGATCGGGAAAGTTGCACCTTTTCATTGGTTGATAATCTTAGTATAGAAATATTGAGTCCTAACTAAGTGATAAGACAAGGTGTACTATGACGAAATAACGTCTCAAGCTCACCAACTAAAAGTTGGCGTTCCGCTGAGCTCAGGTCGTAGAGCTACCGTTTATGTCAGCGCCCAGCAGCGCTCAGGTGGGAGCGCCATACGGTATGGCCCATACCTTTAAAGAACAAAGGCACCCCGCAGAGCCAGGGTTAAGACTAAGAAGAATCTCTCCAGAAAACAAAATCGTTGAAAATGTCAGTAAGCCAAACTCTAATTTTAAATGAAATGATTAAGGGAACAGAAACAGAACTTACCTTTTCTTCTGGTGTTGCATAAGAACCAATAATTTCTAACTGATCTTCCAAAGCACTGAAATCAATAAACAAAACAAAAAAGGTTAGCTTTCATAGTTTATTTAGCAATAGTACAGACAATCAATTTATAATTTATTTTATAATTAGATTAAGGTATGGCACCTACAACTGCAAAATCCTTACTTGTGTCATTTTATCAAGAAAATGTTTGCACAAATTTATCATGAAAATTTAAATAATCATCTGTATATAGATAACTATCATTCTTTCAATGTGATTGGCACAAAGCTGGTAATTACATTTATGCACTAAATCAAAATATACATTTCTGTTTGCTCACTTTAGTTGTTTTTTTTTTTTTTTAATCTCTTGCAAGTTGTTTTAAGTGAGTGCAGACATCACATTTGACAACAGAAAAATTGTGTATTTGAAAACAAACAATAACTAGGCGTAAGATTTGATTTACTTTTTCCAGAAAAAAATGATAAAATGATATCAATACAGATTATCTTTAAAAATGAAAATTAACTTCACTGAAAGTCTCAGTCCAACTAAAAATTAAAAACCATGAGGCAACCAGGCTGAATGAGCATCTACTTTTGGAGTAATTTACCGAGTGTCAACAAGCATAAAACGCACTTCGAGAGGTTGAACCGATTTCAATTCTATCATTTCTAGAACCAGAGTTCTTTTTTTTTTTTTAATTGAAAAAAGTCAATAAAACCAAATTGTTCTATGTTTAGAAGGCTTTAGCTCAAAACTTAGATCAGCAACTTTTGCCTGGTTCACCCCGGTTGCTTCACAATTGTTTACTTTCAATGGCGAGGCTTTTTTATCATCAAAGATTGTCATGATTCTTACATTATATATATCAAAATTGTTGAAGGCAAGTAGGAAAATCAGATATCAAATTTTGGCTTGCATTCAGTGATCTTTTAAGCAGTTTTATTCACAATGCACGCTGCATAGCTTTTAGCTTCACGGAGAACAAAATAATTTGGTGATTTGAGGGTGCAAAATGTGTGTGGACTAGGCAACAAATCAGACACATGACACAGGATATGTGTCTATTTATTCTGAATGTTTTATTGCTTTTTTTCATATTTGCTGTGTCTCTTTTTTACAATCTTCACCTATCGCCATAAAATCTTCATATCATATAAATCAAAATAAAAAGTTGAACATACCTGCTTATAGTATTTTTGTTAAGAAAAGCTTTTCCTTTTGCCTTTGGTGTACTCTGAGAATTTGAGAGCTTCTTGGGTAGCCACTGAATGTCATACAAAAATTATGCAGATCAAATTTTAATACATTCGCATATAAACATTTTATTGAAGCACTAAGAATGGTAAGAGTAGAAGAAGATATCTAAAGGAAATCTAGGAAACAGATATGAATGTATATGCTGCACCTAAGATTGCCTTATAGAAAAATTGTGTAATCACAATATATGAATTGTACCTGAGACTGACAATTGAACATCAGTATTAATAATTTTATGAAATCTGACGTTTATGTTAGAAGGACAAGAAAATAAAAAGGACCATTCTTTCATTGAATTTTTTATTCCAGGCATTTAACCTTTACTGGAAAGTCATTGCATGACAGATTGCAATCATCTTTACAAAAGTTTTTGAGAGTTAAGTGAAATGCGAAAAGACGTACTAAATAATGTGTGTACCTCTCTTTCAAATACTTCAATGTTATCAAGGTTCAAGTCCACTTTTCTTGAAGATGAGAAGGCCATCCATTGCATCACTAGTTCATTTGCATTTATGCTATAGGACTGGCAAATATCTTGCACTTTAAGAGAGTATAAGAAAAAAATATTGTATTTTGAGAAACATCGAAATCATGCAACTTTATTACGTGACATGGCAATATTATCTATTGCAAGCAATGAAAATAATGAATTGATAATAATATAAATTTGATTTACAATTGACCTAAACTGTTAAATACCATATGAAATTGATGATTATGAAACATACAAGTGCCACAACTATTAACAAAGTGATATTGTATATAAAATTATTTTACATTTTTCAAAAGTGTTATCGCATTCATAAACAGTAACACGTCCACACACACACACACAAAAAAAAAAGATATTCTAGCAAGTAGTTATCCTTCATGTACCTACAAAAAAAGTATTTGTTGTGCACCCTTTTGGTAGTTTACCACTTTACAGATAGAACATTTCTAAAGATTTCATGAAGGCCGCCTAACGACCACATGGCACGGGTGACTGGGTGTGAAAAAATGGGGTATACATAGCAGTACTGTTCGCCTGGCTACCAGATGCTCTGCGTGTTGCGCTGTTATCGTTGATATTTTTTTCATTATTTGTAGTTTTAAGTTCATAAAACCATATATATCTATTGCGCTGAGAAGTTGGTTGATTTCACTATCTTGTTTGTTTCTGCTTTTTATAAATCATTTATTACTAATCATGTGGGGAAATAAAGGAAAAGCCAGTTATGACTTTCCTGTAGGTGACCACAATGAATAAAATTTAATTAATTTTAAATAGCTGTGGATGTGGTATGTTTCATTTAGAATCCTTTTTTAACATGGAACATTCCTACTGTGTGCATGTGTCTCTTGAGTGAAAGGGTTATATATGTGTTTAGAACCCTTGTAGCCCCATTTGGAAGTTCTAAAATACACAAAATGAATCAGCTGAGGATTGAACCCTTGATTTCCTACTATCGATCCAGTGCACTTTATATGCAATTTTCAATTTAATAATAAATGTACTATAGGTTTCCTAAAGCATTTGGCGGAAAAAGAGGGGCACTGCCAAAGATTTGAACCTTGGACTTCCTGCTCCTCAGTCCCTGGTAATGGAGACTGAGCTATCTTTACTTCCCTACTGAGCTAATAATATTTAAATTTAATAAGATCTACATTCCACAAATTTCTAGTGAAATTATGAAATATATCAGACCAGATTTTCGGACACTTGCCAGGTATCGCAAAGTCTGCTTGTAAACGCAGGCCACAAGGCGGTAATGATCAAATGGTATGAAGCTAAGCACAGGCAGTGTAAAAGTAAGCCAATTGCAATTACAAGCCCCCAGTCACACGAACAGAACAGACCTGAGTTTAACATGCAATTGTGGCTAGTGTCTGTTTCATATCAGTGTGTCTGCCTGTCTGTCATTGTGTCACAGACACTTCTATACAGGGACTTAACCCCTTAAGTTACCCAAGATCTCTACAGGGGGTACCTTGCTCCTTCCTCAGCACTTTCCTTTCTCAGAGATTCAGGCTATCCGCCTATCATCAGTGATATAACCGTCATTATGTGACTGGGAGGCTGAAAATCCTCTAAACTATTCATTGATTTCATTGGTCGACATTTTAAAAGCCTTTACACCCATTCATGAGTTAATAGAAAAAGGAGGATTAAAGGATGAATAAAGGCCCACTACCAGGGGCAAATGGTTCACACCCCGCAGTGCCCACTTGGGAGGTGCTAATCCAGTGCTGTAGCTGCGAGCGGAATCAGTGGTTCTTTCAGTCCACTGTCGGGCTGCACTTTATGGGTTAATATAGGTTCTGTAAAAATTTAACAAAATAACGAACTTTTCATGGCTCTCTGACAAAACTTACATCTTTGGAGCTGGCTGTCATCAACATCCTCTCCAAAAACATCTAATTCGTCAGATATATCCTCAAATGAAACAGACATCTCTAAAGTTTTGAAGGCTGAAAGATCTAGATCTAAATCTTGATCGTCTGAATCAGGTTTCGTCTAAATCTAGATTCTAGATCGAGACCTAATTTAGTATTTAAGTTTTAACTATAAAGTGAAATAATCTAGATCTAGGTTTTATCTGGTTTATCTTTGGATTCTAGATCTACAACTCCCTCACTTCAAGCACTTTGTGAGTGTGAAGTATCTTTCTGATTGATCGGCTAGATCTAGATTAGATATCCGGGCTATTGAATAAGTATAATGTTTATCATTATTATTATCTGTCTCTTTTGTTTTGTACTGTGAGAAAACAGTCGGTATCAAATTCTTTTTTTTCCCTCCTCCTTCAGTCCCTTTCTACTTTCACTTTCTTTTGTTATTGCCGCCACAATGAGGCTGCCAGAAAACAAAACAAAACTAAGCTTAAATAGTAAGAACAACAACAATTTTTGCTTTAAACACAAAAGAAACATTATTATATATCCATGATGCACATTAAAATACCAAAAATTAAAAAAAATCGTAAGGGCTATTGCATTTGAAAATTATGATTTAATTGAAATACTATTTTTCTTCTTTATTGGCATCTAGGAGAAATAATTGTTGCTTTTCGGGCATAAGACAGATTTTAATTTGGCGCGCTATTAGGCTATTCCTCCCAGATTAGATTTGTAAGCTTGTAAAAAAAACAAAAACAAACAAAAATGATAATCTCCGGCAAATTAATGTTTCTGTTGGTTTAGTCTAGCTTTTGTTTAAATCGAGCTGAAGACACACCGTTGCTCTCCAGTCTCCACAACACGAGGGCTTGACTAATCACACACAAAAAAGCAAAACCAAAAATTAACTTTTTGGCTCAGATAATACTGAACCCCCTGGGTGATTTGGAATAACTAGATCTAGAGAATAATCATTTTATGTATGAATCCTCATCGTCCTATCATTGTCATGTCACTAAATGTATTTCATTTCTCATCTGTTTTAGTTATGGCTTTATCATTGTTTGAAGTTCAATAAAAACTAAAGACCACTGAAAACAAATACCCAAAGTTATTTATGATAAAGCCATAACTTGCTGGTTGGTGTTTTCAAATCTAAATCGACAAATTTGGTAGATATGAAGGGGAGTTCGTTGTAAGATTCTGTTGGTATTACTGCCACTTGAGTAGCAGAGTGGGTAATTTGGTAGTCTAATGATGTCGGCTTAATTTGTTGTTTTTCCAATTTCAGTTCTGATTCTGTGTTCCTCCCCAAATCTGTACATGAACCTCTGAACAGGCCAGGCAGCCGCCTCGACATAGATCACTGTTCTATTCCCTTTTATTTCTCTATTATCTTTCTTTTCAGCCTTTGAATTCATTCTTCCTCCAAAGACTTTAAGGGGGGCGTAGAGAATTATCATTTACGTATGAACCCTGTTCGTCCTATCATTGTCATGTCACTAAATGTATTTCATTTCTCATCTGTTTTAGTTATGGCTTTATCATTGTTTGAAGTTCAATAAAGACTAAAGGCCACTGAAAACAAATACCCAAAGTTATTTAATAACAAACCCATTAAAATAAATAAATAAACAACCATTGAATCCCGCGCCACTGATACTTACTGCATTTGACTTGACAATCAATAATTATGACAAAGTTAACGTATATGATGATCAAATACAAGAAAAAAATATTTTGCCCTAAGCGTACATAACTCTCAGGTTTTGCCTCTTTCATTTTTTGCTTGCGCGCATTTTCATGACGAATCAAAGAAAAACAAGCTCTTGCACCTCTTTCAATCTTTGTTAGCGCGTAGTTTCAGGGCAAATAAAAGCAAATATTTATTGAAACTTTCAATTTTCGTTTAATCTATCAAAAATAATCTTAACTTTGTAATCATGAAAACAAATAAACGACTGCTCCAACCGAGTTGAAACGTTACGTGTGCAGTAGTTTTGTTCACAGCCCGTTACAAGGGAGCAACTTAAGATCCACGCGAATTGTTTTTTGTTTGTTTGTTGTTTTATTTTTTTTTCTTCCTACATCATCTCTTAAAATGTTTAGTTTCGCCAACAGAGATTGACTTACTATCGCCTTAAGAAAATAGTTAATAAAAAAAATATGTAGACATGTAGTTGAAAAGGCAGTTAGGCTGTGATGCCTTTAGTGGGTCGGCTAAGTTAACTTAAGTTTCCAAGGCCCCGAGTTTACGATTTTGTCCTGCCTACTGAGCAGTCTTGAGAACGGTTGGTGTTAAAAGAGAATTAATAGAAAGCATACATCACAAATGCCTTATTTTGGCCACATAACAAGGCATGGCAGCCTCGCTCAAACAGTCCTAACAGGCAGCATGGAAAGAAGAAAAGGGAAAGGCCGACCCAGCAGGAAGTAGTACGACGACATAGAAGAATGGACAGGGATCGAGGTTATCTGGTATCCTCTACAGCGATTCATACAGGCGCAGGATCGTTTGGCATGGAAACATATGGCACGCCAGCCCCGATACGGGAGGGCACAATGACACACTACTCCTTTACAGCAAAATTGGATGTGATTTGATTGCTCACGAATGTCTCAGTCATCCATCTAGTCTTCTTCACCATTTTCCTTAAAAATCATCATCCTTCCACATTATTTCTTATTCTTATTTATCCTTAAAAATCCTCATCCTTCCACATTATTTCTTATTCTTATTTTTATTTTAATTGGCTGGCTTATTTCATTCAATATGCATTTCCCAATTTAGTTCAACGAGTACTAAAGGCAATTTAAACGGTAAAACTGAGGCGAAGATCGAAAGTAACACACAAGCCATGTTCTTGGTCGAGAGGGTGGCGAATGGTACTCTTTAAGTCTCAAACTTTAAGAGCGGTGTTTTAACGAGAGTTGTTTTGATTTTGAGGACCAATTCAATTAATTCTTTACACAGTGCACAAATGGCCCATTTTTTCTTTCTTTTTTGTTTGTTTATTTGTTGTTGTTGTTGTTGTTTTGAAAGTCCTGAACGAAGGTGCATGGTACCCGGAAAACAGAAAAAAAAAACAAACACAATGTTATAATGGTTGATTTAAGCATCCACTTAACAGACATGGTCACTAAACACAATAAGAACAGACTGATGTAGGTATTTATCGTCGTATTACCGTAGGTATTTATCGTCGTATCACCGAGGACGATATCTCCACACAGTGGCTGTACCTGAGACCATTGACACTCTTGGTCGAAGTAGATAAGGAATAGGAGAAATAAATTGATAGAAGAAAAGGAAGATGATGAGGAGAAAATAAAGAAGAGGAGGAGCAGGAGTGTGGCTGTGTGTTGTTGCTTAGCGTCCAACGTCAGTACTATGTATGCTGTATGTTGGACGAGCCCTAAGCCTTTATAACGCCTGTTTACGTGCTGCCACACAGAGACAAGACGGGGATATCATGACTGTGCCTCAGCCAGTCACATTGAACTGACACCAAGTCAACCAGTAGGGAAGTCACCAGAGCTGGGCTCGATCCACGGACCTCCTGCGTCGAAAGCCGATGTCCTACCACAGGGCTACCGCGCACCCGGTAGTGAAAAAGGCCCAGACAATAAACACGTAAGTTGATGTAAGTTGATAGGGCGATACATTGTGATACTCGACGTGGCTAAGGTTGGTACTGGAAAAGTAGGCTAGTACTGCATCACAAGTTATAATAATTAATTTGGCTAAGTGTCAGATTACAGTTATATTGAGAGAGAGAGAGAGAGAGAGAGAGAGAGAGAGAGAGAGAGAGAGAGAGAGAGAGAGAGAGAGAGAGAGAGACAGACAGACAGACAGACAGACAGACAGACAGACAGACAGACAGACAAAGACAGAAAGACATACATAATTATGAAGAGGGAGGGAGAGGCAGAGAAAGAAACAGAGAGAGAGAGAGAGAGAGAGAGAGAGAGAGAGAGAGAGAGAGACAGACAGACAGACAGACAGACAGAGACAGACAGAGAGAGAGACAGGCAGACAAACAGACAGGCAAAGAGAGAGACAGAAAACTAGAGAGACAAACAGAAGACAGACAGAGAGAAACAGCCAGGTTTAGGCATACAGACATAGACATACAAGAACAGAGAGGCAGACAGAGGCAGAGACAGGCCAAGAGATAAATTTTACTCTTCATACGTAGTGATTATTATAAATCGAAACTTGATTGAATTTTTAAAAGTCTTACGAATCTACAGCATTACTTTTGATTATTATTATCAAAATACATACAAAGTACAGGCATAGAGAAACAAACATGAATCTTATTAATCACTATTAACTACATTATTTAACCCAGTTCAGAGATCACGCAAGAGATGGAACAAGCTAACTATTGATCAATTACTTTTTTTTTTTAATCTGATTGAATGAATGTGTGCACTGGATTCTTACTCTTTGGATTCGCGAGCCGAGTCTGCGCCAGCCACAACCCAGAACCCACCCCGCTCAGCCTTTCAAGCGATAGACTGTCAACCGACACAGCTCACAGGAGAGCAGCTGGCTAGAGGCAAGGCTAGCGGTCCCAACTCCAAACAACGAAGCAGACGATAGGCTTGGCTAGAGCTAGATTTCTAGTTCACTCAGTAATTGTGGCCGGTGGGAGTAACGGTTTCTCGTAGCTCTCTCACAGACACATGATGACTGTGTTTCGCATCACTGGATTATCTCCTTGGACAAAGGAATCAGAGGAACCTCTATCCTGTCTATTGATTAATATGTGTATTTAGGTGGTAGAGACACAGAGCTAGATTCTAGATTTTGATTTAAAAGTTTATCTGTGTTTATTCATTTCGAGGACGAGAACAGACGTGTTCAACATGACTTCAGTAAAAGTCGTAGTGCGCGTGCGACCCCTGAATAGCAGGTGAGTGTTTTGGCCTTTACTGGATCTAGATCTAGATCTATAATATTCTGGATCTAATTTATCTAGACTCTAGATCTCCAGAACCAATATAGATCCTTGATCTAGGCTCTATTAATTTGTTGTATGTTTTTTTTTTATGGACAAGCTGAAGATAAAAGGCAAAGTTGGTATTTAAACTGCTACTAACGTGTGTGTGTGTGTGTTGTCTGTAGACTGAATGCACAGGGTATGAAACGTTAACCATACCATAGACTACAGTATTAGGCGCTCTATCTAATCTAGGAGTATTCTTGATGTACGAGTGGAGAGCAAAACTGAGTGTGTAATCATATAAAGAGAATAAAATGTACAATCCCACCCGTATGGGTTATGGTCCGTTATTATTCAACCTTTTTTTTTCAATGTAGGCCTACATAGCATGCTCAAAGTCTGTCATTCTATTTTTTCCTACACGTACTTTTATATATAACGTGTCTGTTTACAAAACAACTACATACCGTGACTTCATATGAATGTTATTGTAAATCATGGTTATTTCACAAAGGTTAAAAAAAAATCGACAACGGGTAATATATTATTTTGGGGAAATCAATGACTGCAAAATATTAACAAGCTTTCTTCCTGTTTTCAAAGTTCATAGAGCTCTACATACATCATACATGTGGTAAAATCTTGGCTAAGGCACAGAGGGAGTTAACTTTACACTCGGTGCATGCCAAAGTCACGTTTTGTTTATGTTTATGCTTTGGTCACCAGCTGCTGCTGTGTTTGCTTGACTGTGTATATCAGTCGGTTCGTGCTTGCCCGTACTATGTCAGGTCTTCATAGCATACAGTACGGCCCTCTGCAAATCTTATGTCTACTAAGTTTGGCGAGACACAGTACATGTGCAGTAAAAATAGTGAATATTATGCGAATGGTCTGACTCTAGGCTACCCGGAGGGCAAGACGGCTCACGTAAGGAAGGCTAATCTAAATCACACACACACATACTCATGCTTGGTTAGCTTGTGGACATTCTTTTATTGCCTCATTAAACATCACTGCTTAAGTGTCATAAGTGTGCAATAGGAAGAAAGCACCACAAGTGTACAATAGAAGAAAGCACCACAAGTGTACAATAGAAGAAAGCACCACAAGTGTTCAATAGTGTGCAATAGGAAGAAAGCACTACAAATGTACAATAGAAGAAAGCACCACAAGTGTACAATAGAAGAAAACGCCCTAAGTGTGCATTAGTGTGCAATAGGAAGAAAGCACTACAAATGTACAATAGAAGAAAGCACCACAAGTGTACAATAGAAGAAAACGCCCTAAGTGTGCATTAGTAAGAAAGTGTACAATACAAGAAAACGCCATAAGTGAGCAATAGGAAGAAAGCACCACAAGTGTACAATAGAAGAAAACGAATGTATTAATATGTATTTACATGTTTTATAACAAATTATTATGCACACTGAAATGTAGGAAAGAAAGCACTACAAGTGTACAATAGAAGAAAGCACCACAAGTGTACAATAGAAGAAAACGCCCTAAGTGTGCATTAGGAAGAAAGCACCACAAGTGTACAATAGAAGAAAACACCATAAGTGTACAATAGGAAGAAAGCACCACAAGTGTACAATAGAAGAAAACGCCCTAAGTGTGCATTAGTAAGAAAGTGTACAATACAAGAAAAGGCCATAAGTGAGCAATAGAAAGAAAGCACCACAAGTGTACAATAGAAGAAAACGAATGTATAATATGTATTTACATGCTTCACAAGAAATTATTATGCACACTGAAATGTAGGCCTATAGATTCTTTACAACAACAACAACAACAACAACAACAACAACAACAACAACAACAACAACAACACGAATTTAACCGTTCACTGTATTTGGTATCTCAGAGTCCAGGCAACATAACATACAAATAATTATCTCTGGACAGCGCATAGCTCTTCGTCTTGTAACATGTAGGTCCTGTGGATTGGGGTCATCAACATTTATTATTTCTTCTTCTTTTTTTTCTCCATGCCCCCCCTCTCTCTGTCTCCCTCTCCATTACTCTCTCTCTCTCACTCCATTACTGCCTCTCTCTCTGTGACTCTCCAACCAAAATTTATAAGCCGGTTTGTTTTGCTTTGATTTGTCAAATTTTCATCAAAATAGAAAGTTATTTTATCACGTGCATCTGGCTTCCTGGTATGGTCAACGAACGGGCTGCCCAACAAAGCATGACAGCTGACACACTTTCGGTAGCATAGGGGTAGAGCATTGGCTTCCGACATAGAAGGTCCATGGTTCGAACGCCGCTCTGGCGGCCACGTTTTTTTTCTTCTACTGGTTGTGCCAGAGTCAGTACGTGTTTAATGTGACAAATCCCTGGGATCTCATCGCCGTGTATGACGTTTCTTGAGATTTAGGAGACGTTAATCTAGAAGAGAGCTTGGGGGCACAAAGTAACGAAAGGTCCGCGTTTCGAATTCCATCTTTGATTGTCCTCATACGAGTCATAACACTGTGCCTGTCTCTGGATACGTATCCGAAAAGATTTAATCAAACATCATTTTCTTAATATTATTAATGACTTTGTATCATTGCCTTGATAATTCGGGAAACACACCATCGTCTATTGTATGCACAGCCACATGGGTCTAGTAATACCACATGCTGCGTGTGTCAACCTGATAATGATATTCTGACCCAGTTACTCATTCTAAGTTACCAAGGCAAAAGTTTCATTGTTCAATGTGCTGTGCAGACATTCAACAATTATAGTCCCAACTCTCTTTTTGTTTGTTTGTTGTTGTTTTTTGTGTGTCTTATTAATATGCTCCATGAAAGGTTCCGTGAACATAAGTGTAATATTCCTTTGGCAAACTACACCTAATTACATTTAGACAATACGACACAGGAGCGGCAGTTCAACCATTATTACTCCAAGTTATAATAAAGTGAAAGCTTAATAGTAGACCAATTATAGAGCGTATTTATGGTAAACGTTTCACTTCAGTTAGAATTGCGGCATATTGTTCAGACCTTAAAGGAATTTAGTTACAATAATAAAACAGTTTTGTTTGTACCATCTTCATATTGTGTTATCTATGGCTTCAAATGCTTTTTGTGCATTGTTAAGCATTATTTAAATGCTTTCGGTGGATATCAAATTTGATGCTATATATTTTTTTTTAATTGACCATATGTTACCCACAGACGAGAACGAAATGGCTATTTTTAAATGTTAATTTCTCAATCTTTCGCTTTTTTTTAATGCCGAAAAATTCTGCCCTAGTGCTCAGTTGGTAACTTTAGCTAGAATCTATATCTCGGCCTATTACATTAAAGGCCTTCTCAGTTTATGCCAGGTATATGTGACAGCTGTGGTACTCGTTTGGGTATCACGTGTCTACATCTACTGTCTAGATCTAGATAATGATTTAAATGAATATAATACGCTCTGCATTGCACTGCACCATTCTGAACTGTGTAGCGCCCCTTTTTTTCTTTTACTTTTAAAGTGCTTTTCAAAGAATGTCCATGGAATCTTTTAGTGCATATATTTAGATAAGTATTACTTATTGCAGTGGAGTGGTTCTAAATATAAGTAACTGACTGAAAATCTATTGCTGTAGCGAATGATCCGTCCTTATAAACTCAAACTCCACAAAATTTTTACATGTAGAAATTTTACGTTATAAACATGGATAAACAGTTACTTTTCACAGGTATCGTTTTGCAATCGTGGAAAGAGACAGCTTGACATAAAAATATTGTTGTATGGAAAAGGAGATGTTAAAGTCTGTTTCCTTATGTACTAAAAATAGCCATAGACGATCCTTGAAATCATAATGCCAACAATTGCACCGAGTAGTGAGAATATAACTATGTTACTGACTTATTATGGCATAAGAATTTTAAACATACTACGATTTTTAGAAAAGAATAAGCAAGTTATTCCGCAAAATAAAGACCAATGGCTACACGTAGGATAAAAATAGGAATATTAGGGCATACATTCAAAGCTTTCAGTAGAACCCGCCCCCCTCCCCCACTAAAACATCAAAAAGTGTTCCTTTATATATTGAAAAAGAAGGCTGTGTAAACACGAGAAAGTACTCCGAGAGATACACTCTTTACGGAAATACATAGATCATAATTGTATTATATAATTATCTAGCTGTCTTTTTTGTTTGCTTTGTCTAACACTTAGTAGCATTGAAACAATGACAAAAAAGTGGGGGAAAAAACACAAATATAAAACAAGTAACTGCAACACCGTTATCATCCACCATAGAAACATTCTTATCAAACCGTAACACGTTTAACCCATCCTTTCTCTTACTTCCTCCACCATTCGTCTCAGGTGAGTCACCAGGGACAAAATACTTCCCTTTTCCTTTTGTGTTATTCATGATTAAATAACAACAGAATATTATCTTATCCAGGAAATGTTCCCATTAATCATACTATTAATCTGTCTTATAGACTCGACAGAAAGCCCACAAAAGTGGGCTAAATCCCCAGATTTTATATACTAAACACTACATAAACTATAATTATTTAGCTTTTCAAGGCTTCATATCATTTATCGCAGTCTTTGTAATGTTAAGATAGCGGCTTGTAGAAGTGAAGAAAAACAATACATGTGGTTCTCATGATAATTATGACGAAACTACAATTAATGTATCCGATCCACTTAATTGTCCCATTAAATAGTTCAATGAAAAAATAATGTTTCTCCAAAACTTTTAAAGAAAAAAAATCGTTTAGTTTTATTAAACAACTGAAACCTAAAAGGAAAGAGGTGGTGGTAGTAGTGATGGGCCTTGAGCGCTGGTTTCCGAAACAGGAGTTCTGGGTTCGAACCCCGCTCTGACAAACGTGTTTCCTTACTGGTGTCAGTTCATGTATAATGTGATTTACTAACTGGCTGTTCCAGGTACCCCGCTCTGCGGTCACGTCCTCGATATATAGCCTTGTCACTGATGTAGGACTTAAGGAAATCAACATTTAACTTCGTATGAACATGTATTGCGGTTGGGAAAATATATTTTTTCCTCGCGATTTTCCCCTTGAATTCCCTTTCTTGTGATGAGTCAACTTACCAATGTTGTTGATGTGAGTATTGATCATAGCCTGGGCCAAACAATAGCGGTAATATCCATGCCCCCTCGGCCAGCCTTATATTGTGTATACATACATACATGTTTATGGTAGCTCAACGCGAGTGACTGGCTAGTGTCACAGCTGGCCAAAGACATGTAAACAAACATTAATAAATCTATACACCAAAACGTCTTATCAATCTGTGCAACTCCGTTCCCTCGGCCAGGTCTTATGCGTCATTGCTCACTTGCTGTACTCGACGTTTTATCCATTTGTTCTCACAGTGGACGATAATTGCTTAGTCGATCATGTTCTTGGCCAAAGGGCAGGGGTCCGTGGTTCGATTATCAGCTGGTGCCCCTGTTTCCTCACACGGGGACGTGAACTAACTAAAAAAATTAAATTTATATTATCTTCACCATGTTTTTCGACATCACCAGCTTTCTGAGACTGAATATCCGTCCGCCCATAGATTTCCACTCTTTTTATTTTTTATGCCTCCACACGTTTTCAATGTCCTCTCGGCCAGCCTTATTGTGTATACATACATACATGTTTATATTTCAATGGTAGCTCAACGCGAGTGACTGGCTAGTGTCACAGCTAATCAATGACATGTAAACAAAAACATTATTAAATCTCTGTACATGTGCACCAAAACGTCTGAACAATCTCTGCTGCTCCATTCCTGCAGCCAGGTTTTGTGTGTCATTACTCATCTGTTGTACTGGTCGTTTTATCCATTTGGTCGACTTACAATGGGTGCCAATAGCTCAGTCGATAGTGTTCTTGACAAAAGAGAAAAAAAAGTCTGTGGTTCGAATCTCAGCTAGTGTACCTTTTATGATTTATTTGGAAACCGCGGTGGCATGAAACTAATTTTAGAAAATACAATTTATTCTATACATACTGTATTTCTCTGACTCTACGGACTTCTGAATCTGTCCCAATCACATTTTTTTTTCAAGTTATGCAAACGCCACTTTTAATCATTTTCATTTCTCTGTTTTATTTTTCCCTGTACCTTGACCTAAAAGATGGTATATCCCCACCCCATGTATCCCTTTCTTCTTCTTTACCCTCTTCTCACGAGACTCACCACCTCTCTTCAGCAGATATTTTTGTACATTCATAATAAATTTACAAGTAATGGCCTAAAGACGATATGAAATAAATCAATTGCGCCCTTTCTCTCCCTCCCTTTTCTTCTTAGCTTACCGTATCCCTCCACATGTTCACTCTCTCTTCCATGTCTCCTAACGAGTTCCACTATATCAATATCTCACCGCGAAAAAGAAGGGAGAAAAGCTACCGAGACAATGAGATAAGAAAGAAAAGAAACATCCAATGAAAACAGACTTCTTTTGTCGCCAGGATTACCACCTAGTCCTGTATCCACCACACGTGTCTAAGCCATCTTTATATCAAGTCCTATGGAGAAACTTTTTGTCTCCTAATGTTGTAAGGTCAACTTATTGACGTCCAGGTGAATATGCATTTGACTGGGGTCAGTTTAAACAAATAATAAAACTGATATTGATAGCAAAAATAATTTTAGAATTGTAGAGGAAACGGCCAACCGCGGTGTAAACCCATATGAAAAGCAAATATTGAGTTAATTTAGCAACCGCTGCTCAGAAGGTTATGAATCAAATGGAAAAAAAGTAGGTATCCATTTATTTAATAATATCTAAGCCCATGGTCTCTTTCCTAGATCATTTCGTTTAAGCTGATAAGCTGTATCACACTTTTTAAATACCACATGAGGCAGATGGTAAGTATATCACGTGATCTGGGAAGTGGAAATAAGAGAACACTAGTGCAACTCTATATGACGACAGTTAGATACAGAATCTAACAGATGACTCGACGCTACATGCTTCACGCTTCACGCTTCACGCTACACGTTTCATACCCTGGGCCATACAACTTCACGCTATCATGCTACATGCTTCATATTTTGCCAAAAACAGAGGGGTTCTGTTTTATTTTCTTCCAAAATGATTCTTCTGACGAAGATGCTCTGATTTTGCTTTTGTTACGAAGGAGACGAAAATGAAAAAGACGAAGCATAATTTGGTGCCGAGAACATTTACTTCTCAGACAACCACGGGGAAAGTTTTAGCGTACATTCCTTCATCTTCTTGAGAATCTTGATGAGGAACTCTCTTTCAAGTATGCGAAGATGTCGTACAGTACTTACAATTTCGTACACAGAGGAAAATACAAAACAAAAAATACAAACTTCAAACAGCGATATGCAAATACTTTATGAACGAATTTTAATTAAAAAATAACACGAATTAGTTGTACGTTCTCAGTGGATATGTATTTATCTGACTCTACGGACTTCTGAATGTGTTTATCCATCTATCTCCTTTATTCTTACCTCTCTTTTTCTACCCCCCCTTTTTTGAATACCTCTAGTTTATCCAGAAGTTACTCTTTATGTCTCCCTTTGTATCTTTGTTCCTCATATTACATGAATCATAAAAAATATGGCTTTTCACTCCTCTTTCTGACTTGATCTACATCTTCGCACCCTCGTTTTTTTCACTCGAAGATAAACTTTTATGAGTCCCGAAACCCGCCAAACTCACCGTGTTTTCCTTACTATAAACAGCTAATGGAGGAAGGCTTATTGATACGGCCCAGACGATAAAAGAACAGCTACACGCACTGCTTTACATCGCACACGTTTATAGTCTTAATACGAATGGGGACTCGGTATTCAAGTTTCAAGCATCTGTTGGAAACCTTACGCTTATCATTATCATCATATGGTGTCATTTCCGAAGATGTTAACGTGAACTGGCGTGTCTATCCAGTATCCAACTGACCTGGGCTTTCGATGTATATTGTAAAACCTTCCTGCTTGTGGCTCTTCTATGTCATTCAATTCAATCAGTGGTGTAGTAGTGAGCGCCAGCATAAACCCAGGCAAGGTCTTACACCAATACAGTATCGTTTGTGTTGCGATATCTCTATTGATAAAAAAAATAAAGTGCCCAATTTTCATTTCTCTTTTTTTATTTCTACCTGAACATTGACCAAAAAGATGGTATATATCCCCACCCCATTTATCCCTTTCTTCTTCTTTACCCTCTTCTCACTAGGCTCATCATCTCTCTGAGTCTTCAGCAGACATTTTTTACATTGACATATGCAATTTACTAGTAAAAGCCTACAGACGATATGAAATAAATCAATTGCGCCCTTTCTCTCCCTCCCTTTTCTTCTTAGCTTACCGTATCCCTCCACATGTTCACTCTCTCTTCCATGTCTCCTAACGAGTTCCACTATATCAATATCTCACCGCGAAAAAGAAGGGAGAAAAGTTACCGAGACAGCGAGATAAGAAAGAAAAGAAACATCCAATGAAAACAGCCTTCTTTTGTGGCCAGGATTACCACCTAGTCCTGTATCCACACACGTGTCTAAGCCATCTTTATATCAAATCCTATGGAGAAACTTTTTCTCCTAATGTTGCAAGGTCAACTTATTGACTTCCAGGTGAATATGCATATGCCTGGGGTCAGTTTAAACAAATAATAAAACTGATATTGATAGCAAAAATAATTTTAGAGATGTAGAGGAAACGACCAATGGCGGAGTAAACCCATATGAAAAGCAAATATTGAGTTAGCTTAGCGACCAGTGCTCAGATGATTATAATCAAATGGAAAAAAAAAAGTATGTATTCATTTATTTAATAATATCTAAGCCCATGGTCTCTTTTCTAGATCATTTCGTTAAGCTGATAAGCTGTATCACACTTTTTAAATACCGCATGAGGCAGATGTTAAGTCTATCACGTGATCTCTGGAAGTGGAAATAGGAGAACACCAGTGCAACTCTATATTACGACAGTTAGATACAGCATCCAACATATGACTCGATTTTTATTTAATTTTTTTTTTTATTGGAGGGAGAGAGGTGGTAGTGACACTTCTTCCAGATGCATAAAGCAAAGCATTATAAAATTCATTATATTAATTTTGAAAAGAGAAGAAAAAGGCTGTTTTTGTTACCTTTACTGGAGACACACGTGTTATTATTGACATGCTAAAATATTTCCTGCCACATTGATTCTAGATAGGCCCTAACTCCTCTCCCGTAAAGTGTTAGACTTATTACGCCCTATCTCTTCATTTCCCTCTTTCTCTCTCTGTCTCTGTCTCTCTGTCTCTCTTTCTCTCTCTTCTCTCTCTCTCTCTCTCTCTCTCTCTCTCTCTCTCTCTCTCTCTTCATCTCTTTCTCTCTGTCTCTGTCTCTCTCTCTCTCTCTCTCTCTCTCTCTCTCTCTCTCTCTCTCTATCTCCCTCTCTCATAGTCGTTTGCTAGGCGCTCAATTCCAGATACTACGTGAATGTGCCGTCAATAGTAACCTTAACTATTACCAACTGGCAATCCTTTGTCTGCCAAAGTTTTGAGTGCACTCGGCTATCAATAGGACTTTTTGAAACTATTCGAAATTAAACCAGATGTGGACAATAACTGCTATTCATAACATGCACCAACTGTATCGCCACCAAATGGCGTTTTAAAACTAAAATGAACACCATAAAGGCAGTATTGTAAGAGAAACGAGTGTTTTTGTGTACAAAAAAGGCATAAAAACATCGATTATTTTATTAATCGAAATAGTTTAAAGTTTCTACGCAATTGATAAATCTTCGCCCATGACGATCATGGCCAGGTATCGCGTCTGCTGTGCTGCTCCACTCCTTGCCGTCTCCCAACAAGATATTTATATATCCTCCCATCATTGAGAATGTCACGTATGCAGATAATCTGCTTAAAATTAAATCCTTCACTCCCAAAAAATGCCGCTGTGAAGGATAAAAAAGATCGTTTTTAAACGCAGAGCAAACATTTCATAAATCATAATTTTAGTTAAATCTGTTTTTAGTTAAAATCGTTTTTATTTTTTAATTAAAATTTGAACAAAATATAAAGAACAGCTGTGTATAGCTTACTAAACTTCAATAATTCGCCCATCACGTTCGATAGAATAGGATTGTGACGATTTCATTGCGGGCAAGATGCCCAGTATGTAGAGTGCATGTTTTGTAATCGGGAAGTCCCAGGCTAGAAGTTCGCTGAGTCCACTTCAATTCAACTCAATACAGTGATAGAGAGTTGCTATTCGGAAATCCACGATCGGCAACACATTCGTTTGTCCGATTTCGTTCTCTACTGGTTGGGTCGGTGTTAGTATAATGATTAGGACCGGCTGAGATAGGAGTCCAGGTCTCATCGCCCTGTCTCCTGTGTGGTAGCTCATTGAATTGTAAGACATCAGTCTTGGTGCCTGTCCGCAAAATAGCCTATGTAGTGCTGATGTTGGACGTTAAGCAACCAACTGAACTCAACTCATCTCTGTGTGTAACATTGGTAGCCAAGCTCTAGTTGCTTATAGGGCGTCAACGAACCAACCAAGAGACAAACAACTTTCTGTTTATAATTCAATATAATTACGACTATTTCTATTTTTAATCGCCTCTAGATCTTCTCGTCAAAGTTAAACTTTTGTGTCAGTAAGCCTCAACAGGCTCAGCATTTCTTACCGCTACGTCAAGTAATGTCAGACTATCAGAAGCTGACACATACCTCCACACTGAAGACTAGATGATTTGCGATGGCGGGTTCCCTAGATAAACGAAGACGATAGGTACGGGAATCTGTCTCGGCGTCTAAACATAGTTTTATCCTAGACCCAGGGAGCCATCAAGCAATCAGAAGACTATACCAAAGGAGCTTGATGGTGTCATCTGTATGGTTTGTTTGGATCGCAAAGTCTGGTGTATAAATGGCGTTGCTGATTTACGGGGAATTCCAAATAATAAACACTTATCTGTCTTCTCTTGAAGGGGATCCTAATGTTTTTTCTACGTTAAAGTAAATTCGCCTTCTTCTCTCGATACTGTCAGTTTTGTTTTGGCACGCACATTATCGAACTATCAAATCGTAGGACAATAATTATTATGTTTTGTAAACTGAATTCTTGACAATAAATGAAAGGTAGTACATGATTGAAAAAAAATGGTAAGATAATACAATGACGAATTCACCAGTTCCTTCGAAATTATTTTGATAATAAAAATATAGGTACCACTACATGTGTGCAGCTTTTAGGTATTACGAAAAATAGCAAAAAAAAATCCCCAAAAAACAAACTCACCAAAACAAAACAAAAACAGAAGAACATTTGCAATTTAAAACAACAACAACAACAACAATAACACTCTTATAATAACTTATAATTATAATGAAAAACATGATTATTCTGGACCCAACAGAACTAGAACAATATTGCGTAGCTGATCTGTATCATATCTTAACGACAGTGTGTAAATCAACCCCATGTTCACTTATCATTGCAATTATATTTTAAATGTTGATATGAGAATAATTGTTTTCTCACGTGATTGTTGCCTTAAAAAATCAAGATGTGAGATTTTACTCGTAACATGCGATACAGGACACGGATCTACGCTTCTTATGCCCTGATTTTTTTTTCTCTCTCTCTCTCTCTCTCTCTCTCTCTCTCTCTCTCTCTCTCTCTCTCTCTCTCTCTCTCTCTCTCTCTCTCTCTCTCTCTCTCTCTCTCTCTCTCTCTCTCAACGTCTCTTGTGTTTGGAACAAGAAATAGGCCGGCTTTTTCATCTACTTGTGTAATTTTAGACATCTATAGAGTTAAGAAGTTAAATAATATGTCCATCTTTTGTGCTGGCACCTTTCAAATCTACACATTTTCTCTTGGTATCTGCTGGTAGAGACACATACGCCTTTTGGTGGCAGTAAATAATACTAGTTAATAGTGACAACACAGGAGTTGAAATTGAAAATGCCTTCTGTTGGATGATCGTTTTATTACATAAGGAAAAAAACCCCAGCAACAACAGACACCCACAAGATGGGGCAATATCACACTGGCAAAGCAAAGGCAATTAAGTACTTGCTCTAATATAGGAGTTTCTCCATAAGAGCTTTCCAGAAAAAAATGCTGACTTCGATGCCTTTCTTAATTTACAATGGGACTAACAGCTGCTGTTAACATTTTTTTTAGTACCTCATTTTTTTTCGCACTCTTATGTTCGTCAGAATTTTATGTCGCATTGACCCGACCTAGGGTTTTACCTTGGATCGCCTGATCCAAAGAGTGCTACATTTTACTTTAATACCAAAATGTTATTATGTTTGTAAAATCATATGAGTCAATCAACCAAAAGCCTCAGCATAGTCACAAAAATCTGTTTACATAATCTATGTCTGTATACTACTCTTTTATCCAGTCGAACTATTTATGGACGTACTACATAGGATATTAATTTAAAACTCTTTTCAGTCGTACGTTTTACTTCATTACGTGGACACGGGTTTTTCCTTCTTTTAAAAGTAAAAAAAATACTGGCCTTGTGTTGTTATATTTTTTGGCATACGTTTTGAAGTAAATTATAAACTGCTACACATAATTTTATCTGTGAAAAGCATTTTAAATAACAGAGTTACAAAAAATGTTCTTTGCGCCTGGAAAGCGAAGATATCTTCTAGTTGAACGTCTCCTAAGTCCCAATGAGGATCATATATGGCAACGGGTCTTTAGAATAATTAAATTTAGTAATTGTTTACGTGTCGCTTCACAAACAGAGCGGAGATACCAGGATTCTCAGCCCGGCATATTACACTGAAACCAAACCAACCAATCACAGAGTAAAGCTTACCCAAACATTAAAACAACACAACAACAACAACAACAACAACAACAACAACAACAACAACAACAACAACAACAACAACAACCTGGAGCCTGGCTCTCATCAATAATTCGACGTGCAGTTTACGCAGTGTCTTAAAACTCTTATATTGACGCAAATATGCTCGAGATTTTACGTGGAGCGGATCAAATTATTTGGTCGCCAAAATCAATTCCGTCCGGTGATAGACTGGTAATGTGACTACAACCTAGGGTTAAAGAATTTCGATTAACCCTTTTCTATGACGCATGAACGCTAAAAAAGCAGGATACGGGGTAGAATAAAGATATGTAGGGTATCAATATTGCACCGTTTAAGGTGTTAAGTGCATCAGAATCGCAGTCAAGACAAGCCTTGACCTGATTTTTTTTCTACCTTGTCTGTGTTTTATGAGATTGTGTTATTTGTGCACACAGAGATGCAAAGGTGCTTACGATACCCGTGTCAATGTTATCAGCATTGTGCCAGTACTGGGTTTTATCCAGGTATTGAAAAACTCACACACACACACACACACACACACACACACACACGCGCGCGCGCGCACATCACAATTTTTGTCTAGTAATGACTTGTAGAGTAGGCAATTAATTTATCTTAATTTTGTGATCACATCTGTATGTAAAAACAAAAAAGGAAGTTTACTATATTTTTTTTCTTTAATATTAAGTTTGAATACATCATATTTTGATTTCCGTTTTTCCATTTGGCGGGATTTGGGACATCATTCATTATACTTTATTTTTGTCGAAATAACTTGATACTTGCGAAAATGTAATTTTACTTTTTGGGTTACATACGACAACAACCAAGTTTAGGCCTCGTTCACTGGTGGTGGAGAAATAACTACAGAAAGAAACAAGTTCTTGAATACACATCGAGAATCGAAAAGAACGAAAAAGAAGAAGAAGACAGTCACCATAATCCTAGAACCGACATTTTGAAACATAGGCTTTGGGCCATCGAGTTTATAGGGTTCCGTCAATATTCGAGACACGGTTATATTTAGCTCCAAAACGAATACTGCTCAAATGAAAAAAAGAAATGAAAAGAAAACACGATACAGTCTTTGGTCACTACAACCGTATTCGTGTTTATTATAAACACACTGACCACTGACCACATAGCAACTAATTAGAAACTTTATAGATAGTAATCTACATTGCAGTAATGGGTAACGTAATGCGGTTGATGTGGTTAAATCTTATCTCGACCATTGACAATTAATTAGAAGCATCTACTTGTCTGAGCTGAAACAGTTCATTGACCTGCAAACATATTTAGATGAGGCAATGAGTCATATTTTGATTAGGTAGAACGTAGTGCAGAGTGTGCGCATTATTGTGTGTTTCGCATGTTTGGGTCTAGAGGACTAATACCAATGCAACTGCCCTCCTTAACCCTCTGCAGTCACACTAATATGCCTCTAAACCCGTGATGTTATATAATGTTTTTATTTATACCTAACCAGAATGGATGTGGGTTAAATAATTATGTTGTAAATGACATACCGTATGTTAAGTTTGGTAAGTAAATGATCGACTGTTCCCTTAGTTTCAGGATATTTCACTACACAGAGGAACATTAACTTGTTGCACAATTATAAAGATAATCTAGATGGCATAAGGTGTTTCATATTCTTGACCGTAGCGCGTTACTTTGTATTATAATAGTAAATTTAATGAGGACATTACATCCATCGATCGTTTTGATAGACCACTATCAATTCAGCATCAAATTAAGTTTGTTAAGCTCTCCTCTTCTTCTTCTTCTTCTTCTTCTTCTTCTTCTTCTTCTTCTTCTTCTTCTTCTTCTTCTTCTTCTTCTTCTTCTTCTCTTCCGTCTTCTCCACGTCCTTCTACTTCTTCACCCCTTTTTTTCACCACTGTGTTGTTGCCCCATCCCACCTCTCGTCTTATTTCTTGTTTCACTTTATCTTCGTGCCAAGAATAAAATGGTTCAAAATTACCTATGGTTATGTCAAAGCAATTTAATGTTACCAAGACCCTGAAAATGGTTCTAAAGACCATACTGAAGGTGTCATCAATGACAACTCCTTATTTATGCAGAGCCCAGGAGGGCATCATGACGCAGGGTGAATATGACCGTGTCAATCTACTCGTGTCCGCCACAAACACTATCAAAATGCATTGAGGCGAAAGGAAATGCGGAAAATGGTAATTTTATTTGGGGCCGACGGCTTTCGTGGTCTAGATCTGTCACAGTGTAAGTTTTATCGCTAGTAACTTCGTAATTAAACATCAAATATTATGTTAACCCTAAAACGCCCGCTCTAATTAATGTGGTTGTTGCAAACGATGATTACAATAGATTACAACACGTTGTGTATCTTAACGACAAGTCCGACTAATGCTTAAAAAATTCAAAATTAAAGGACAAAGAATATTTATAATAATAATAATAATATTTATTTATAGAGCGCTTTCCCTACAAAAAGCTCAAAGCGCTTAACAGCAATTTTAAACATACTCACAAAAGTGTTAAAAAGAAACATTTACACACACAATTCCCTAAAATGGCTTTTTTTTTTTTTAAAGCAAAAGATTGCATAGAAATATAATAAAAGGCTCTTAAGGTTATACACAAATAGTTGTTATAAATACATGTTATTAAAACTTAGAAAAACAATCATATTTAAAACACATTGATATTATTAAATACATGTCTTAGTATAGATCTAATTGTTTGCATAATTTTACGCGATGGATATGAATATTTATCAGGGTGTTAGGAATGAAACATGGGACATCGAAAAAGTACTTACAAACTTTTGGATTAGATATGGCCTTTTGATCTAGAAAATTTAAGCCATTAGCCCTTATAACAATGAGAGGATGATGATGATCATGATGATGATGATGATGATGATGATGATGATGATGACGATGACGGCGATGACGACGACGACGACGACGACGACGACGATGATGATGATGATGATGATGATGATGATGATGATGATGGTGAATAATCATAATGATCATAATAATAATGATAACAATAACGTTTATGATGATGGTGATGATGATAATAATGATGATTATGATGATGATGACGAGGATGAGGATGGTGATGGGGATGATTATGATCTGCTCATCAATTTATCATAAACATTATAAGCTTGTTGTCGTATAGAACTTTTCTTTAGACCCAGGAAACGTTAAAGTAGAGGAGAGCTCAGTTTGATAGCCTGATACTGGAGCTCTATGGCTACACATATCACACCACCACAACCACCGATCTCTTGAGTAATCCATGTCGATTATAGGATTACAATAATAGAAAAAAAAATTAAATCGTTTGTCCGTGCACATAGTCATATGTAATCTTCTTCTTGTTCATGCGACTCGACCAAAATAAAGACGTCTGTCAAGCAGTCCTTAAATAGTCATCTCTTCGGAATGCTTGTATTGATCAAAGAAACTATTTAAAGAAACGCGCGATGCCGCATCATCTCTACTATGTTAACAACCATCCCGACAAAATCCACTTGCAGGCCCCTCAATCTGAGTCTTTTGTGTCACAGGTGGCGCAATGTATGCGGGTCTAAATCTGGCCCTGTATTGGCTAAGTTTTACGTTATAGTCCTCTGAATCGCTCCCAAGGAGATGTCTGATGGTTTTGGGGGTAGAGCAATAGGGAGAGCGGTGTGATCTTCTATTATTATTTTCGACATTATTATGTTGTTGTTTTTTTTAATAAGTTTCTGAAACTCGTAGATTACATCTTGGTTGTTTATCCATCGTCGCAATAACAATAGTCCTTCTATTATCCCGCACTGACACATTTTATTCTATATGTGTCTTTCGCCTTCAAGCTTTATTTAGACTTGAGGTTGATTCATGTTTCATGTGCACAATCAAGGACTCTACTATATCCTCCCCTATTTCTTCCCCCCTTTCTCACCTTGCATTCGTAATGGTCGTTCTATTTTTCTAGAGTAAGCACTTCAGGTACAGGACACACAGAATCTCAAAACTGCTCTGAACGCAGATAAATTCGTCACCCGCGTTCTGCTGTTTGCTGTTTATGCCTGGTCCACACCAAGATTGGGGAATGGGTTTCTTTCCAATTTTGAGTATGCATGCCCGAATCTTGTAATGGTCAAACAGCGTGTAGTCAGATAAATATTGAGCACACATTTTTAACATGGAGTACAGTATAACATTGCACCCGTACAAAATCTTGTATGCCCCTGCATCTTATGTCACCTTTCTTCTGTTTGCAGTGCATTCATTCATACTATCTAAATTATTACACAAAATCATTACACTGATTGCGTCGGACATTTTGTTGATTTTTTTGTGACAAAAAGAAATCTTCCCCCTTTCTTAGCATTAAACGACGCATTTGTAAACTAGAGTTCTACCTGAACTCATTTAGGTTCCATGTCATTTGGAATCGTGAAATTGAAAGGCGAATAGACAAGAAAGAGACTCGGAAATACACGAATAGGCGAGAAAGAGACTCGGAAATACACGAAGAGACAAGAAAGAGACTCGGAAATACACGAAAATAATAATAATAATAATAATAATAATAATAATAATAATAATAATGATAATAGTCCTTCTATTATTCCACACTGACACATTCCATTTATGTCTTTCGCATTCAAGCTTTCTTTAGACTTAAGGTTGATTCATATTTCATGTGAACAATCAATGACTCGATGAGTTCCCCCCTTTATAACCTTGCCTCCGTAATGGCCGCTCTATTTTTCTAGAGTGCTTCAGGTACAGGGCACACAGAATCTCAAAACTGCTCTGGACGCATCTATAGATTCGTTACCCGCGTTCTGCTGGTCACTGTTGATGCCTCGTCCTTACCAAGATTGGGGAATGGGGTTCTTTCCAATTATGATTATGCATGCCTGAATCTTGTAATTGTCAAACACGCTTTTAGACAGATAAATATTAAGCACACATTTTTAACATGGAGTACAACATTGCACCCGTAACAATATTCTTCATATTTATTGAAACAAAACCCCGTATGCCTCTGCATCTCATTGTACCTTTTTTCTGTTTGCAGTGCATTCGTTCATACACAGATCTATCTAAATTATTACACACAATCATAACATTGATTGCGTTCGACATTTTGTTGAATTTCTTTCCGTGTCAAAAAAGTCGGTTTTTTTTTCTTAACATAAAATGACGCATTTGTAAACTACAGTTTTACCTGAACTCATTTAGGTTCCATGTCAATTGGAATCGTTATATTGAAACGCGAATAGACAAGAAAGAGACCGGGAAATACACGAATAGGTGAAAGATACTCGTAAATACACGAATAGGTGAGAAAATACACAAGTATAATGTGTCAAAACAGTCACGAGTTGGGTTGGTATTACATGTATTTGTAATTATGTATGATACAAATAATTTATATTAATTTATCCCGCAAAAAATGTCATTTAGCAATGTGCTTCCGGTGTTAAAAGTGATGATTTCACATTTGATTATAATGATGTCTCGATGGTATGATGTGGCCATTCCTAAACCCAATAATTTCTCCATATATACTTGTTTAGCACACATAAAAATTAATAACAAAAGAGTATAAAAAAATAGAACGAAAACACAGTCAAACCAATTAGCAAGCCGGTACTGTGATAAGTAAGTTTAATACACAGCTCATTAACTCTTAGCCGTTTCCACAGTGGCAATGAGTTTTAAGTCTTTATTAACGGGTAATACTAGTCTTTGATATTCCTTTTTTTCACTCATTTCACCAAGTTTGAGATTGCTTTTCGGTCTATCTGTTTCTATTTTTTTTAAACCTCTCGATTTCACCCCGACCTCAGCAAAATCTCTGTCTTCGTTGCTCTTTTTCTCAGTCTATCTCAAGGTTTCCATTGTGTTATTTTAATAAAAATGCCTTTTTTGTTCCTGTGAACTTCTGTCAATATGTGTGTCCATAGTCTCTGTCCACCTGCCTGCCTGTATGTCTGTCTGAATAATTATCTGTCTGTCTACCTACCTATTTCTCCCAGCTAGTGCCCTTTTCTCCTTTCATGATTTTTTCTCTAAACCTATGAGGTACGAGGGGTTTTAGGCGTACTTCGGTTTACGTATTAAAAAATATTGGAACATTAACTTACCATAACATTCTGAAGTTTTAATTGTGATACTGCATAGATGGAAGAGAATATGGCCTTTCATTTGATCCCGAACTTATAGCGAGTACAGTTCGAATCGATTCGATAATCTCACATGTGGAAAATTATAATGCATTCTACACTTTATGGGTGTGACTTTCGCTCGATGTTTTAACAGCTTCCTTAGGTTATCGAGGGCATGTCTCCTTGCTTTTATCACCCATCGTACAGGATCGTTCTTGGGCGGGTATTATCCACACTGCAGGAGTTTGAGTAATGGCCTTTTGGTGGAGAATTCATTTGAACAGGATGTATTGAACCAAGCGATACCAATGATTATTGCAACAGTTAACGTAAAAAAATTCCAACCCCAGCTCCCGCCTCTCTGTCTCTCTCTCTCTCTCTCTCTCTCTCTCTCTCTGTCTCTCTCTCTCTCTGTCTCTCTGTCTGTCTCTCTCTCTCTCTCTCTCTCTCTCTCTCTCTCTCTCTCTCTCTCTCTCTCTCTCTCTCTCTCTCTCTCTCTCTCTCTCTCTCTCTCTCTCTCTCTCTCTCTCTCTTTCTCTCTCTCCTTTTCTCTCTTTCTACCTCTCATTCTCTCCCCATATTGTCCCCCTGTAAACGGCGACAGACTATTGCAACACAGTAAACACAGTTTTATATAACTCTCATTCATTGCATATAATGCTTTATATAATTCTCCGAACTTAAAAACCAGACAGCCTCTTTTCTAAAGCATCAATAAAGTTTAGATAGGAAGAAGAACAAAGCAACAGCCGGGAAAGCTTATATTATATCACCGTTTGTTTTCAACACAACTTTAAGGATTAAACCAACACTATTTCAGGCTTTGTCACCTTTGATCATCCCACCATCATGTGACTTTTACTCATTGCACACAATGCTTAATACTTATAGGAGGATCATTACACTAAGCCAAAACTCATAATTATGTGAATGACTTATCTTTGAATGATGAACTGAACTGTCAACTGCACTTTGTCCGAAAACGATAACCTTGCTTTGTGAGGAGAAAGCGATATACACTTTTTTTTTTCATCACGCCTGTGTTGTTATGATCTTACAATCAATCAATCAGCCGCGGGTGTGAAGCTGTGAGTGTGTCTATAAGGACAACTCGTTTGCTCATGCTTCTCACTGGCGAATTACAATCATGAGGTCCGAAGGTGGAATCTAAGCTGGACTCCCGTCTCTGTATAGCATTCTTCTGGAAAATTGAAAAAAATGTTTGTTCTATTTTTTAAGTGAGTTATAAGAGCATTGCCAGAAAATTAATTTTTTCACTACTGTTGAATAATTCAGAACCCTACCCTTTGATATGCCCACAAACAAGTGCCCGTGTGGATGATGCTACTTTGAACTTAACGAAGCGTTCAAATATCTTTGTGCTGCCTCGCCTTTTATACGAAAACTTTCGTGTTTTATTCAAATTGCTTGTCTGCTGCATAAACCAACCTAGCCCGTATGTCTTTCTGTTTTATCAAGAAAGATATACGAAACATCAGCGTCTATGTCCTGTCGTTAAGCTTTTATCTTTGAGTGTTCCATTGTCCAGAACGTCTCATTTCTTTGTCGCCAAATAGGGCCTTGTATCCTTTTCTCTACGACAGACCCCTGTCAATGTTACCCGTATGTTTTATTAGCTTTCATCTAGCGTGGTTAATAGTTTAACCAACACATTACCCTGAAATTGAGTTTGAGCTTGTCTTTCTTTCTTCATTTTGCCTCTGTAAGGATATTATTTATATGTCTCAAATAATAATGACTTTTGTATAGAGCAATATTTTTGTTTTAATTCATGATGTGGCTCAAGTGAACTAACCTCATGCTGATAAAGCGTTACTTAGGCTAGACCAGCAAGTACTTGATTGTGTTGAAAGGTCAAGGCCCTTTTCTAGTATTATCTTTCCAGACTTTTAGCAAGGAAACTTAACCGGCTCCATATGTCTGTGTTAGACTATTCCATGTAAAGGGTAACGTTGACTGAGGTACCCGAAGAGCCCCTAACAACTAAAAATGTGAGGCTCTTGGTTTAGCCCTGTAGAGGTGACCCAACTCAAGGTTTGTTACTTTGTAAACAACCAATGATGAGATAGCATGGGACGGAGCACAAATGTTCAAGGGACTCTGACTTTGTCTCTGACATGCTTTCTTGACCGATAGAGCAGACTGATGGGCAGAGAGCTGAAGATAGCGATGTCTGAGGGAGAGAGAGAGAGAGAGAGAGAGAGAGAGAGAGAGAGAGAGAGAGAGAGTAGGGGACATACAAGGCTGTTAGGATGACATTGGCAGAGGTAGAAAGAGACATTGTAGTATTGGCAATAATGGGAGCACCAGCAATGCAATACACACATTTTATAAACATTGAGAGTAATTTGTTACAGAACTTTTGAGAAGGACAGCGATAGCACAGTCATTGTTTTGATGCAGCCTGTCGATCCATCAGGATCTGTGCTAGTCTGTGCTCAGTTTGAATTTAAAAACCATTACCCGGATCTTTCATAATCGTCTTAATCGTTATCGAGCAAGTCAACAACCGACCCTCTGACTTCTCCATTTATAAACAGATAATCTTTTAAGTTCTCTTTTCAACTTGAAGAAGCCTTGTGTTAGTAGAGCACATATATTTTTGTACGTGTGTTTTCATAGCCATCTAGAACACAATAGACGGAGATGATATTGTTGACTGCCTTTGCATTTTATATAATGGTTCACTCTGTGTTGGGAACTCACTCTATCTGTCGGTCCGTCCCTCTGTCTGCCTGCCTGTCTCTGTCTATCTTTCTGTCTCCCCATGTCTCTCTGTCTCTCTGTGTGTCTGTCTCTTCCTCTCCCCCCTCCCCCTGTCTCTTTCGCTATATCTCACTCTCTTCCCCTCTCTTAATCTACCTATCTATCTATAGGTCTTTCTCTTTCCCCTCTGTATATCTCTCCCTCTCCCTCTCTCTCTCTCTCCCTCTCTCTCTCCTCCTCTGTCTCTCTCTCTCGTTCTATCTTTCTATCTTCCCCCACTTCCCTATTTGTTCTTGTTAAATAATGTCTTTTTATGAATGGTTGTTTTTGTGTATAAAGTAATGCATGAGTATGATTACGTCCTTTTGTGAATGGTACTTTAAAGTGAGACAGCGCCTTATTCCAAGTTTTTTGACAAGTTATACCTGTCTGTAACTAATGTTGTACGTACATATAATCTTTTTTGGGGAACATTTCTTTTTTCGTCTGCTTGAATATCTGCCCATCTTTCTCTGCCTACAGTGAATACATGAGGGCACCTCCGATCTTTGAAACGAAAAAATATATAAAGATAGCAGTAAAAAAGTATGTTTCGTCTTTCAAACGGAAATGCAGTGAGGAACAGTAAAACAAACCACACAATACAATAAAGTCATGTTTTATATAATTGTGTTGTTTTTTTTTTGCTAAAGTCTCCGGGTATCTCATATAAAAATAAATACATAAATATATGAGATACTCGAACATATTTGTATTAAAACAAAACACATAAACAGGCCAAAAACGTTCAACATGTTTCAAAGCATCTATTGCAAACAAGGCCAGAGACAAAGTGAGCCCGTATCTTCTTTAACGAGTCCGCAGCAGGTGGTATTTAAAAATGTAGGCAGCGAGATAGACTTTATCTGCAAACTGAATAAGTGAATACTCCACAGATTAGTCATGCCGTATGGAATGTTCCGTATCGCATAATGAACAAAGATAATGAAGGCTTTCACAACACTGAACTTTTTTTAAAATATTAGGACACAATGAAGTCGATTAGCATACCTCGTCGTAGCTATATCTGTAATGCTTAAATGAGTATTCAACAACATGATTGTAAAAAAGATCTTCAATCAATATTTTCTCCACTTAAAAAAATCAAGTAAAATAGAAGGAATAAATAACCAGCTAGTTCTCGAAATTATAAAACAAAATATAAACGCCTAACCCTTTAAAACCTATAAAACTAAACATAAAGGGTGGGTGGGTTGGGGGGGGGGGCACATTATAGCTGGGATCCGTACCACCTGCGATGGAAGCCTGATGCTCGATGTAGCCATGGGGTAGAACACTCGCTTTCAACGCAGTAGGCCCTTGGTTCGAGTCCTGGTCTGGCGACTTTGTTCCCTACTGGTTGGTTGGTGTTAGTGTGATCAGCTGAGACAGTGTCATGGTATCCCCGCATTGTCTCTGTGTGGCAGCACGTAAACTTGTCAGGCGCTAGTTTTGGTACCCGTACCCAATTCAGCCTATAAAGTGCTGATGTTGAAGGCTAGGCAACAACAACACACCCTACCTTCAGGGCTGTCGTAGTCCCAAAGCCATTAATAAACAGCAACCAAAAACAAAATGAAAAACAACAGAATTTATTAAAAATGAATAAACCAAAACAAAGCAAAAATATGAGCGTATGAATCCGAAGTCAGTAGAAGGCTGGACTATCTCGGGTTACTTTGTGCTACGTGATCGTGGTATCGAATCTTCTCTAACCCTCCCCTTCTTTACAAGGGCCTGTCTGTAGCGTATCTGAGCCTGTAAAGGCTTGTATTCGCCCCAAGTGACCAAGACGTATTTGAGCGCCCCGCGACTGAACAAAAGCAGTAGCATTTTCTTGCTAATTGCTGTACTCACGCGGTACCCTTACGGCACGGAACGGCTAATCGCATTGAGAGGAGGGTATTGAGCCAGAAATAGCGACAGTAATAACTCCCAACAAGCCACAGCCATTACTTTTCAAATCGCAACCGATCACATAAAAATTATTTCAATGATTTGTAAAATCACGGCGGGCCTCGTATCGATAACACTATTTTTCCCTGTCTCTATTTTCTTCATTCATCTCTCTCTCTCTCTCTCTCTCTCTCTCTCTCTCTCTCTCTCTTCTATTATTTTTTCTCTCTGTCTCTGCTTCTGTTTCTGCCGGTTTGTTATTGTGTCTGCCTGTCTGTATGTATGTATGTCTCTGTCCGTCTCTCTGTCTCTCTGCCTCTCATTATCGCTATCTCTTTCTCTCTCATCTTCTCACCTTTGCTTTATCCCTTTTGCACATTTCTTCCATATAATATCCTTTTAATCATGTACGTATTGAAAGGCACCTGTTACCACGATTTCTTTTTTTTTTTTTCACATGAAAAAAAGTAGTTATAGGTCTATGTTAAGTTAGTCCTAACTTAAGCATTATATTACACAGACGCACGTACACTGCGCATTGAATTTTATCTACCCAATATTTGTTTTTGCGCAGGACACAACCAATACAAAGGTGGTACCAGCTGTTTGTCTTATGATTTCAACGGATACATTCATGCGTGTGTGTGCCTGAGTGAAATAGAATCCCTTAGCTTATACACCCAGAGTTGAACAATGAAGAATACAATGAAATGAGAGCCACGCATTTTCATGTTCCTTTATTAAGGCTGCGAGCACATTGGATCTGCGTACCTTATGTAAACGTCGTGAAATATTATAAGTTCACGAATCAGCAGTTGGACCCTATGACCTCAAGTCGCGATAACGGGTGCTGTTGGGAGGTCATAGTGCTGCCAAGATTGAAGATATGCTTGGCACCGCAGTGGTTACCTCCTCTTTCGCCCACAACGGGTACTCGTCCGCTGGTCATCTCGTTTTTGGAAATGTTCGTGTCAGCATTTTAATACTGAACCGTATTGTGTTTCGTTCAGCATCTGAACTGGTCCAATGACAAGTGTGAGCCTTATGTAAAAGTATCGCTCGCTACCATGTATTGTATCCAAAAAATTATTGATTGAGTAGGTGCGAAGACCAACTTCCCCCTACATATGAATTACTGAATAGAGAAAATTGTTATGGGATCTCTTTTTGTTGTAGTGGCTCATACTCATATCTTTGGGATGTCGTTGTAATTGCAATTGAAGTAATGTCAATAAGTGCATACTTGATATAGATCTAGCTAGACCAAGTTACATTACTTATAAATGTATACCAAATTTTGATAGAGCTATAAGTCTTTCGGTGGTTCCGAATATCGAATGCCTATAATAATTTCTACTGCTTTCCCAATTAAATAGTCTGATTCAAACACTTTTTTTTTCTATTTAACCTTTATTGTTTGTTTTTTTTTCAGTTTATTTTTGTTTTGAAGTACATATATACATTTATAACGCAATACGGCTATGCATCAATAAAGAGATACATGTATGTTAAATATTACACGATTTGTTAATATTAAGTTCAAATAGCGTCAATCCTATTGTTGTGTCTGGTAGTTATAATATTGGTTTCTGCATAACATGTGCTTTTTATGATAAATCAAACTCCTAAAGAAGTGGATCGAACAGTTAATTTGAAAATTATATTTCTACACTCAGCGAGTGGAAGTTAAAAATAAACTACCAGGTCCTCATCACTGTGTTCCTTTAATCGATTCATTCCTCATGAAAGATTGAAATTTCAGAGATAGAAACTAACGATGAAGTTTCTCCCTTCATGAGGCTTTTACCTCTGTTTTTGCAGGCATCTCGATTTCCTTAAAGCAGAAACATTACTTCTTTGGTCTACAAAATTCATAATATTAGTCTTTGCTTCGACCAAATCCTGTATTCTTTTCTCTCTTTTCTTTTCGCTAATAAAATTGATGACTCATCTACACAGTACCATGTGATTCAAGCTTTCCGTTCCTTTGTTTTTTAATCACTCACTCAGGTGACTCGTTTTTTTAAACCATATAACCGCGTTTTTTTCTTTTTAACTTCAAAGGCGACTCCTGCGTCACCACACACTTAAGAGGTCCTATGCACACAAAAAAAGGGGGGGGGGAGATACCTGTGACAAAGGAATTATATGGTGTATTGAAAGCCGACAATCGTTAGCTCTATGTGTCATCTTTATTGGTTATTGACAAAAAGCCCTGCGCTACGGATTACAATCTCAAGATGCTATGAATAGGTTTTTATTTTCTTAAACTCTTACTCATCCTCGCCAGCTGTTGTGAGGTGGCCTCCCTTCCCACTTACATCAGCGCTTAACTCTTTGTTTGGACAACGGGCTTTCATAGATTAGACGATAAAGCGTTGCCTACCCAATCTCTACCGGGATTAATTGAAGCAGAATCTCTTCTTAAACCTGCCACAAGAAAATTACAGCACAAAAGTACATGGTTCGTTGATTGGTTTATTAAAGACCAACGCCTGTGAAAAGCTATATCGTGGACTGGTCCAATTAATAACGTCTAATAT
>RQTK01000135.1:619677-735802 GCA_003991915.1 Elysia chlorotica
GCGACAAGCTGACAAACACTTTGCCTCACAGGAAAAAGTAATGTTCCTTCTCTTATGTGTTGCCTCGCACACTATTTCTACTTATGCACTTTCTCTCAATATATATATATATATATTTTTTTTTTGCTTTTCGTGTGAGCGTTGTTAATAATTTTCGTTTATTTTCACACTGGTGAGATTGGGGAGTATGGAGTCCGAGTTTAGCCAGTAAGGCACACAGCTTCGAAAGTAAGGCGTGGCAGGTTTGAATCCCAGCCAGGCAATGTTGCTCTACAATACTGGCATTGTCTTGTCTTCTGCATACTGTAATATTGTATTTATTCAAGCTTAAAACCCATTTGAAAGACCTACCATGTATGCGGCTCATAAATTATTATAGTGTATTTTAGACTTGATTTGGATTCACAAACAATCTCAACCACACTTGCACCATTTTTTAAATTTCATTAATGAGGATTAGAAACGTAAACTTTAATTTTCTATACTTATTTCATACAGTAATTTCTTAATAATGTAGTATTACCAAGATAATGATATTGAATACTACTGATTCAATATTTATAAGAGAACACCCATTGTGATAAATGCAAAAATTGAAAGCTTATGTGGTCTTTTCATTTCCTTCTATTTTTAATCTTTCACGTAAGAAAGTATCTTGCAAATATTTTATTGCAATACAAAATTGATTTTAAACTAGAAATTTAGTTAGTTCTCAGCAGTGGTTATAATAGGTTTTAAGTGCAAAGGACTGAAAAAAATTAATGCTCTTAATGGGATTAGATTCATCTGGTTATAGATGCGTCATATTAGGCCTACTTATGTTGCAATTTAAAGAGAATATGGTTAAAGTTCCCTTCCGAGTGCATCCGTCTTTTGCATGGTCGAAAAACGTACGTGGCTTAACGGAAGGAAACGTTTGACCATCGCGCGCGCAGTGGATCCGTTTTTAACAGCTCGGAAAAAAAACAAGGGAAACTATTTTTAGTTCCCAAGGTAACAATACTTTCGCGCCCTTTTTTCACACTTATTATTTTGTGCCTGTATTTGACAATGGGTGCCCTAACATCAATGCTGTTCTGCTGGTTTGTTAGGAGGCAAAACAAAAGGCGATATTGGGTACATAAAATTTATCAACATCGCGAGACATGTGGAGAATTCAATCATTTAATGGAAGGGGTTTTAAACGACGAGGGAAAATGTGTATCCCACATTCGTGGTTCTATGTTCAAATAATGTGTTCAAGTAGTTTGTTCAAAGAATAAGATCAGCGTAACGGTTTGTAGATGTTATCTCGGGGGAGAGTGAAAAGTGATACTGCTTGGTCGTACCGGTGGAGAAATGGGTGCCATTTTCTGTTGTAGCCAGCTTTGTTGAGGAAATAAAATTCATGAAATTTGAAAATCAAAACGTTAACACAATGTATTTGGTATTTTTTGCACGTACTTTTCAATGCTGGTTTCTAATTTACTATGTATTTTAAGATTAGATGAAAATAAATGTTCTTGAAAAACCTCCCCGCCAGGAATTCATGTCCTTCAACGGACCAAACTAAGCACAGCGCTTTATTTATTGCCATGGAATTTTTTTTTGACGTCCGTTGGCGTCTGTTACGGATGAACACGGGCCGAACTCACTCGGTGCGTGCTAAAGGTTTCTATAGGGAATCAGCTCTCACGTCCAGTAAACGGTACGGACTGGCGTGGATAACGGATGCACTCGGTGGGGGTTTTTATAATGCCAATAGATACATACACACACACACACACTCACACATAAAACATATACCTACATACACTCCCTTATATCATTTGCAGTTAGTTTTTTTGCTTTATGCCCAGGTATTTTCTAGTCTCGGAGACGACATGATAAAGTCAGCATTTGAAGGCTACAATGTCTGCGTATTCGCCTATGGGCAGACTGGATCAGGCAAAACACACACCATGATGGGCTCTCAGGTCAGTACTAGTGCCTATTAACTCTTTCCGTACCCATTTAAATTCATAGAAATCTGAGCTGCACCACTGGCTTGAGGTTGAGTTGAGTTGAGTTGGTTTTAACGTATAAAGGCTATATTGTGGACGGATCCCAAGACGGATGTCTAACAATTGTATGTGCTGCCACACACGAGACAGGGCGGGGATACCATGACTACTGTCTCAGCCGGTCACATTATACTGACACCGACCCAACCAGTAGGGAACGCAACCTCCAAGATTCGAACTCGGAACCTTTTGCGTCGGAAGCCGATGTTCTACCCCTGGACCACCGCGCCCCCCTCACTGGCTTGAGGTACTGAACATGTTAAGGAGGTAATAAAAATCATGATTTAATTGATAGTTGAAAAACAACATAGTAGGCCATAACACGAAGCATGGCTAGTTTCATACTTGATTATCAATTGACACAAATTCATCAAGTGCTGTGATATAATAATATGGTCAAGTGCGGCTAACTATCATCATGGAGCCTTTTAACAAAAGCAGAATCTATTTTTCTCACTTCGTTTTAATTATATTCTATTACCAGCCCATTGTTAATTATACTCATCTTACCTGAACAAACTTAAAAACCAGTTAAAGCATAACTTCTAACATATATGCTCGTGTATCATTCATTGGTATCTTCTATCTAATACATACAGTTAGGATTAATTTACCACATTTATTACATAAATTATCTATCTATACTCCTGGCTTTGACTTTCTTAAGGAAATACTGTATAGTGTAACCTTTAACTTATTTTTGTTCATTCATTTATTCTCTCTGTAATTTTGTCCATATCTGAATCTCTCAGTGAAATCAGTAGTCACTCACACCATATAGTGCTTTGCTTGTCTGTTTCAGGAGGACTCTGGTCTCATACCCAGGTTCTGTAATGTAAGTTGCACGGAATCGAATTAGTTTTTAACTACGAAAAGGAGGTCTTTGGCTCATACATTATGAAATAGAAGATAAATGCAATAATAATTTGTAATACTAGTCGTAGGCGTAAGTACAAAAGAAATTAAGTCTAATAAATCATATATGTTAAAAAAAGAGAAAATGAAATTATATGTGAAAATGAATTAAGGATAGTGGATATGGGATAAGGAAATATAGATCAGTGTTTTGGTGAAAAATTGAAGAAAAAAAAAAACCATTAAAACGTCAGAAACAAAATTCATCGCTCCCATTTTCATCAAGTTTTGAGGTGACATTAAAAAGTTATACTGGTAAAGACCAAGTATGCCATTCGAAAGGAATTTGAAAAACGTAAAAAAATAATAATTATTACTATATTTTTCCAGGCTCTCTTTTCCAGACTGTCGGAAAACAGCTCAGCCTCCTACCAAGTTAAAGTGAGGTGCGCTTTGGCCAATTGCTAGTGAAATCAATAAGAAGTAGAACACGTAGAAAAAGGCTTAAGGACACCGGAGTGTATATGTGCAATAAATTTGTCGAATTGCTTCAAAGTGTCAGGTATTTATCTAAGAAAATTATGAGGTAAAGATGAATTATTGAGTTTAAACGAAACAAAGGACCTAACTTAACAAAAAAATTGCACTGACACAGTGAAGGCAAAGAAATGCCCATATGATTGGTTTCATTTTAACAGCTACATTATCTAAAAAAAAGTCAGACTGTTTTTTTTTTAAACATTGGTCATGAGTAAGTCAGAATTTTACTTGATTTTATCATACTAGGCTTTCCGATTTTTGTTGATTTATTAGTGAAATATCAGTGCTTGTGTCTCATATGGTGCAGTTTTTGATATGTATATGCTATTGTTTGGCAGTTACCTTGAGATCTATAATGAAAGAGTGAGGGATCTGCTGAAACAGAGCAACAATAACACCAAATCTACCCACAATCTGAGAGTCAGAGAACATCCAAGTGATGGGCCTTATGTACAAGGTTTGTTGTAGAAATATGAATAGTGTGACATTTTATTTTATATAAGGGATTTATTTTTTAAATGTAGGACATTAATTCATGGATGGGTCTGGGAATATTGTCAATCATTTATATGTAGAAAAGAAAAGTCATAAATTATAATAACTCAATGATGATGTTGTTGCTGTTAAAAATTAAGATTTCATAAACATAATTACAACTGCACATACAGTACACATACCTATGTCAATTGTGGTATACAACGAATAAAGATACAGTGGATTTCATTGTACATACTAATATTGCAAATAATGTTTATATATATGAAAAACAGTTTGTAATAAACTTGTAGCGCCTGCAGTGAAGTCACCTGACTGTTTAGACTGTCATGACTCGACACAGACGGCATTTTACTGACACCCAACTGACCACACCAAGTTCGGCCCTCAGGCACGTAACTGTCAGCGCAGATGTAAGTTTGCTTCTCTTCTCTCAAAGCCGGGAAACGACAAGGCCAGTCGCTAGGCGTGGCAGCAACTGGCTCTCTTCATCAGGCTTACACGCTCTCTGTGGAGGACCGAGCATCAGGTCTCTCTCACCTCATTGATTCAGGAGCAGAGGTATCTATTTACCTCGCTTCTAAACAGGATCGACAGACAAAGCAACCCTCAACACCCCTTACTGCAGCTAATGGAACACCCATCCGCACATGGGAGAAACAAACAATTTCACTAGTGATAGACCCCAAGAGACATTACACAATTTTTTACATTTGCAGATGTCACCCGACCTATACTAGGTGCAGATTTTTTCTTAGCACATGGTCTTGCAATCGATTCTTGAGGGAAACACCTTATTTCAAATGACAACATATCTGTTTTCATCAAAGAGACTGAATCTACCCTCACACTTGCAGGTTTGGGTACCCATCCTCGGAATGATTATTCAGACCTTCTCCAGCATTTCCCTGAAATTTTAACCCCACATTTTCACAACCATGTGAACAAGCATTGTTCTCCAACTCACGTCCGTGCTAGTCGACTAGACCATTTAAAACTCTGCTGCCAAAGCTGAGTTCCTGCATATGAAAGAAATGGGTATCGTCCAGCACTCAAAATCTTTATGGGCTTCACCACTCCATATTGTTCCTAAACTTGATGTAAATGGCGACCATGTGGAGACTAAAGACGTCTAAATACAGCAACTGATGATGATTAGTACCCTCTCCCACATATTCAAGATTTTAACAACAATTTGTCTGGTTGCACAGTGTTCTCTAAAATTGATTTGATCAGGGGCTAACATCAGATTCCCATGACTCATTCTTCCATTGCAAAGACGGCTATCATCACCCCTTTTTTGTCTTCAAGGCAGTGTATGTCACCAAGTTATGGAAGGTAACAGCAACAAACCAGTGAACTGTCCAAATCACTTTTTAACGCCAGACTGCAAACCTGCTACGGACATACTGACTTCAGTTGCCACACCGGAAGACAATACTAATCACTAAGGTGACTACCCATGCTGGCAGAGTCCCACGCCGTCCTCTGATGTTCCGATGACGGCAAGCCGCACTCCTGATCACTCCGACAGATGGACTATATCTCGCTGGGAGCGACTGCAGTGACGTTCCCTGACTGTCACAACTGGACACAGACAGCATTATGACTTGGGACTGACACTCAGCTGACTAGATTTAACTTAAGACGCGGGAGACTGAATCCTCTGATCGAATCTGTTCATTTTATTGTTTCATCTTAATAAATGTTTTGTTTAACGTGAGAACATAGTTCTATGTGTTTATTGCATGCTAAAAACTTTATGCCAGAAAGATTTGAAACTGACTGCTATATTAAATGAGACACATTTCTTCAAAATTTGCTGCAAGAAGCTCACAAAAATTTTTTCTCCTAATAGTAACTTAATTTAGAGCTCCAATAATTTTGTCCTCTCCTCTCCAAATAACATCCTTCAGGAACTGTAGGCAGCAGTTAATTTATAAAAAAAAAAAAAATTCTGGTTCAAATGATAACAAATTTAATAAAAAAAATCACATCATGTTTCATTTTCTTAAAGTCATCTTGATTGATAACATATGACGTTTACTCCAATAATTCACAAGATCTGTCCAAGCATACTGTGATAGACTATGAAGCCATTGCCAACCTGATGAGTAAGGGCAACACAAACAGAACCACAGCATCAACCAACATGAACGACACAAGTAGCCGATCCCATGCAATCTTTACCATCACCTTCACACAAGTGAGTGAAGTGTAATTCATTGATTCATAAATAATTTAATTTTGCATTGAGATAAAGATTAGGTTTGTCATCGTTTAAAACAAAATGTCATTCCAATTCCAAATTAATACTTTGTTGTAGGGGTTATAGTACCACTTGTACTACTTCTATGAACAGTGATATTAAATTTGTTTTCGTAACTCTCAACTCTCAAACCAAATCCTTATGAGTTAGAAGTTGGTAGAAAACAGCATTTCCATATTGAATCTTTGAACTTTTATATATTAGCCCATCTCAAACGTACATAGCTTTTTGTTTTGTTTCGTTTTTCTTAATTAAAAAAAATGTGATAAATTCATGCAATAATGAAAGCATCATGACATGTTTATGTTTTATCTCACATATGTTTTACTATAAACTGTTAATAATAGGATTAAATACAAGGCATAAAACAATTGCTCTTTTGGCTACTTTTTCACAGGCCAGATTTCTTGATGGTGTTCCAAGTGAGAGGCAGAGCAAAATCCATCTAGTTGATCTTGCAGGCAGGTATGACAAAGCTGATGGCAGCACCAAAAAAAAAAAAAATAAAAATTTGAATTTGAAAAAAATGTATGCATTTAGTTCTACATTGTTTCCTCAGGTAGAACCTAAGCACTATTAATAATGTTGAATAACGTGAAAATTTCATCATAAATAAAAATAAAAATAAAAAGATAGATTTTTAGTGAATGTTATTTTTCTACACATGAACAGTTATCAAGTATGAAAATTCATAAAAAAAATGATATGTATTTACATATATTATCTAACTCCATAAAGCTACTCAAGGTAATTCAATCTTTGGATCGAAAGTATAAAATGAATATTTTATGTAGCAGTGAAGTTAGTCTAAAATATTGCAAAATACAAAATATTATTTTATCAACTTTCCAACTATTTCTTTAAAATTATTGTGTTCTTTTCTGTGAGTGTAATAAATAAAAATGTTACTCTATTATTCCTTTCCTCTCCTAGTGAGAGAGCAGATGCTACTGGTGCAACAGGCCAGAGATTAAAGGAAGGAGGAAGCATCAACAAGTCTTTAGTCAGTCTAGGCAATGTGATATCATTGCTAGGTGAGTGGACAGCTGCAGTGTATGTCAGTCTAAAACTCTGTTAACTCTACCAGTAGGCCAAGTGATAAAAAAATACCCAAAGCTTTTTTTTTTTTTAAAAAATTTCAATTAAAGCACTTAAAATTGGATTTCATCTCTGAATTTTTTCCTATTCATCTGTTGAAATGGTATCTCAGTATGATTTATTGATTATATGTGGCAGTTTAGAAGCCCAGTTCAACAGTGCCCATGTATCTGTTTAAAATGATGTATATTTAATATTTCAAAGTCAAGAAACCATTCTTACTTAAGTTAAAAAATGAAATGACTTTATAAAATATGTAGATGAAAATTTATGTTAAAAAATCCACTGGTGTCATAAGCATGACAAAATAGGTGCTTTTCTCAGGACATGATCTAAAGTTGTCATAATACTCTCTTAGATAGCATTGAGTACTTAGCATTCTTGCAATTTTTATATTTTTATATTTTCTGTAAACAAAGTGAAATCTTTAGATGTCCTTATTTAATTCTATTTTGTTCTCAGCTGAACGCTGTGAAAATGGAGGCAAGGGCAAACATGCTTTCATTCCATACAGAGACTCTGTGCTTACTTGGCTACTCAAAGACAGCTTGGGAGGAAATGCCAAGACCATAATGATTGCAAGTAAGCTGACAGACTTTCATTAAGAATGTTCATAGTATAAACTCTCAATCCTATTGGGAGTTTCAAGAGTTGTTGGTAAATAAAATTAGACAATTTTTTAAAAATTAATTAAACAAAATTTCCAGCTTTTAGTAATCATGTGCTGACCAGAAAATAGAAATCATTTTAAGTTTAATCAGTAGTCAATTTTAATTTGGATGCATTGAAAACCATGACAAAATTGAAAAAAATATCTAGTTTTGGACTAATCAGCTTCTTTTAGTAGTCATGTGCTGACCAGAAAATAGAAATCACTTCAAGTTTAATGGATGCATTGAAAACCGTGACAAAATGTTTGTTACTCACAATTTACTTACATGTATTGGACTAATCAGCTTCTTTTTTTTTTCTTTTTATGCAGCTATTTCACCAGCAGGTGTGAACTATGCAGAGACTTTGAGCACTCTGCGTTATGCCAACCGGGCTAAAAACATCATCAACAGGCCAACTGTTAATGAGGTATGATTGACCAAAACATTGTCGTATAATAAGTAAATTATATTGAATTCTTGTTCAGATGATCTTGTATTACAAGTTTAACATTTGTAGATGTTCACCTCTTCGCCGAAATTTGTTTTTAGGTCATATACATTTATGTTTTTAATTTGATTTCTTTTCTTTCTTTCTTTTTTGTTTTTTACACACACTGTTTTTTTTACTTACAGGATCCTAATGTTAAACTAATCAGAGAACTCAGGGAAGAAATAAAGAGACTGAAACTTTTGTTAGAAGGAAATGTGGTGAGTATTCTTTCTACCCATGCTTTTTCTTTTGAGCAATGCCTGGTGGAAATTTACAGTTTTAAATGATCATAATGACAAATATTATGTAAAATATTGCATGAAATCACTTGAATTAATATAATTGAAAAAAAGTAATAAAACTGATGAATGTGTGTAATTTCTGCACCGTTGGTTGTTGGAAAAACAGTAAAACAAAAAATAAGTTGATAAATTTATTAAACTGACTTATTATTTCAGGACACATATCCAAAAGTACAAGAAAAACTGCATGAAAATGAAGCAAGGGTGAGAGCAAAACTATTTTTCTTGAATTAAACATAAAGCATTGTTACTATTTATTTAAATACAGTTAATAATTACTTAATGGCCCTAGAATACCAGGGTGATCACATGGTATGACAAATTATTTACATTATTATGTGTACTCATCTATATGGAGCCTAGGCTTGGTTTGCTGTAGAACTAAAGTAAATATTTTCTAATATCTATTGTGAATACCACCTATATTAAGTGCATAACCCCACCTAATGACACTAGTAAAAATCAATAGAAATGTATACTTTATTATCAAAATTCTTTGACAACTGTTCCCTATTACACAAGGGATATGAAAAAAGTTGTCCATGAACGAAAACTCATTGTATTAGTCAGTATTTTGATAACATACTCTGTAATGAAGACATAAACGAAGCATAACAAACGTACTTGAACAGAAAACTCCAAAGAGTCGAATATAAGAATTTGAGTATAGAAACTATATTTGTGTAGCATCTCACAAAATAAGTCTATTTGTAGGTTACATTTGGTAACAAGAGGCATATGGAGACAAGTTTTTGGAATGGGGACAGAATTTTAATGGATTAGTGAAGTAATCAGACTGTTCTGAAGCACTTTCAACATTTCTGGTTAGAATTCATATTTTCTGACAGAATCTCAGTATTGAAGCACTCCTTGAGCATACATGAACAGTAATTGGATTAATTTTGTGAAATTTCTACATTGCTACAAAGGTGAAAGTGCTAACAGAAGAGTGGGCAGAGAAATGGAGCGAGTCAGCCAGCCTTCTGCAGGACAAGAACCTGGCTCTACGGCAGGAGGGTCTCGGCGTGGTTCTCGACTCGTCCCTTCCTCACTTGATCGGCATAGATGATGACTTGCTGAGCACAGGGATCAAGCTCTTTCACCTGAGAGTAAGACATTGAAATCAATAAACTTTTGATCTTTGAGGGAAAAGAATTGAAATCAATAAATTTTTGGTTTTTGAGTGTAAGACATTTAAATAAACAATGTTTTATCTTTGAGGGTAAAACACTGAAATCAGATATGTTTTGATCTTTTAGGGTAAGGTATTGAAATCAGATATTGATGTATATTTGAGGGCAGGATATTGAAATTAATTAAGTTTTGATCTTTGAGGGTAAGACGTTGAAATCAATAATATTTTGGTCTTAAAGAGTATGAGGTTGTAATTAGATAAGCTTTGATCTTTGAGGGTGATATATTGAAATCAGATATGTCTTGATTTTTTCTGGAAAAGAATTTAAATCAATTAAGTTTTTATTTTGTTGTTGGATCAGTCTTTTGTTTAGACAACAATGATGTTTCCAGTTTGTTTTCAATTCAAAAATAGAGATTGTTACTGGTTGAAAATCATAACAGATAAATCTCATGTAACAGAAATGTCTTGTAGGCCTAAACGTTTTTTATAAATTCAATGAGGAAAGCTATTATAACAAATATTTTATTTTGTGTAGTCAATAATTCCATTGAAAAGCTTATTATCTTTCAGTAATTCATGTTTCTGATCATGACAGGAAGGAATCACAAAGCTAGGTTCAACTGAATCTGATGAGCCTCAAGATATCAGTAAGTAGAAGTACTAAACAATGACTAAAGTAAAGCTTCAAAGGGGAACAATATTGGTAAAATTTATATAAACTTTCTTACTAAGGGTGCAAGATAGCTCAGTTGATAGAATGAACAGCTTATAACCAAGAGTCTCGGGCTCAAACCCCAACGAGGGCGCATTATTCCCACCTGATGAGGTTAATATAATGACGTATAATTTGACTGGCTGGGATAAAATTCCTGGCACCCCTGCCTTGTCTCTGTGTGGTAGTGTGTACAATCACCACACAATACTTCTGGTTTAAAATATCAATGCATTGAGAAGGTTTGATTTTGAATATATTGAATCCTTCATGTTCTTATTTGAAAACACATTGTTATCCATATTTATATTTCCAAGCACTAGATTTCACAAAAAGATATAAATATTAAAATGTATCCATTCCCAGCTATATCTGGCTTTGGTGTCCAGCCTGATCATTGCATCATTGAGCACAGAGATGGGGTTGTCACACTGCACCCGATTGAAGGGTCCTTGTGTGCAGTGAACTCTCGGCTCATTCAAGAGCCTGTCAAACTGCAGCAAGGTAAAATACTATTAAAATAAAGATACGGTTCAAAGCATGTTTTTATAGGTGTAACCATATTTAGAAGATTTGATTCAAAAAAATTATTTAATACTATGACCATGTTGCAAAGACATCAGTTGCTAAATTTAATTTGGGACTATGATTTTACCAACAGTTATGTAACTTAGTTGAATGTCATGATCTGATGTGTAGGTTTTAATCAGTTTATCAAGCAATAAAGCCAGCGGAGGTGTGCAGCCATTTCAGTCATGAGAAGAGGACATAAAACGTACATAAATATTTACTTCAAAACAACGCTATGACGTTTCAGCTTGTTGAACTTAGCTCACATCAATTCCTATAGAGAAATATAGCAGATTAGGCTTGAAGTTAAAAACATGTAGGAATGAGAAGAAAAAAAAAAAGCAACTTTACATCGCAGTCTCAACAAAACAAGTTTTTAACAGTTTTCAAATTTTAAAAAGTTCACTTTAAATTAATCTAAAACATGCTACTGTGTGAATTGATTTATTTCTGTTGTTGTTTAAAGTCACTTATTTACTAAACTTCTCAAGGTATGGTGATAACACTGGGCCAGACCAACATGTTCCGCTTCAACCATCCCGCTGAGGCTAAACAGCTCAAGAAGATGCAAGTGAGAAAGGTAAACAGATCAAATTTAACATGTGTTTGTTTCTCCTCTCTGATCGGTCTTTAACTAAAGAATTGCATGTTTTTTATGTAATGATGTTATTGTTTAGTTGAATCTTCTGACTTCATTCATAGACGACATTTATGACAGAAATACAATGCAGCCAGATACAAAATTTGTTTTTCCTTAAAATTTACATTGATGTTCCATATAAAAATTTCTCTAAATCTATCTTTATATCTATCTTGCAATTTAGAAGGCCTGACTGTTTTACCAACTTTTAAATTCAAATTATGTTTTAATATCTTTTGCTAAATGAGAAAAATGACTTATTTCCTTTATTTTTAATTATTTGAAATAGCATTTGCATGACTTCACAGAAAAGCGAAGAATTTGTTAAAAACTGGTGTCAATGTTATTTGGCTGAGCAAAAAGTAGCACATAAGTTTACTGTGTACATGAATGTTTACGAATCTGTCCAGTCTGCATCGACCTTGTCCCTAAACCAGGGAGAAAACTCCATGTCTAACCAGCGCACCAGCCTACTCAGCCAGTCCATGTCTGACTTGTACAGATCCAACGAGAGCTTAGCACTGAATGGCTCAACGTAAGTAAACAGGCCTCATGTTTTTTTTAAATTTTAAGAAGGAAACTATCAATTTTAATATGTGATAAAAATATAAATCAATGAATAAAATGTTACAGGTATTTTAAATTAATTGTTTCTGTCCCTCCAGACAGTTTCAATATTTACCTGAACATTTTTATTGGGTTGTTTTTCTGTTCAGGCTTAAACTCTTCCTCAACCTAGACTCAAAATTTATTTTTTAACTTGAATTTCTGTAATGATCTCTCTTGTAGCCTTTAAACAACTGATCCATTCTGTTGGCCCTTAACTTCCTCAGGTGGGATATAGCGTCAACAACCTATAGAGAGGATCAGGAGGAGCTGGAGCAAAAGAAGTATGCAACTTTGCATGTATACAAAACGGTTTATTATTTAAAGAAAATATAGAGAGGACCAGGAAGAGCTGGAGCAAAAGAAGTATGAAACTTTGTCGTTTTTTCGGACCAAATTGTATGGACATACTTAAATTTAAAACTATCTTTTTTATAACTAAACATCATTGGTTATTTTGAGAAATCTTTTTTTGAGACCACCAAATTTGCAGTTATAACTGTTTTACAAGATCTGCATTTGATTGCCATAAAACAATCGAAGGTTTTATATAAATAACAGAGTGTACTGGAAATAACACCTACAATTTATATAAAAATATTTTTTTTTCTGTCCCTCCATGTTTTAGAGTTGAAATTTTGGAATTGGAAAAGAAACATAAATATTTAGAGGAAGAAAGATTGGAGGTTGAAAGAAAGATACAGGAGGAGCTGACGGAGAAGAATATCAAGCTTCAAGTCTTGGAGGATGAGATTGAAAATTTAAAAAATCAGGTACATTTAAAGTATTTTTCTTTTTGAAATAGGACAATGAATGCCTCAAGCCTAGGTTATCTTGAACAACTCAATATTTTCTCACAATAATTGCAAAAAATTTAGGCCTGATTATATTTGACTGTTTCCCAAGAACTAGCATTATATTTTGCTTTAGCATGTTTACATATAGTCTTAAAAATGATTAGTTATTGATTTAAAAGAATATCATTATCACTGTTTTTCCAACTTCAAATGATATGTGTGGTTGCCAAGCATATGCTATGATTTGTTAGCCTGCAAATTTTTATGGTGGCCATAGCCTTTCAAGACTTCATAACAAAATATCAAAACTGCTTATTTTCAATGGCAGAGGGATTGACAAAGTCCTATCTTATTATCTTTACAACCATAAATCTGTTGGACTCCTTTAATTCAGTGATGGGACAACTTTATTGAGATCTAGATCACTACTAGAAGCCTACATCAAAAGAATAATATAAATTATGTAGTAAAAATCATAAAAGATAGAGTTTCTGAACACAAGTTTTGCTTTCCTTTGTAAATTTCACAGAACAATCCTTATGACAACATTGTAGAGGGCTTGCGCAAGCTTGATCAGCAAGAGGAAGAGTTGTTAGAGGATCTAAAGATTTCTAAAGACAATCTTTTAAAGGTAAGCATGACATGTCATCAAAAAATAACATGATTGCGTAAGGGTTAGCTTTTGAATTTATGTAGAGAAATTATCTTGATTTGGTTTTGTCCAGATGACCTTTTTTTTTTAATGAGTCCAAAACTTTGCCACCAATTCTACATGGCTAAGATAAAGATAAGAGTTGGAGGCTGTAACATCTGAAGCGGCAATGAATTTGGTTTATATTGACTTGAAATAAACTCTTGAACTTGTACGGTAACTGAAAATGGAACACTCAAAACCTAATTTTCAAGTATATAACAATCACAGCGTGGATTTTAATATTTGACATGGGATTATATAGTATGCTAACTTTGATAGCTTTAGCTTTTATTGTCTGTATTTTAATTCATTTATTGTGTTTGCAGGAAATAGAGAACCTTACATGCTACAATGATCAAGTCATAGAAAAAGAGAGCTTGGTAAAAGTTTTGGATGATCTAGACAAACAGATACAGGACAAGAGCAAAACACTACATGAGGCCAAAGAAGCTGCAAAGCATCAGAAGTTTGTGTTGGAAAACAGAGTACACAGTGTAAGTAAAAATATAATTTATGGGGTAGTCAACAGAATACAAAAGGCCAAGGTAAATAAATTACAAGGTAGATATAGGAAAAGGATGTAAGAGTTGAACTTCTTCTTTTGTTAGGCAAAGATGGAATAATTATGGTGAAAACTGCTGGTGTGAACTATAAGTGGATATGCGGAAAAAAAAAAGTGTGAAAGGAAAGTTTGTAATTTATTATGAAATGATGATACTTCTGATTTATATTGGGTCATTTTAAAGTAGTTGTTAAAACAACAAAGAATTTCAATATATTTAGATATTGCTAATATTTTTAAATTTTCCTCTGTATTCATTAACTAAATTTAGCACCATTAATGCTTTTTAATACAAACATGATATACTTCAGTAATAGAATATTTATCTTTCTTGTTCTAGATCTTTTTTTTTAGATACAAAAACAATATTCTGAAGAAACACAACAAGCTTTTACTTTGGCAGCATAAAGCACTGCAATGCTGAAAGGCTGAGTTTGACTCCTAATTTTATTTATTTCTGCAGCTGAGAGAAATCCTAGAAGTGGACAGTTCAGTGATGTCCAGCCTCCAAGACCAGTTTTTGGAAACCAAACAGAAGCTGCTCGACTCTGACGCAAATGTTCTTCATGAGGTCCAAGACTTGGATGTAAGAGAATCAGAGCTCAGATCAGTACAAGAAGTTGAGGAGGAACAGAGAAGGAATGAATGGAAGAAGGTTTTGGAAGAGCTTGATTCTCACCAAATGACGATTGAGGAGGCTTGGAGGGACTTGGAGGATAACGAATCTGTGGTGAGAGCCAAGCTTGTGCGAGGGTGAGTTGAAGGACAAAGGACTGACTAATTAATTCATAACCAATGTTTTATAGTAAGATTATTCTTGCCAGTCATGATTTCCCAAAGACAGATGTGAGACTTTGAGAATAAGATTTGCTTTTCTTCAATATTTCAGAATCTTGAACCACAGCAGCCGCTCAGATTTGCAGATTTTTAAATGCTCAAGGCTAATGTTTTAGCTACTTAAAAAAATTAAATTAAAAAAAATTGTATAGTAAAAAATCGTGAAAAACTAACTGAAAATAATAATGAAAAAAGCAAATTGTTCTTTTGAAAACCAATATTATTTAATTTTCCACTTATATTAACGTATTTCACTTTTAAAAAAGGAAGGACATATATCATGATAACATCTGTATGCAATTTGTGTTCTCTCCCTGTTCACCAGGAATTTCGCTACTGCTCAAGAGAAATTGGAATGTGAGACAACAGCTCAGCAGCTGTCTGAGGCGAGAAGACTACTCCATGAGGAAGAAAAATCTTTTGCCACTCACCAGCAGGAGGAGATGGCTCGTATAGAGAAAGAGATGGAGGCCTGGGAGCAAGAGAAGGACAAGGCAGTTGAAAAAATTGTTACGGAGAGGTAGGGGCCTACGTATATGAAATGTGGAAAAATATTTTAAAAATATAGAAAAAAGTCGACATCGCTTAAAAAAAAAAAAGTGACGGAAACATGTTGCTTGTTAAGACAGAATGAAGGCTCTCTTATCCACTTTTGGTTGCAAAAAGGATGTAGGCCTAATCCTTATTAAAAAAAAATGATCAGCTCCATTGTTATCTATTGTTACCAACAACATCAATGCAATCACTTTGACAAAATAATTGATTTCAGTAAAAATAATTATATTGTAATTTAAGTTTTTAATTAAATATAACCCATGGGAAATCGTTAAAGAGTCACTTTAATTTTGATTTTATTAGCAAATGCATAACTTCTGAATTCGCAGGAAAGAGCTGCTCTGGAACCACAGTGATAAGCTGAAGCAACTTGATAATGAAATGGATTCTCGCAGAGAAAGAATTAACTCCATGGAGAGTCGCCTCAAAGAGGTGAGAGAGTTTAATGTCTCTTAGAATAATGATAAATACTTATAAAGTCAATCTTAATCATTTTCGTTTTTGTACTGTGTCATGAAAATCAGATAATTTTTTTGTAAATTTGCATCATCACCTCAATAACCATTGTGAAAAAGCCTAATGATATGTTAAATTGTCCTTATTTATGGTACTGAAATGATTTGTTTTTTAAATGATTGAAACAACTCCTGGCAAAGAAAAATGTACTGTATGTATAAATACATCAACAAGATGAAAGACAAAATCAATGGGGGAAAAGTACATAACTTAATGCGGGTCCACTCCTATAGGAGTAGCATAAATGGAAAAGTTCTGCCTTTTTACTTTCATGTAGTAATATGTTACTTACAGTATTTCTTACTGTTTTTATATGCCCTTTTTTTCCCTAGGCTGAGACAGAGCTATCATCTGCAACAAAAGAGTTTGGGAAAAAAATTGCAGCTCTAGAGAAGGACAAAGAAGATGTTGAGTTAGAAAAGAAGGAAGTTGGCAAAAGGTCACAGCATAAAGAGCTGCATAGACAAGACAGAGTAAGTCAAACTTAATTTAATTAAAAGCAATCGAAAATACAAAAAGTTAATTGATAATGTACACATGTTGGTTGATAGTGTACTTATTACAAAATGGACAGCTAAAAGGTTGTGCAGATATTTATTCATCAATTCAGAAATCCATTCAGAGATGTAAAATTATAAATAATTTCTGATACTTTACGTCATTTTATAAACTTTAATTGAAAAACTAACGTAATATATACATAATATCTAATTTTTTTTTTACTGACTGTTGCTATGTTGATGAATATAAATCACAAGAAATAAAACATAAAAATTTTTCTAGTTTTACTTTCTTATCCAAAAAAAAAAAATAATGATAAAAAAATACAAGCTTTAGCACTCAATAGCAAAGATCATGGAAATGAATATCTAAAGACCACAAGCTGGTGTGGCTAAAACAGATGTCATGTATTCTTTTCTGCAGGTGGAAGAGCTGGAAGTAGAGGTTGAATCTTTGGAATTGTCCTACAAAGCTAAGCTTGATGAAATCCAGGCAGAGAGGATGAGGTGACATATTTTATCATTTTGAAATATGCAACTTGCAGTTTTTGCCTGTTTATTGCTTTCATGATACTTATTAATGGTCTGCATCTTTAATCTATTTATTACTCTTATGACATGAATGCTGATTGGTTAAAATAATTATTCCAACTTACTAGAGCTGCTACCTGTCATACTCATGCTCTTTTGTCATGTGTATATTTCCTATCTTTTATGTTCTTTTAACATGGTCTGATCTTATAGATATTTCATTTCCATTACCAAGAATCTCAGAGATTTTATTTTTTATAAATTCTACAATGAGTTTTCCTGTGGGCCCCAATAGCTCAAACGGTTTATGTTCTGGACTGGTGAGCAGTTCAAATGCCATTCAGTGTCCCTGTATTGATATAATGATTATTTGGAAAATCTAGGCGAAGAAAAATAATTAAAAATGACTTTATAGGTTTTTCTCTTTCCTAAAATATAAAGTTGATAAGATGGAGAACCTAGTTAAAAGAAACAACATAAAGATACAAGTGATTTAATGTTTTAATTTTTGCTTGCCTTACCAGGTTAGTAGGGCTTCAGGAAGAAGTATTGAGAAAGTCCACCATGGATGGATCAGCTTTGGAAGAAGGGATGAAGAAACTTGGTTTTCAGAAGGAAGAGCTTCTCAAGCAGCAAAAGGTAGGAGGTCAAAATGTTAAGAATTATTGTATCTTTTTTTTTTTATAATGACTTGACTACCATAAAAAATGCACATTTTCACCAATTTTGAACCAATACAATGCAATTAAAGTGATTTTTATTCTTGTTTTCACCTTTATGTTTTTTTTATCTTTTAGAATATCTAGGAACTTGTATGCTCAAATGCAGATTTAGAAGTTAGATTCTTGGTCAAGACATGGGTGTGGAACAAAATTAATGCCTAAAATTATTTTCACAGGCTTTGGAGGAAGAGAAAATGCAAGTAGAGCTGGCAGCCCAAGAACTGGAGGCTAGGCAGCGACGACTGGATGAAGAGCGAGAGCTTCATTTGGACAAAATAGAGTTTGAAAAATGGAAGTTGTTAGACATGGAGAGGCAGGACAGGTAACATGGCAGAGAGAAAGAACACAAGTTGTAAATGCCACATCTCTATAACTGTATCTATACTCTAGGTTTTTTTTTTTATTATAAAGAATCTCACATGGCTTCCTTCCTTTCTATGCTGAAAAGTTATGATATTTTTCTTTGCTCTTTATCCAGAAGCTTTTGAGTGCAATATTGTCAATGCAACGCCTAAAAAACTGCAGTTATGGTTACTTATTTACATGTTGGCATTTACCAGAGCCCTTATTCTATTAACTTACAATACCCTGATCTAAACACAACGAACCATTTGAGTCAACAACTTTAAGCAGTACTGTATTTTGAATTGAATTTTAACAACATTATATTAAAGATTATGGATACGCCATTTTACAAATGCTAAACATTTCTAATCCTCTCAATATTGATCTTTTCCTTTTTTTAAAGAGTGAACAACTTGGTCGAGCAGGAAGTGAAATGTCGCCTGTTTGAGGAGAAGCTTGAGAGAGAACGCCTGCGCAAACAGGAGAGGGAGCGGGACAAGCAGGACAGAGAGCGAGAAATTCAGAGACTTAAGTCGAAGCACGAGCGAGAGATGAATCAGCTGAAAGCAAAACTGGAGCAAAGGTTAGAAGCAGTTGAATGTGAGGTATAATTAGTTTTAAGTTTGTGTGTATAACTAATAATTGAAGTTTTATATTCTTCTATTCATATTTGAAATATCAAAATTAAACTAGATTTTCAATGCATTTCAAATTATGTGGGTTGAGATTTAATATCTGATCAAACATAACAATTGAAAAAGAAGAAATAGGCAATAAATATTCTTTGATGCAATTTGATTACAAATTGATCTTGTCCTGGCTTCTAAAGTAAATTCATCACTCATATTGGCAATTCTGTAACTTCAATAAGAGAAACAACAAAATTTTGAAAGATTAAGAAGTATTTTCATGTTGAAATGTAAATGCATTTTCCTAAAGAACTTGAGATTCACCTCTGTTCCCTTTACCTTCTCCTTTTACAGTAAGAACAACAACAACAGAGTTTCAAATATTAGCCAGGTTTGTAATTTTATGTGGTGTATAAAAATCAAATGAAAAATAAATTTCTTTTATACTTGAAATTTCCATGCTAAGTATAATTCTGTTTTGAAACAATCTATTGCTATCTCAAATAATGCATGAACATATTTGACGAATGTCTTTCTGTAATACTTCTAAAAGTGCAAATTCTTTTTTTTTCTTCTCCTAATTTTCTAGTTGTGCAAGTATTCTTGGACCTTTTCATTTTTTAATTTCCTTTTAGGGATTACCGGGTAATAAAGTCAATTTTATTGACACACTCATCCTATATAATTGAATAGAATAAAGAAAATGTTGCCTGTCATGACGATGAGATAGCAGTCTGAAAACAAGAAAAACTGAGGAGTTTTTTATTTAATGTTTTTCAAATGTCTATATCATTGACTTAAACAGGATTTTGTGGGTATACCCAATATTGATAAAATCTTGAATTTCTTTTAGACTTCAGATTATCCATCCATTAATGATCAGCAAAACCAGCGCAAAAATTTGGTAAGCAAAGATATTTATTTTCACATTCACTGACTTTACCCCATCATTTTTTAATTATGCCACCACTTTTTAACCTTTGAGGCTATAATATAATGAATTGATTGTTTTATTTAATTTTCTTGTTTCATATATATATATATCAGAACACCATATTTGCTTATAAACAACCATTTAAATCATATATTGATCAAGTTTAAAGTATTAAGAATGCTTTACTTCAAAACTTGTCAATACTATTTAATGTCTCACTATGAACTGCTAAATCTTTCCTTATTTTAGATGCGTCAGCTGACATTCTCTGAACCTCCTGCCATACTAAATGTTGAAATCCCTACCTTTGTGTTACGGGGAAGTGGCAGAGACTTACATTATGAATATCTTGTTAAGGTTTGTTCATTTTTCTTTATTGTCTCTTTTGTCTTACTAAGTTGCAAAATAATTGTAAAAAAATAATTCCTTGTCACTAAAATAACTCGATTTTGTCTGTATCTGAATATGAAAGAAATGAAACATCTATAGGTGAACCAATTCACCATCTTGCAGCCCAAAGAATTCCAATTCAATGTTTAAGAATCATTTATTTTGCATTGCAGTAAACTGAAGCTTTGTAAAAAAAAAAAAATCAATAAAGAACGACAACCGACAATAAACTATTTAATGTGTCTAAATTTTAGAGTTGCAATTCATAAACCTGCTCACCCATACTGATTCATTCTATTTGCAAAGCCATTTTTGTAAGTGCTATTGAGGAAATGTTTCATTATTGACAAGTGCTTTGACCAGGAGAAGGGCCCAAATTGTCCTATCAATTCCTAATCATCATGTCATATCTTATATTTCTTTGTTATGTATGATTTTTGAAAAAAAAAAAGATCACTTGCTCTCAAATATGTGACTTTATATTGACATGATTTTAAAACGATTTGCTTTTAACCTAAAATGCATAAGTCATTATTCACTTTAAACTACGAGGCTTGCTCTATATTAGTTTTTTAGTAACAAATATTCAATCACCCATATATTCACAATCCATATTGACAGGTCACCATTGGTCCCGAGTCATGGTGTGTATTTCGGCGCTACAGTCGGTTCAGGGAAATGCACCAAGCCTTGAGGAAAAAATATCCTGTTGTTAGTATTTAATTGATACTCATTTATCCCAATAAATACTAGCATATTTCATTCACATAAATGAATACATAGAAATATTTCTTTTTAATGATAAAACATTAATGTAGGCTAATGCAATATAGCGATAAAATTCAAAGACTGTCAAAACATTAAAAAATTTTCACAATCCCTCCATCAAAGCTCAAATAAAAATTTTTGCCCCTTTACCCATCTTCTAAATTAATGAAATACGATTTGAAATTTTGCAGGTTAACCAACTGGTCTTTCCTCCAAGGCGGTTCTTTCATCGGAATAAGAAAGTTGCCACAGAGAGGCAGAGATTATTAGAGGTATTGTGATGTTTTTTAAGCCAAATGCCTAAAAAATCTGGAGATAAGCTTGAATTATTCATAGGACTGAGAGAGATTGATTCAATAGAACGAAAATGTTAATCCTGAATAAAAAATACTTTCATCAATTCCAATGTATAGATAAAGATGGTTCTTGTTTTTCAAACAGTAAAATGGTTATTAACGATAAACTAAAAACATCATTGTCTTGTGCGTGGCAGCACATAAAATTGTCAGACATTAGTTGTGAGGTACATCCACAATATAGCCTATATATTGCTGATGTTGTTTTGTTACACAAGAAAACAAACACTCCAAAAATGAAGAATTTTTTAACTAAATTAATAAGAAATGGAAGAACTCTTGAGCATCATACCTATTTATAATGGGTTTCTCAAATAAGATGGGATAAAGATGTATTTAAGAAAACTTGATCGTTGTCCAGCTTCTACATGTGATGATAAACACCAAGATTGTTATGTATCATTCAATAAACAAGCCCAGAACGGTTTAAATGAAGCATGATTGTAAAGAAGATTATAAAAAGGCAAGTCGTGTCTTATCTGCCAGTTTAAAATATCACTATTCATTTAAAGGCATTTTTTAGTATCTGAAGTGAACTATCTGTTAGAAAAATGTGGCTTCTCAAAATATTGAAGAGAAAAAACAACACATCATTATTCCTAATTCATATCCATTAACATCCAGGTTTTGAAAAAAAATTTTTTTTTGAAACAACAGTGCTGTAATTTCATATACACGCAATCTTACATAAACAGTTAAACTGTTACTTAAACTTTCAGAAAGCTTACCTTTATGCTCAGATGAATCTGGTTTTCTCCAGTTCTAACATGTGCAGTCTTTGTTCCACCAGGAGTATATACGACATGCGATTGAGCTGTGCATGAGGATCAGTGATTGTCCCCTGCACCCCAGCAAGAACAGGCATATCACTAAACATGTCCTCATTGAGTTTGAACCATTCTTCAGGCGAGGTCTTTTTGAATCATCTAACCAGTTTGAGGGGTCATCAAATTAGAGCTCGAGTTAGTTGTTTTTTGTCTCGTTCAATATCAGAAGTTCTTTATGCATAAACAATACTGAGTGGCATTAGTGAATCTAGAAAAAAAAAAAAACATAAAAGAAAAAATAAAAAAAAAATTAAAAATAACCAAAAAAAAAAAAAAACAAAAAAAAAAAAAATAAATAAAAAAAAAAAAAAATAGAAAAATAAAAACCATAAGAAGAAAAAAAAAACAAAAAAAAAAAAAACCAAAAAACATTAAAACAAAAAATAATAGAAAAAATAAACATAATAATTTAAAAAAAAATTGCTGAACATGTTTGTTTGATTCCAGGGTTTTACCCTCACAATTCAGGTGCCTTTTTATTTCAAATATTTGCTAAACCAGTTTTTTGATCTCTGGGTCTACGCCCACAACATACTCATTTGCCTTGGATTACTGAGTGAATGAAAAGAACAATGTTATGTTTCGTCATGAGCGGTGCCACACATAAAATCTTCATTTATTGTCGCACTTTTACATTTTACCACATTTGATTTTTATACTGTTTAGGGTCCATTTTTTGATTTTAGAATTTTATATATGTAGGCTATATATAAATCGCTTTGCAAAAGGTTTGGTGCTTCTAGCCTTTATTTATTTGAAAAAACAAACAAACAACAAACCCAACAACTTAGGCCTTTTCACAATTTACTATGCGGTTGTAGCATATATTCCACTAGTTCATAATACAAGCTTCTAAGATAAACTGCTGTGGCTGTATGTTACACAACTGACTTGTAATGTGCCAGACTATGTGCAATACTACCATATTTTTTGTTGTGACTTTGTAGAACAATTTAGTTCTCCCTGCCCATTAAATAATAATTTTTTTTTCTTTTCAAACATTTGAATACTGGACCACCAGTAAACCAATCCAAGGCAATGAATAAATCATGTCTTTCCAGATTTATAATGAAGATTTTTTTTACACATCTTTGTATTTGTCGCAAACCCCGTTGTCAGATCATTTTATGTAAATAATATCAGTCGGCATGTGGGCAATATTACTCTGCAGTATTCATTTCATGTCTCACCAAGCATACATAATTGAATGACTTATGATTTATACATAAAGATCATCCTGTAAATTTATATTCTCACTGTCGTTAGCGCAATTGTTAGGCGTTTGGCCACCATAAGGAAAGTACTGAGTTCAATCTCTGGCTGAATGGAAATTTGTCTTTGATCTCCCTGTGTGGGGAGCTGAGGTTATGAAGTCACAAGTTAATTGCAGTGAAAAAAGAAATAGCAACATTATACCCTTCCAATGTTGCTTGTCTAATACAATCAGGACTCTAAGTCTTATTCCCCAACGCTCTGTCCAAGAGCATGGGACAATCTTTACTTTTTTTTATTATTTGAAGATGAGGAACATAACCTTTTTCTATAGCACTAACATGAAAAAATGGCGTGTCATAAAGAGTTTTCAGGAGTTTCATGTATGTATTTGACACACACTATCTGATTTTAAGCATGATGATTTTATATATTTTTGTCATAAAGTGTAGATTTGTAAATATTGAACCAAGCATGTGATTCATGGTTGCCATATTGGAAATGTTGTTTCTTGAAAGTTGAAAGATACTCATCATCTACACAATTAGTTTTAAAATTAAATTAAAAAATGTTTGAAAGAAATAAGCAAAAACAAAGAGAAACAAAATTAACCAAATCAGAAATATTTCTCTTTAAATTTTATTTCTCAAGGAAAAGTTCATATATCAAACACAGCAGCAGGAACAAAATCTCATATGGTTGGAAAATCTTAACAATTTAATAATGAGAAAAACAATGTTTATCACGTCTTTTTACTTTGCTTAAGTAGGTGAAATAAAAAAAAGTAAACAAACAAACAAACAAACAAACAAACAGAAAAGGAAAGAACAATTTTAATTCATTTCAACTTTTACCATAAATCTTACAGTGTGTAAAGCACCTTTGAGCCGCGAGGTCGCAAAATAATATAATAGTCATAATGGGAGATATAGTTGATTATGCCTTCTCTCAAAAGTGTCTGTTTAAGAAAAAAAAGTGATTTTTTACGCTCGTATTATCACATTATTATTTGACGTAATTGTTTTAAATGTAGGAGCTACTTCTCAGATTATTTAATTCGTTAGCTTGAAATAGTTACCCATTTCATACTTTGTGACTATTATTCTTCACATCCCAATTTTATGTGACTTTTTTCCATCTGAAATAGCTATGCATGAAGAAACATTCACTCCAGTAGTAAAAAATAGGAGTAATTTATATTTCCAATTTTGATAGATTGCTAAAAAATGTGTCTATAGCGCTGTGCATTTTCTTTAACGTAGAAATCTGTTAAGATCCACAATTTAAACTCATTTCTCTGTTTGAAAAGCATCATTACTATAACTGCTACAAACCAGACCGTTGTTGTCACTTTAACCAGCATTGTTCAGACAGCTGTCAATGTTGGTTCCTGTGTTTATAGAATCGGTTACTACTAAAGATAGTAATTGCTTAAATATGCTAAGGAGTGCCTTAAAGCCTTAATTATTCTTTTATGGTAAATACTTACCTGTCTTGTATTTTGTAAATACATTTTAGCAAGATAAAGATTCTTTGAAAAGGGTTGTGATTTGTCAAAACATTTAAAATTTTTAATATTTGCATATTGAGTAACTTTTAACTGTCTGTCTGGTTTGTAAAAGTTTTGAGCTCTATGATTTGAATGCAGTTCTTTTATCATTGATTAGTTATGAACAGCTTACCATCAGCCCTTTCCATTCAAATCTTTGGTCACAAATACAAATTTTGATTTATTACAGTCACCATTGTTTTAAACCCAGCTTTTGGTCATGTTAGAATGCTCTCTTAAAGAACAAATGCTGGCAATATCCACATGCCTTTGAGAGAAAAAAGTTCATACATTTTTTGTTAAAGGAATTAGATTTCGCCAAGAAATGAGCTCTATTTCAGATTTTGGTTTGCTCATATATTTACCCCAAAGGTATTTTAAGTTAACAACCATAAGAATGAAAAAAAAAAAAAAAGAGATTATTTGCTGTCCCCAATTTTTTTCATTATGTCTTTTTTTTTAATTGTTAGATTTTGGGAAGAGGTTAAAATGTAAGTAATGAAATAATGCATCATGAATCCAGCTTTCTACAATTTGATAATCTTTTTTTTTTTGGGGGGGAATAGCCGCTATAGAATCAGGTTGTGGAAATGTTTCTTTCTTAGATAAATACTCATGTTATGGGAAACTCATTCAAACCATCCTAATGAAAAACTTTGTACAGTGCAATCAGCCCATCAGACATTTTGAAATGTTTTATTTGACATATTATGTTCTCTATTGCCAATAAATGATCTGCCTTAAATTCAACCCAAGTCTTATGTCCGTTATTTTATACCGATTATCATTATTATTATGATGTTGCAATTGTCGGTATCATTTAAATACAAATGTATGTTAAAAAAATCTACATTGATTACTTATATTTCCGTCTGATAAAATGAAAGCTAATGAAAAAAATTATAAAGCTTTTAATCTTTGTGTATAGTTGAGATGATCGGGAAGAAAGGTAAAGCACAAATCTTGATTGGCCGATCAAAGGAGATATATCTTAGTAGAGTTCTCCTTCTCCGTTTGTCAGATGGACAGTTTCACCTCCGATATCAATGAGGTTGTAAGCCGCATGTCCTCTATACTTCCATCACCTCTGATATCAATGAGGTTGTAAGCCGCAGGTCCTCCATACTTCCGTAAAGCTTTTGTCGTAGTGGGACAGGGATTGGCCAGATATTTTCTCTATAGACTGCCAGCAGGGAACATTCTGCAGGATGTTCTCGGATCTTAGTAGAGTTAAGAGGCCGAAAAAATGCTAATTGTGAAAGGATTCGGAAAGATTTACGAAAACTTTAAGATTTTGTTTTTCCTTAAAGAGGGAGCCTAATAGTGCTAAAAGCTGATAAGCCTTTGTCTGCGTATAGAAACATCCTACAAAACTAGGAAAAGGCTTTGAAGTGGGCATCCAGTTGCTCTACGAGTGCAGGAGCTGATGTGATTTGTGATTCCTCAATTGTTTTTACATTTGTTTCACATGTCAGCAACCAAAATTTAGGATACTCTTGATAAAGTAAATAGAGGGTTCCTTAACCTACTTTAACTTAGTAAGGGGTTCACTAACCCTTTAGAATGTTCAAGTGACCAAGTAAAAAGTGAAATAAAAATAAATGTCTTTTCTGAACTTCCAGTTTTCCACTCATTTTTCAGCAACAACAACAAAAAATATAAAAAAAAGAGGTAGAAGTTACTACAGCTAGGCTTGAATTCAAATTCAAAAGCCCAATGTCTCATTAAAAAAAGTTAATAAAAAAAAAAAAAACGCTTTGAAAGATATTTTAATCGGATTCCATTAAATAATTATTAGCATGAGAAGAAATAAAATCTGTCTGATCTTATCTGTAAGAGGATTCTCAAACAAAAAAATGTGCGCAACACTCACTCAATCTCTCTCTCTCACACACTCACACTCTCTCTCAGGCACACACATACACACACACAAAAGAGCTTAACAAGGATTTCACAGTAAAATTATAATTTATTCAATCAAAATTACAAAAAATATACGATATTAGAGTATAATGAATAACAAAAAATGTATCACATTAAGACAACAATTAACACATCAACAAGGGACTTGTACAGAAGAGAAAAGTAATAGTATTTCACAAAATGTCCAATTAGGTAATGTTTCATACATGTCTAGAAATGAACTTGAGTTGTAACTGCAACATCATAGAGTTGTCAACCGATTACTACTCAAATATTACATGAATAGGCAGGTCCAACAGGGACAACTTATTTGAAAATATTCTAATACTCTGTTGAGAATATGCTATACATGAAAATCCCCAGCTCTAGATAATAAATTTGCCACAGCTAGCCCTAAATAAAAAAAATAAAAAAATTGGATTAAGATTCAAGCCATGCTAGTTGTTTTTCTTTTTAAAATATCTTATCAGAATAGATTAAATGACTGATTGATTTAAGTCAATTTTGAGCCTTCCACTAGACAAGGGCACTTCGAACTTTCTCTGCTATGGTATTCTTCGATCATCTCAAGATTTTTTGAAAGGACAGACTCCTTGTCTTTCAAATTTCTGCTATTGCGCTCTGACTAGACATTTTGAGTAATATATATATAAATGTATAGTAATTCAAGAAAGTAATTTGAAGAAAAAAATACTGATTATGATAAAATACACAGTTGTAAACAAATGTACTAGGTTTGTGAATTCAATTTCAGGAAATATTGGTAATGTTCATAATCATTTTTACAGCTTCAGATAATAATCAACCAATAGTCTTACACTAATTAACATTTTTAACTTTGGAAAAAAACAAACAGCTCAAAATTATAACATCATTTACAGAGTAATCAATTGTTTAGGTATTCCAATTTTTAAAAACCACACACACACACATACACAAAGTGCTCTTGAATTTTATAATCGCTTGGAAGGAACTGTTTAAGACCAAAGAATTTTACCAAACGTCACAACAAAAGTTGAAAAGCACAACAAAAATAGCCACTGATGTGTGTGGCCAAATTGAGTCCCAAGAAAAATGACAGTCATGAAAAATACCAACAGTAAATGGAGATTGATGAACAGATTAAACCTGAGTTGTAGTTCATTGGATTCTGTAAGTTTAGACAATTTACCTAACGACGCTGCATTTTTCATTAACGAATGCACAGCTCTCATGATGAGTGAGGCAAGATAATACAGTAACACAATCATGCTTCAGATATAGTGGGAGCTGAAGATAACGGGTCTATGTAAATAAACTGTAAAAAAAATAAATTGTGAACAGAATTGTGTAGTTATTCTGATAGCGAAAAAGCACATGCCTTTAAGCAGAAACTTGTTGTGATCATTACAAAATGAACTGTACTTTGTATTCTAGACAATGAAAAAAAATTATGAATATGGCTTGACTGGCCAGCATTACGCAAATTAATGCATCATCAAAAATATAACTAAGTTCCGGTTTATGCACACTTTTCAGCCATCATATATGTCAATCTTTGTTTAAGAATTTCTCTCTTAACTAGTAAGTTATTACGTTTCAAATAATAAAATGTTCAGATAGTGTTAACAACTGTCCCTTAACAAAACATTTCAACACTGAAAGTTTGTCCTCTAAACAATCCTTTTGTTTCTTTCTTGATATTACCACTGCAGAACATTGTTGTGATATCTGCATGGCAAACTTAAAGCTTAAATATTAGGCAGAGCAAAGCTGAAAAGATGAGGCCAATGAATTACAAGCAAAAAGTTTTATGTAAACTACTTGTACACCTTGTTACATTATATCTCCCAGGAATGGTTATTCATAATAAAAAAGAGGGCTGACATTGTCTCGGCATGAAATACTTATACATTAGTTTATTAGAGAAAAGATGGATCTAATTGTCAAGCAATAAACAATTTTTTTTTTTTACAAAGATCATACTTTGAGCCATGTGGAGAGGTATTTTTAACAGTTTAAGACACCCAGAAATATCTTCAACAGTTATCTAACTTTTCTCCCATAGACACATTTTCATAATTAGTTCTAGAAGACATATATTGTTTCTATTGAGCACTCGGCCAGGCTGGGTCCAGACCTACAACACTTGCCACTGCATCACCGCCATGTCTTTGCCACCAGTAGAGATGACACGAGAATCGTCAAACAGGAAATCAACGGAAGTCACATGACTGCTATGGCCCCCGTAGCTGTGAGATGAGCTCTGGTGTAAGGACAAGATAAAGACGGTAAATGAGAATTACTTTTTATAAAAAATTTGTCAAAAGCGATGTGCTTAATTCCAACATGTCATGATTGTATGAGCGTTACTTCTAATAACTAAAGAAAACCAAAAAAAAAATCTGAAAGTAGGTCTTCCTTAGCTCAAACATTGATGGTAAGTGTTGGATTTTGAAATACTCAGCTTTCAAAGAAAAACAGTGACCTTAAAAGTTCTATGCTTGCTTCCACCATGTCAAGACTAAATAAGTGTTACTTGTAATAGTTATAGAAAAAACAAAACATTATATCATATAAACCTCACACTATACTTGCTTAGCGTTAACATCATACTCTTGTTCGGCATCAAATTTTGAAATACTTATCTTTCAAAGAAACAAACGTACCTTGAGATGACAGGCAGGGTAAGCAAACAGGTTGACCTTGCCAAAGTCGTCACACGAAGCAATCAGGCGTTCATTGTGTGACTTACAGCACCCGTTAATGTCGGTTCCATCAGCACCCTCTGGCCAGATGCCTGGAGGCAATGAGCAAAAAAAAAAAGATGAAAAAAAAAAACTACAGCAACTTACCCAGCACTGAATTTTAAAAAATATATTTATACAAACTGTTAGAGGATGAGAATCACTGTAAAGCGTTAGATCTTGGAAGGTTGTCAAATCTAATCTCAGAAGACTTCCTCAGGGATTTTCAAGGCCTTAAAAGTATATAGATTGCCTTTTGCTCTGCCATTGCAAAATAGTTGCAACTCAAGCAAGACCACTGGCTACTGATCAAATGCTTTACATACATTAGCTGGTCATTTTCTACAGAAGTAAGAGGAATAGCTACGGACACTGACCAAAAAAAAGGTTTATAATGCAAAAATATTATCTGTCTAAACTATTCTAAATAGAAATACAAATTTCTACTATTAATAAATTAATATAAAAGTATATATCAAAATTTACTTCAATATACAAAGCCAATAAGTTGTTTTTTTTCATAAAAGGTGAGATGTACATCTCTCTCTCTCTTCCCGTGTTAGTCCTAGAGTGAAAACTCTGATTACAATCTGTAAAACAATATTACAGGAACACAAAACTAGTAAACCTGCCTGCAGAGTTAAAGCCCAAAACACATGTCTGGGTGGCCCACTTGAGCTCCCTGATGATGTTCAAGTTGGTCAACATCTTGCAGCTGCTGGCAGTCCCTGAAACGAAAATGTTGAAACAAACTTTAGGTCTCAATACAGGATCATTTATTTTATCTATATAAAAGATGTAAAATGAATTATCTTTGAAGACAGGAGCCAAAATTAACACTAAGTAATACAAAATAAATAACCGCAAAGAGAAAGCCACAATTTATCTGAAGTAGAGAATAATCCTCTATTTTAGCTACAAAGATTTTAGCTTTAAAATTATGTAAATGTACTGTTGGACCTGAGATGCACCCATTTTAAGCTGTAAATGATCTGAAGCCATAGGCATAGGCTTATGCTGTCTTCATTTTCATTGCAGTTTTAAAATTATCAATAAACCTTTAATACAAATAAGTTGAAGATTGCCAAGACACACACATTTTCTAGTTAAGAAATTGTGTTGAAAATATAAATAAATTTTTAGCTTGAACTAAAGATATATCACAGAGGTATGGGCGTATCCATGCCTCTTTTTGAGACATACGGCAGTTGAACAGTGAAAACTACAAATCTAAAGTATTAACTCACAGTAAAGCAGCTCGTAGTCACCAGAGTTTGAAGCCAGGTACTGGCTATCCTGAGACCAATCAACATGGGTGATGAAACTCGAGTGGCCCTGGAGAAGGAAGAAAAAAAGATATGGATGAAAAACTGCATCAATTCCTTTTAACTTTGTAAAAACAATATTGACTGTCTTTTGCTGGATTAGTGTTGTCCATTAGTAAATAAAAATCCATGCATGTCTGAAAAGCTGTAAGGAAAGAAGAGAGAAGTAGAGAAAAGTAAAGTTATAATTTACACTTTCTTTCTAAATTGAGGACATATGATTTTCCTACAATCAGGTTATTACAATATAAAACTACATTGTTTTAACAGATACCAGCTTCTACTCTTTCGTTTTTATTATTTATATATTGCAGACAGATTTTTTTCAAAGACCATGGTAAAAAAAAGTATGTAGAAAGAGGACAGAATCTATCTGTTTATTTACAAGAAGATTGAAATGCACAGAGCCATATCAAGTTAAAGCAACTAAGGCAGTAACTTACAGAGCAACGTCCAATCTTAGTGTACTTCTTGCCATCTTCAGACACAGAGTAAATGTAGATGTAGTTGTCTCTTGATCCTACAGCCAGCATGGACCCATCTGTTCAGAAATTTATTATACGATAATCTGAATAAAAGACCTTACACATACTGCTGTTGGTTTTATGAGCTTTAAAAACACTTTCTCTGAAAAAAAAAAGATAAATTAGCATCATTATATAAATTGAAATCCTCTCTTTGAAAGGAAGGAGGTATTCATATATAAATTTAAAGTAAATGAAAAAAAATTCAACAATCTTCAAATAAACAATCTGCAGGTCACTTGAAATTATGTTATAAATTGGCAAAAGCAGATTCATAGTAGAAGTCTAGAAACTGTAAAACATTAGGTTTAAGAACTCAGTTCAGAAAACAAACTATGCATAAAAAACAAACATCTGCCCACCTGGCGAGTACTGAATGCACTCTATCTGCTCGTTGCCGTCCGTGTGTATGGAGACAACCTCTCTAGTGGCCAGATCGAGGACTAGCCACCTAGCAACACTGGTTCCCACGGCAACAATGCCACCTCTTGGATGGAAGCAACAGCTGTGAACAGCATCCTGAAGCACCAATGTTGTAAGTGGGTATTAAAGTTAAAAAAGAAAAATCAGTGGGCCTTATCAAGAAATAAAAAAAAAAGTGTGTAAAGTAAGAAGCATCTAAGATAAACCACACTTACATTATTATCATACAGTATTACTCATTCTATCACTAAAAAAATTCCCAAGTCACTATGGCAAAAATACAAGCCACATGAATCAAATTTCACGGAAGAGGCATTTTAAGGGTGGGCTTTATACTCCACTAGCCGACCATGCCATACCAGTCTCTTCATAAATCACAACAAAAGATAACGATAGAGACCAGCTGATCAATACAACATGATGCTCACATTCATTTCCTTGTTCCAGACGACAGTCCTTGACTGAGAGTCCCACAGGTAAACTTGCTTGTCTGATCCGCAAGTCAAGAACTGGTGCTGGTTTGGGTGGCAGGCAAGGCCCCACATCTCATCTGTGTGACCCTGGTAAGTAGAAGGAAGAAAAATTTAAAAGAGGCAAATTTAAAGATTAAGATTACAAATGAAAATAAAAAAAAAACGACAAAAAACCATTCCCACAGTATACAGGTTTTGTAGTTTACCTTCTTTCAACAATAGCCTTGAATGTTCAGTTTTGAGAGATATCTATCTTTTGAAACAATTTCTGATTTTTTAAATCAACAGGAATTTTGTTAAAAAAATTTGAAAGATTTAATTGATCAAAACAGAAATTGCTTTGGGGTTGTATTCCTAAGAATAACTAGTTTACAGGTTAGACGGAAGTAAAGCGAGTTTGCTTTTACGGCACATCAGCACAGTAACGGATATACCCGGGTTGGCCAGTGAACAAGCCTGGAAATGAGATAAGCTGCTTGTGAAGAATACAGTACCTGTACAGCCACAGAGAACTCCAGACCCAGAGAGCCGTGCAGGATGCAGTTGCGGGTGGTCCCCACCAGGATGAGGCCGCCTTTACAGTTGAGAGTGCGTACTGGCCCGTACTGCTCCGGGATCTAGGGAATGGAGATTGAAAGAAAAAAGGAGGAAAGTTAGTATAAGTGTCTTAACATGGGAGGTGATTAAAAAAAAGAAATTTTGTAAGAATATCCTAAATATTGGGAAGGAATAAAATTTAGTATGAATATCTGAACTGTGAAACAAGATACTTTGTGCAACAACAAAAAAACAATAAACAACTACCTCCCCTCCAAATGAACAAAAACAACCTCCCCCACGTATCCTATGACAAGAAGAGAGAAAGTAAACAATGCCATAGGAGTGACAGATCACCTGCAGTGGAAGCATCTACCACATATGTTGAAAAGAGAAGCATGAAAATGATTTCTAGTTGAAAGATCATTGCAGGGACGCAGAAATAAGATCAAACCTCTTTAGCATAATTTAAAAACTTTGATTTGTCCCATAATTGGCTGGATTGATCGTGCAGGGTTGTCATAAGTGGCTGCAAGCAATGACCTATTAATCAGGCATATACTTTCACAGCCTATTAAATACTGGAAATTACATATTTTTTAGCACTGATGCGGAAGGGCATACTCAGAAGCCCAAATACTTACTAAATATGTATTATATGTAATGGTTGGCAGCTATGCATTATCAACGCACACAACACGTGTGTGGCGTGATGGGAAAATTTTACAAGCTCACCTCAGCGTTCTGGCCTGTCTTGGCATACGTGTTGTCCCACTGGATGATCCGGCGATCCTTGCCGCCCCCAGACAGGAGCATCCCATCCTCCATCATGCACAGGGAGAACACTCCGCCCTCATGGGCTCCGATCATAGCGTTCACGATGCGGTTGCCACCTGCAAAAATGATGACATCATAGCATTCACAATATGGTTACCACTTGTGAAAATGTCAAGACAGTTCACAGCGAAGTAAAGGCTGATTTCTCAATGTCCGACATCAGCGACTAGATTATACCCAAGACGGATGCCTCACAAAGACACAGCAGGTTTAACCCAGACTTCTGTATCAACCAGTCACATTATACTGATACAGACTCAATCAGAAGAAGCCCGGTGCTCTCCCACTTAAGCCACAAGAAAATTTCGACAAATTACACAGCTAACAGTAGACCCTAGTTGCTGCTTTTAAGCCAAACAAGGCCATGACATATAGCTGCTCTAGAGGCATATTATTGTGACTGTCAACATTTAAAGGGGGGGCAGTTAAAATATTTTGCCTAAAGACCTGTATATCATCTGCAGATCATTTATACCAATAATAACTTTTTTCACATACATATTGACATGTTTTGAGCAATATTTATAGCTCAACATAGTAACTTGAAGTAAACCCTTCAAATTTTGAAGAAAAGTTAATTTACGCTCGAGATGGAAAACTTTCATAAAAGTTTCTGCCAAAAACCACTCACCACATCATTGTCAGTTCTATCTATTAAGAATTACTACAAAACACATAAACAATAATAAGGTTCATTTGCAGCATTACCTTTGCCCCAAACAAAGATGTTTCCATTAGAATCTCCCGTGAGGACGTCACCATTGTCACTGAAAGCCAAAGATAGGACATACTTTGGCTTGTCATGTTTCTGGAAGGAAGATATAATTGCATAGAATCATAACTGTAACTGGTAATCAAGCATTTCATTGTTTAATATTAACCATAACATTAATTTCTACAACAATGAAATTTGATAAAATCCTACAAAATGTCCTTAGCAAATTAATGTTGGTTCCATATGATATCTAAGTAATTGAGAAGACAGGAATTATTAAGAAAATACGTAAAATTTGATATGCCTATTAATGAAGGCAGTGCTACAAGCCTATTGAAAAGCAACTTCAGGGTAGAGAAAATATCGAAATGTTAACAGCCTTGTTAGTCTACATGTTCAACGCAAATATAAGTCTTTAAACCCAAATACATTTAATATCACTTTAGACACAATTCTAATCTTAACAAATTCCATTTCAGTGTCTCTTAGTGCAAAGAGGTAAAACAAAACACTGAGAATCTCCAAGCATGATGCTCACATCAAAAATGCCATTCTTCTTGGCGAGGGTGCCACCTTCAAATGTCCAGAAGGAAATCTGGCTCTTGCCACAGCTGACAATCTGGTTCTTCTCCAGGGGATGGTACTCCACCGCTAGCACTGGCTCAGTCGAGCTCTGCACAGTGGTATGTAATAAAGAAAAGAAAATGGGTATAAAGTTTAATTTCAGTTTATGTTTATACAATTTTCACAGGATGTTTAAATTTACAATATTTATTTAAAAAATAAAGGCATATTAAAATATTATATGATCATCTTGATTCAGCTACGTAAGTTACAATTACATGTACTTAGTAAGTAATTTATAGTGTAAATAAGCGGTTTCCTGAGCGGATATGAGCGTGGTGAAAAGTCTAAACAAAAATATGATGGTTGAAAGAATTTTCAGTATTATTTTTTTAAAGGGGGGTGCACATGCTGCATCTTTTCACCTTGTATTACCTTAGTATCAGCAAGTTTCACTGGTTTATCCCTGCCCACGTCCCACACAGACAGAATATGCTCATTGGATTCATCCACGACCACCAAGTGCTGGCCTCCATCCTGGAAAAAAATATAGTTTTAAAAAGAAGAAAGAAAAATATTACCAATGACATTCCTGTATCCCTTTTTTTTAACTAAATGACATAAAAAAAAAACTCATGAAACATTTTGACGCTTTTATCTGAACATACTATATGTGTTAAAAATAAAAATCATTTCGGCAGTTCTTTCAGAGTCTATGTTGACTTAAAGGTTAAGTACAAATATCACCTATCACCTGAGGTTTAAAGCTTTTTCAAATCCCTTAGTTAGTTTGAAGAAAAAAAAGGAAAGAAAAAAACATATTTTCACTATAACATTGACCAAAAGTCTAAATCTTGTATGGGGATTCATCTTCCTATGAGGTAATTGCTAATCTTTTCAAAATCCATATGTTCCTTTGTAAAAGAAAAAATTAACAAACCCTCTATTTCTACTTCAATTGGACTCACCAGTTTTGAGAATGACAGGCAGCAGACAGCCCTGTTGAACACCCCCAGACCAATGACATGAAGCGTATTCAGACTCACAGACTCCCAAATGCGAACATGTGGCTGAGGAAAGATATTCCATTGAAAATAGATCATCTTCATCTAACCAAGAAGTCAGAGTAAGGTTGAAGACAAAACTTGACAAAGGCATACCTGAGTGAAGTAGAATAAAAGTTTAACAAAAATTCATATTTACACCTGGCATCAGAATTTCAAACTTTTTAAAAGTATTTTTTTTTACTTCATCATCCAGTGATGACATTTTGTCAACAGAGAAGCCCAATAGAAGCTTCTGTACAGGTAATCAGATCATGCATTTACAATCACACTTACCACTGCATAGCTTTGTACGGCTTGAGAACTATAACGGTCTATTCAGCTAATAGATATCATTGAACAATAAAATACACCACTGTGACTGAGTGTTAGTAAAAATAAGATAGATAACATCTTCAGTTTAATGAATTGACTTGTAGAATAAGGAGTAAAGAGCAATACCTTGGAAAAACAAATTTAGTAGCAAAAACAGATGTTTTGAAAATACAAAAAAAAAAAAAAATTAATTACAAAAATATAAAATGCACATAAAAATCATTATATATTACAAAAATAAAAATCTCTTGCAAAACACGTTTTTGGAAAAGCAACAAGTTCATACTGAAGGGACAAAGGAGGCTATGTGCGCTTGTCTCACCATAACCATCCTCCCAATGTTTAAAATAGTATACAATGCACATACACTGAACTTGATTGTTTAAAGAGCCTGTGAACTGTGAAGGAATTGCATATTTGCCTATGAAACGTGCAATCATGCCCAATCAGGCAAGATAGGGCATAGAATATAAGGCTTATATATCGCCAATCAATTTCGCATCCTTCCTGTTGCCATTATAAGTGACAGATCTATGTAACCCTTGTCATTTAAAGTGAAGGGCAAACCATCTCCCTTGAGGTTACTGCAACAAAACAAAATCCAACAGCAGCAACTAGGCTGTATCTCAGCACTTGGCCCGCCACATGCAGCAAAAAAAATGTTAAAATTCTGAATAGAAGCTAGAAATAAAGTAAGGTTCATATATCCAATTACAATTTTGAACATCTTTCAACCATGAGCAAAAATTTAAAAATGTTGATATATTCTTTAGTCTTTGAATCATGGCCCACAAACTAGCAATGTCTATGAAAGAAAAGTAGAAGCTAACAGTACAGTTGAAAAAAAAAAAACCAAAGGGAAACTCCCTCAAAGGAGACAAAAGAAAAAAAAATGGCATGGTATATACTAGGAATGTATTAATCTCAGACGCCAGCTCTTACCACTAAACAAACATTTAAAAATTTATTGTGCAGACTGCATAAAAATAGACTTAAGTGACAAAACCTGGAGCCTTTCAAATAATATTTAGAGCAAAATTTTTTAATCAACACAAAGGAGATAAAATTTGTGAACTTGTTAAAAAAAAAAAAAATGAAAACGTTCTCACATTACATTTATAACTATGGGTTTAGAGCTGTAAGTCTCAGGTATTATAAATTGCATTGCATAGTAGACTTTATGGGAAAGAGTGCACAGAGACTGCCATCTTTGCTTATCGCTACTACAACTTGTACTTACACTACCGTCATCAGCAACTGGAGGTGACCCCGCTTGGCTTGGCCTCCTCTGCTAGCCACCAACACAAAACATCAAAGGCAACACATGCACAGCACAGTGGAGATAGGAGTTCAACCCAAAGGAATTAGCAGGCAAACAAACATGTGCAAAGGTTAAAACACAACAAATGGCATGCAAATCGACTACAACAAAAAATAACATCAAACACAAAATTCAGAAACCAATAAAAGCAGCAAAACCTCGTAATGGATAGCTATCCGATTGTAGTTTCCTGCTGTTAAAATTTAATCTCACTCAAGACGCGGTAGAATGTGTATAATAAAAATCATGGACAAACAAAAAAATCAAAAGCTACAAATATCTAAACTGTTCGAAATAAAAACAAAATAGACCACGGAAAATGACCCCCTTTCATGATTATTTCGTCTAAAAAACAAAAGGAAACTACATAGTCTATATATCCTAAAAAATGACCAGAATCAGTATACATGTTCCAGAAGCTTTGGATGCAAACATGAATTGGGAAGAAAATAATACCAAACATATCAAGTGTCAGACCTCACTCATATCAAAAGTAAAATGAAAATCATAAACACACACAACAAAGGTGATGAGCAATCCAGAACCAAGACTCTGTGGGAGTTGAGACCAAAGGAAGAAAAAACAAAAAAAAACAACACACCCAGACCCTACAGTCTCAACCAGGGAACCTGAAAACTACATCTAATGATAAGCAAAACTGTTAGAAACCGAATGGCCAGACCCAATGCATTCTGATCAGTATAGGCCTGTCAACCTTGCCCTGAACAGAGACACCACACAAACAATGGCAGCTGTGATGGACATCAGGCCATAATAGAAACTAAGGGTACTAAGTACAAAGCAAGAGTAGATTTAGACACCTGACTGCCAGATCCAAATACATAGTAAGACGGGAGTCTAATTCTACTTCCTCTTTATAATTAGAACCTAGACTGCTAGAAACACCCGGGATCTTGCAGAGGACTGATCACTGATTGTCTTACCCAACTAGTACAAATCATGCGCCCACCAGGCACGTAAATCTGGTAAACAGTATTTGTGAAAATAAGAAGAGACCAACAATTGTTTTTGGAATTTAAACAACAGCAACAGCGAAAATTATCCAAAAGTTGTTATTTGTGTAAGTGAAAATTCTGTCCGCAGAAAAACAAATATCTCAGAAAAATTCATAAAGGAAAGAGCAACAGGCTTCTAAAGTACTTCATGTTTAACATTGACTCCACTGGAAATTAAGAAACTCAATTAAGAAAAGCTACAGATGACAGAGTTTTCTCTATATCAACTTTTAATTGATGAGGAAAATGGTTTTACTCTACAACAATAAATGTACAGCATATACAATATACATAGACACCAAAAAATACATTATATATATATATACAAAAAGTCAAAATATTTTAGAATTATCTAAATTACAGTCTCTATAGGAAGAGATTTTAAATTTCATCCATTCCACTAATATATGTAATAATTTAAACAAACCATGCTAAAATCATGCTTAACAGTGAAAGATCACTGAGAACTGAAAGGAATAACTTAATTTGAACAAGTTTTAGTATTAATAATGACAATACGATATGTAACTGATACGCATGCCTCAATCATGCAAGCAAGTTATTTTGTATAGTGTGTACGTTTATTTAAACATAAACAAAAATATCATAGCTTGCAACACAAATCACTTTTGACTGTGATAATACATGAATAGAAGCAAATAACAAGACTGACCTTTCCTTCCTTGCTGTCATGTCCAGCCACTTGACCTGTGGCTATCTTGATCTTGTCTGGGTGAATGGCCAGACTGGGGAGGACAGATTGTGGGTGTAAACATTTAAAATCAAAGGGACACCAAACAGTGCAAAATATTGAAATAATCCTGCTTTGGAATATTGGGATGTTGGGTTTCCAAATTCTTAGCACAAGAAGATACTTCAATAAGGGTTCATTGTGACTTTATAATGAATCAATTCTCCAATAACACCTTCATTCACTTACATTTTTCAAAACATGATCTCCAAAGTATTAAAAATATTATCCCACAAAGTAAAGGTGCACTTCAGTAAAATATATTCATTCCACTGTTTCAAGAAACCTATAAACATTCAATTTAGTAAATAATAGATCTATATGGTCAATAAAAATAACATTAAACATAAAAAGGCAAGTGTTGTTGCTTAGTGTCCAACATCAGCACTACATGTTATAACAATTTCAAGCTTCAGTTATATTCAAATAATACATGCAACGCGAAAAAAAAACTTCATGAAATCCATCTATACTTGTAACAAACTGTGTTTGCCATGCCTTCATCAACCATCTGCATCTGCATCATGTTAATACAATGTCTTCTTTTTCATAATTTACTGCATTGATGTTGCCAGCACACAAGATGTCTTAACTTTCCGCTTAAATTCAATGGTGAAATTACTTGTAATAAAACTGCATTTGTATCATTTTTTATACAATTTTCATATGAACAAATAGAAGTAAACAATGACGACGAATGCCAGATAAACCTGCTACATCGTTAACAAAAAAAAAATAACTTGTAGTCAAACGGCACCTTTTCCAGGTTATTTATCAATCTTCCATAGAATCCAAATACAAAAAAGCAGCTCACATTTGGGGGGCTAACTGGCTCAAGTGGTAAAGATTTGGTCTCTTAATCGGGAGGTCACCAGTTCACACAATGGATCAAAACTATATGCCCAATTTAGTCTCCTACAAGTAGGGTCTGTGTCATTCGAATGCAATCTGCTATGACAGGAGTCCAGGTTTCCCAGCACAGTCTCGTAAGTGGCAGCACATAAAATCAACAGACGTCAGTTCTGGGGCCAGCCCACAAAATAACTTTTACACAGTTTGGCGCACTCAATGTTTGATATTTCAAAATTGCAAGATATAACTACCACAGAACAACACAAATTGCTCTTTCATACTTCTGCAAGAATGCCTCTGTAGTAACTTAAAATCTGTCTGAAATATTTCTTTAGTCAATGATAATATGAGGACCTCCTCCATAACCATGTCAAACCCAAGACATTATAACGTTAGGCAATCGACTCAATTCAAGCTCCAAGCTATTTATTGAACTTCCATGCAATCTAGATAGATAAAAGCCTCTCACCACTTGATGTCGTCGGTGTGTCCGGTGTAGTGTCTCTGCGACTGCTCCTGGATGTTGTGCAGCACCACCACGCCTGCGGTGAAGTAGACGATCTCACCTGTGGGCAGGTGGTACAGGTTGCTGCGGCAGTCTCGGCCTCGGTACCCATAGCTTAGGGCAGATAGTCAAGGCTTTGTTTTATACAGTTTTATGGCCACATAGAGCACTACTTTAAAAAAAACAAAAATAAATGAGCAATATAGACGCCATTCATGATCACTGTTTAAGGCTTTTAGTTTTACAATTGTTAATAAAATATAGAAAACCCAGATATAATGAGGAGCCCTTAATTTAGAGCTTAAGTTTTGATCCATACTTCCATACTTCTGTAATTGAGGCTTTGACATTCTAAAAAACAAAACAAAAGCAAAAAAAAAACCAACAAAAAAAAATGTGGGGGGGGGATAAAGAGGCAACTAAAATTTGGTTCCTAAGAAGGTAAGAAAAACACTCAAAATTACCATTATCTCCAATTTGTGTTCAATGTTATTCTAATTTTACAGCTACCTCAGACATGTCTGTTTTTTACCCTAATACTGTGGAGCTTTCACTCCTTATCACTTCTGTGACAGTAATCAATAAATCAAGACCCTGAATATTTACTATGATGTGGGTTTGAATTCACAAACCTCTGTTCTATAACAAAACATCTGCTAAGACTGTAGACCACACGATACACTGTCATACGGAAAGCTTAACTGGGCAGGTAATAATCTATACAGAAGCTTAAATAAAATTGGCCTCAAATAGAAAAACTTCCAAGTTGGTTTATGCATTGCATCAGGTGAAAAGGATACACCCATTCGAGTTGCAGCTTCTCTGAGGGAGCATCCGCCTGCTTGCTGATATTATAGTCTCCCAAGTCAGACGGTCCATACAGGTTGATAGCACGCCCCCTGATGTAGATCTTGAGGCAGCCATCATCTGTATGTATCAAAACAGAAGAAGGGAAAGTTATCAGCCAACATGATCGAAAAAAATTGGTTAAAAAGCAAACCAAGCTAAATTGGTGATTTCTCAATTGCATGCTTAAAGGCAAAGATGTAATATATATTGTTCAAAACCTTGGACACTTAAAATGTATGAACCTTATAGAAAAAATAAGCTTTACACAGTGATCATAGGCTGCCTAACGCAATCCTGCCAAACCAAAAATGTAGGTAGGGTAACAAGAAATGGGGTAAAGCGAAATCTACATAGAAATGAGAAAAAAGCAAAAATGTTTACATTATTATTCCGTCTATTGCAATAAATGTGCATTTAGTTATCCTTTCTCTATAAACATGAACTTTTGTAGATCATCGATAACATTGGCTTCTTCACGATTAAGTTAAAAATTAACAATAGATTGATGACGTTAAAAAAATAATAAGAAGAAAATACAATAATAATAATATTAAAAACAAAGCAACACAACAATAAAAACACACACACACACATACACTGGTAGTAAACAAGACACACAGTGTGTAACATTATTAATGTTCTGAACCTTCTCACACAATTGGAAACATCTTAGTACGTCTCTTTATCAACTCAAACCAATCTCCTTATGTGAACGTATTAGCATGATATGATATGAGTGATGACATCTTGTTATGAATCACTTATGTGAAAATCAGACAGTCATATAAAAAAAAAAACAAAAAAAACAAACAAAAAAAAACGAAAAGTAAAACAAAAGCACACAAGAACACAAAAAATATGTTAAAGGTATGCAAAGGTTTTCCTTTGTAAAAAGCTTCTTTACTCAAGTGTAAGAAGATTCAATAGCTTTGTAAATTTCTACTCTGGCTCAGCTTTATGAATCTCTATCTAATGCTAGTTAATTCATATTCACTCAGTAAATAAAAGCTTTAGGGATCTTGTGAGTTTCTTATTATGTACTACATACTTTAAATGGAAAGGATTCAATATACTTTTTGTTAGATAAAAATAAATATATCTATAGGTTAAATATATTGGATGGATTTGTAGATTCCTTGAGATATTCGAGGGAGAGAGAGAGACAGACAGAGAGAGAGAGAGAGAGACAGAGAGGAATTGGGAATAACAAACACAAGAGGAATAAGATAACACAAGAGGAATAAGATAACAGAAAAGTAAGAGTGCTATATTTTTTTTATTATAAAAGCAAGAGTTAACACGGTTACATCCTAAGAACACTGGCAATCTATGCTACTATTTGAGCCCTGTGATCTTACTGTATGAAGCTGTGGGCCGTGCGGCTGAGGGAGGTAAAAACAATGCTGTGATAAAAGCAAGAGTATGTGTTGCAACTATTGTTTAATAACAATGGTAATCTATCATACTATTTGAGCCATGTGACCTTACAGTAAGACGCTGAGAGTCGGGAAAGGAGGGGGGGAAGAGAGAAAGGTGAGAACAATGCAGTAGGCAAAACGAGCCATGTGTTGAAGACGGGCAACATTAACAAGGAAATGACAGTTTTGGTTCAAGCAAACAAAGTTAGTTAAAAGACATTTGACCTCAACAAACAATCTCTTTTCTTGAAAGCCCACTTTTGTTTTGTTTTGAGGTTACGAGAATACGGTAAGGGTTTTTACAGAAATGAGGTTAAAAAGAACAAAACAAAAACCAAAAAGAAGAAAAAAAAAACAATTTAGGAAGTAAAGAAATATTGACTGAACTGTTTGGCGCACTCAATGTTTGAAATGTTCAAAATATATCTACCACAGAACAACACAAATTGCCATTACATACTTCTGCAAGAATGCCTCTGTAGTAACTTAAAATCTGTCTATTTCGAGTCTGAAATATTTCTTTAGTCAATGATAATATGAGGACCTCCTCCATAACCATATCCAACCCATGAATTTGTCCAGGCACAGCATATGTATATATATATTTGTCATTTTCCTATCTGGATTTCCTGTATCTGTTGGACTTCTATGCACATATACTGGCTGACTGAGGGATTGTGAATTCAAATAATTGGTCCCCATGCTAACAATATTTATATTTCAACTCAGAAAATAAAAATTCAGACCCACCTTGACTCCACTGAGGTTCACGGGATCTGCAATGACAAAATATATGGGGAAAATATTATTTCAAAGATATAATGAAACAAGATAACTATTGTTTACAAATGTAATATAGGGAACATAATTTATACTGAGGAACCAATCTATTTCCCAGACCAAGTTTTTTTTATATTCCAAGTGAGCATAAATGATAATAAACAATTACTATATCAATATAGGAGCATGTGATAGTAGGAAAAGTCAAGTTTATTATCCTTCAAAAATTTCAAATGTGAAAGTAAAGCGAGCATTGGAATGTAGGTTGTGAAAATGTATCCAGTATGCTCTCATAAGCTGTCACCATTGTATTTGATGTGTTTGATCTACATGTACAATGCTCAGTCTCAACATCTCAAATTAGAATGGCAAAGTTAAAAGAAGAGTGACAAAAGTTTAGGAAACCATTGTGTAGAGCATGAATCCAAATTAAAGCTACAGGAATCCAAGGCAAAATGCAAGTTAAACTTTATATAAAAAATTTGTTTGGCCAACTTCACTAATTCAGAGTATCTTACTTTTGTGTCACATAGAAGACAACCATTTTGGTACACAACAATTGCATAAAATATGGGGAAAATGAATTTTTGACACAGGTTATTAATTGAAAAAAATTTTTTTTCTTCAAATCTCATGAACTTAAGTTTAGCAGTGCATTTGAGAGTAATGTAAAGGGTGTGTGCTCATAGTGCTTTAAAAAAAATTACCAAAAAAAAAAAAAAATCTAGAATCCATCCCTCATCCCATTATTTGTTAAGGGCTTAACTTAAGAAAGATTATGCAAACTGGATAGTTTGTGACACAGCTTAGATACAACAATATGAAGGGACAGCAGCAAGGGGCCAGGTGATAAGTGAACTATGCTATGATTGAAGAGAAGCGAGATTTACACATTCTTTCTCTCACTCTACATGCCTCTCATTATATGTGTACAATCGATATAAATATACTTTTATGTGTGGTTATGGTTTCTTCCACTCATGCTATATTTGTAAAGTAATACTGATGTGAAGCATTCTATGCAAGGAACTGTAAATTGCCCACAAGCATAATTATTCAAAAGATAATAAATAGAGAAATGATACAAATTTAACTTCACTGATAACTATTATTGTGTCTACATCTTAAAAAAGTGTAAAAAGGCTAGAACAAAAAAAGGGATATTCAAAAGTCCAATAATAATTGAGAGGAATCTACCAATAATAAATCTGAGGATGAGTAAATGAATAGTGATAAATTCTGATTGAAAAAATTTAATCCTGTAAAAGATTATTGTTACCTGATAAATATAAAGAAATTATAAAGCAGAAAAAAAACTATTTTCACAATTCCTAATTATATAAGGAAAAAACGAAACCCTAAAATATATTTTAATAAAATTGACAGCCAAAATTTTTTCCTATTATCATATATTAAAAGAAAATCTTTACTAAATACGATTTTTTTATCGAAACTTTGGCAAACGGACAAAAAAAATCAATTCAAAATGTGAGAAATTGATATTACTACATTTAAATTGCAGAAATGAATGCAACCATAAAAACACCATTTACCTTTCATGAATAAAGCATTATATACAACCGTATTACAATAAAGAAAGGAAGGGTTTTAAAAGGTAATAAGAATGAATTGATCCGTTTCCAAAATGAAAAAAAAATTGAATTGCCACAAGTCTTTAAAAAAAAATAATGAAAACAAAAACAAAAACAAAAAGCTGATCCCATCAGTTTCAGTCTCATGAAATATATCCGGGACCCAACACACAGAAATTTACAACAATTTCAGCGAAGTTTCTTTAATTCAATGTTAAAAAGTCCCCAGATCTTTAATTTCATGGGATTAAATTTGGGAATAAATCGACAAATTTATTAAGAGACAATTCCAAATCATGTATACTCTCATTTGAGTGCAAATGTGAACATATAATATGCACATTCAAAGTAATCAAGGTTAGGTAGTAAAAAAATAATCCATAGAAAAAAAAGAAAAAAATCCCATGGCTAACTCCCCCATGTCGGAACACATGGTTGAAAAGTTGGCAGCGTTTTGTTGATATTCATATAAACTACAGATTATTCCCTTCTGAAAATAAAATATCTGATCACATTTTCTCATCCCGATTGCCTGCGTCCCTTAGAAAGAAAACATTTGCATGAAAATACATTCAAAAAGCACACACTACGATGGTTTTAGTGAGTACACATTCAGTATGTTAGAGACTACGCTACTACAAGCTGTGAAGCACACATTATTTTGTACTATTTGTTATTTTACAGACTTATTTTCTCACAGGCTAATATGAAAAAAGCTTCCGAAACAACTACAGACAGACAAAAGAAAAAAATAAAGTTTATTACCAGCCACCTTAAAAAATGTACAAAGAAAATCAAGATTAACTGAAGATTTTAAGCATAATAATACCTGGACCTACAAGCTACTTTAAAAAAGAAGGGAAAATGATAATTTTAAAATTAGTAAACAAGAGCGGACACACGCAAAAAAAAAAATAAAAAAATATAGGGAAACAAATTGTGTAAAATAGGCAGGGGGCCAAGTGACTATGGATTCTTGGGAGTTTTGTTAGAAGAAAGTCCCTTTGGTTTGTTTACCCTTGTCTGGCGAGCTGTCTAGCGGCAGAGGAAGCCATCAGGTTGCCGTACGACTTGCTCAGGCTACGACTGGGGAGGGAAGCAGGCAGTGTAACTAGGCGGGCCAGCACTCAAACCACCCGACAATCCAACGACGAAACGATCAGAATTTTTCCTCTTCAATTCAAAGGGTAGCGCCAATAGCATAAATAATGGTTGGTTTCTTAATCTTTTCTCATCACCTCGCACACATGTTGTGCAGGTTCCCACTTTATCTTTTTCTTATAGTGGCGCCGATAGCTCAGTTGGTAGAACCCTGGATTGACCAGTCGAGAGTCCTCGGTTCGAATCTCAGATGGTGCTCCCGTTTCCAACAAGGATGCATAATCATAATGTATGATCGGTGATTCAAGACAAATATATTTAACCGTTTTCGGTCTTCACTACACAAGTAATACAGGATTTATGGAATTTTGTATTCAGAGAGCGATTACTCATTAATAAAACCATATAAAACGATTTCCTATATACATTACTAAAAAATGATTAAAAACACCATGTATGAACTAATCACAAATGGATACAGAATGGAATATTTGGGGATGATTATGGAGACAGAGAATACCATGCAGAGTTTGGTACACTGAAAGGGGTATAGCTTTCAAGAGAGAACGGTAGTGCGCCTGAAGAGAACCGTATAATTGCATACCTACAAATGATATGTATATAATTATATATGATACCGTTTCATGCAGACAACAACACATAGCTATGAAGAGAAATCCCGATTTGAAATCTGAGTACGTTCCTACTACTCTACGAGTTCTATTCGACAGTTTCCAACGATGTTCCCGTTGACTCCATGAAAGATAGATAGTACATGTTTTTAGGATGTGCACAGAGCTGGAGTACGTGTATACAATACAGAGAGTAAAGATCTATGTATGATATGACAGAAAGGCCGGTAGTAGTTTCGGTTACCGTCTGGGCATGATGAGCTAAGCTAGATCTAGCAGCATTAGTCTAGCGCCTGATCTACATAGACAGAAGCCTCCTGTTGGAAATAGAAACGATGTCAGGTAATCAACCATCAAAGAGACCATTTCAGTTCAAAATTTTATGAATGAGAAATGCGTATAAATACGCTTTGTGGTGTAAGGTTAGTAAGTCTCCGTCTTATCGACGTTACGTTAGACTTAAGGCCTGCAAAAAAATAATGCTGAAAACACAGATTTTAAAAGTTGCCTTTATCTACCTTATTCCTATTTCGAACAGACTCGATTTTACGTTAATAAATCTAATTGAAAACCCATACTACATACAGAATTGCCTTCCCGTCTTTTCTACTTTTATTAAACTTTATTTCACACAAACCAGTTGTTGAGACATAAAATCATTATAACTATTCCTCGAAATATTGCGATTAGATGGTCGAACTGTAACAAAATTTTGGTATCACTTTTTACTACCCAGAGAAAACGGCTACAATCGCGCATTGCTGATGGGCACTTTAGAGGAAACGATTGGAAAAAGTCATAAACTCGACATCCTATAAATGCTGAGGGGAAATGAATGTTTTAGGGCAAATGCCATAACAAGTGACCAAAAGCAATCAGCAATGCTAAATAATTAACTACCAAGGTCTGATCACGATAGTGCAAAGTACAGGGTGCGCTGTTTATTTACTTTAGAAATACCAAAAATAAACGACTATCAGCACGTCTGTACCGACACCTTTCAATTTTCCATACGGTACCTATTTTAATACTATTATTATTATTATTATTATTATTATTATTATTATTATTATTATTATTATATTATTATCATTATCATTATTATTACTTATTATTATTTATATTATATTACTACATTATTATCCTTATCATTATTATTATTGTTGTTGTTGTTGTTGTTGTTGTTGTTATTGTTGTTGTTGTTGTTATTGTTGTTGTTGTTGTTGTTGTTGTTGTTGTTGTTGTTGTTGTTGTTGTTATTAATATCAATTTTACTACATTTCCATTTTGTATTATCAACTCTTATAGATTCTGTCAAAATAAATTTCTTTTTTTTTTTTGTCTTTTGTTGTACCTTTTGATAATTACGTTTGCTATTATGAATTAAGGGCCAAAGGCCTTTTTTTCGAATAAAAACCATTTCAACCATGAATACTATATTCATCATCATCATCAAAATTAATAACACTGTTATAAAGTCACTATCATAAACACAACTGGATTTTTCTTATCTTAAGGATCTTAGTGTTGTTTGAAAATTGAGAGAAAGGATCATATTCTCTATCACCAAACAAAAAATCACCAGCATCATACCTGCCTGAAAAAATCTCTTATCATTCGGCCAAGACACCTAGACTGTATCCGACCGCACACACGCACAAGTTAATACAAAGTCCTTGGGCCTGCGAGTCCAAACCAATCATTGTTGTTCTTTTCACAGTGCACACCGCTGGGCAGTAAACGACAAACCCCCGAGAGTGAGTGCTATCGATCATGGAGGGAAACGACGCCACGAGGAAGAAGCAGCAGCCCCAAGTCAAGAGAAACAAAGACTAGTTCTTAGTTCTACGGTTTGAAGAAAGAGATCTGGTACCTGGCTACTACTACTACTAGAGTCGACTAAGCCTAAATAATATGACCTGGAACTTAGGGACTCACGATGAAAAGCTTTACCACGTCGATGCTCGACTCCTTCAGATGATTAGAAAATCACACAGCTCCACAAAGAGAAAGAGTGACATTCTGGGATGCCCAGATTGAATGATGGGGCCACGACAAAAACATGGGGACTGAAATAGGATTCGACCTGCAAGATGAAGGGCCGCAGAGAGAGGCCAAAGGACCTAAATCCCCCACTTAATGACGTCATCTCGCAAGGCTGTCGCAGGGATTTGTCTTCGGTCGAGCTTCTTGTATCGACCAGGCATTTATAGCAGTTGGGCCGCGTGATAAACCAGCACCAGTCAGCAGCTCAATCGGTTAGAGCTCTGGAAGGCGAGCACGAGGTCTACGGTTCGATTCTCGGGATTTGACCGGCAAAAGTGATGAGGGTTGCAGAGGGGAACGATGGAACGATGGTTCCAAAATGGTGGCGCCATAATTATCCCAAGGTTGCTCTGAGGATCAATCTCCGATCTTCTCATACCGACCGGACAATTATTGCCTTTGGCCCGCGTGATAAACAACAGAAGCAAAACGGCAAAGAGTGTACACAACTATGGTAAGCCTGACGTCTAAATCTACTTCCTTCTTGTACTTAGTCTCCCTAGAGCTCACTGCTTTGAAACCAGCCCAAAGTAAGGAATTGAGGAGCTCACGTTGATCAGTCAGGTGCGGTGGACTGCCAAGCGAGCGCGCGGTGCGCAGTTCGAATCTAGCCGGTTACTGGGGATTCTTCTAGAGACCCAGGGGATGATCACCGTTTGAAATACAGTGTGCTATTTTTTCATACGTAAAAAACGTTAAAACAAAGGTGAGCATCACCATACCTACTCCCTACCGTCCAAACTCCATATTGAACAACAATCGACCTAAAAACCAGAGATAGTGTTCAATAATGATTTTACTTTTCCCTCGTGTAATAGAAGTTCCCCCCCCCCCCCCTTTTTTTTTAAGATGGGGAAAAAACAGAGGATGCATGGTTTAAAACAAAGAAATTACAAATTTCACAATCTTGACAAATAGTTTACTGATGAAATAGCAAAAAAGAAGAAGCGAAAGATAGATAAGAGATAGAGAAAAATACGAGATAGATGCAGATAGACAGAGATATGTGTAGAGAGATAAAGATAACGAAAAAAATACGAGATAGATAGGTACAAGGATATATAAATTATGAAGAGGAGAAAAGATAGAGACAGACAGAGACTTACCAGTCTATTCCAAATGAAGAAGAAAAAATGTAACAAACGGCAAAGGAAACCCGAATTAACAGCAAACAGCCCTGAGCACTGACAAAATCAATTTGATCCAGTCAACGAGGAGACCCAAGCAACAGCTAAGACAGCGAGGCAAGATCCGAGTCGACCAACAAATAGATGAAAGTGGTGAAGAACCTTGTTTTTGTTATGCCGAGCTCAGCAGGTCGAGCTCTCTGCAATCTCCACTTCCAAAATAATGCTTAATATGTACAGAGCTTGGGCGACGAGTTGGCAACAGGATTTTTATATTTGTCTTAAAAAAAGAGAAAACGCGACGAGCAGGCGCAAGCTTTTGAACCAACAGAGGCGCTGGCTGAACTTAGCCGGCTGTGCGTGAACTGTTGCGAGTTGCATACCGACAGCATACAGTCATGAGGACATAAACCTGACATCTGGTTCAAGGAAAATTCTCCCCCCCCCCCTTTTTTTTTCAAGAACAAATAAACAAACAAAACCGGTGAATGTAACTAAATTATAAATAAGATATGGGAGAGGCTAACAGTTTCAAATGTTATCACAATAAAAGAACTCATTCAATTACATTTCCTTTTTTTATTTGCATTTTGCATTTATTTTAAAAGTATTGCAAGTTTACCTTCGCTGGGATTACATCTCCATTCCGATTATTTTACTCTGTGTATGTGTCTGTCTGTCTGTCTGTCTGTCTCTGCCTCTGTGCCTGGCTGTCTGCCTGTCTCTCCCCCCTCCCTGCCTTCTCCTCCAGGTAATTTTGTTTTCGATACCGTTGAACTCACACCAGTGTATATAATATGATGATTCAGTTTTCACCGACCATGACCCAGCCTAGTCAGTAATGTCAGGCAGATCCCGCGTCCCATCCCGCTCACAGCAGCTGCTATTTCCTGTAGTCGCCTGGCTAGGCTAGCTCAACAAATTACTGATGGGTGCGTGTGGGACTGCGGGCAAGTTGCCAGTGGGTTCTCCAGATATAGACACAATAAAGTAAGGAGTAAAGTATGAAAATTCATGGGTGCAAGGTAAATAAACACACACACACACTTTAGTCTGGATTGACACAAATATCGGTGGTATTTTTCATCCACAGCTAATATTGGAATCAAATAAAACTTAATTTACGAAAAGCACCCCAAACGCTAGGAAATTGAATGTTACCAAAATTCGTCGAGACCATTAGTTTAACAGACCATTTTACAAATCACGGGGATCATAGGATGTCGAAAATATTAGGAAAATCTGGGGTCCTTTCTAAGACCTGGACGGGACAAGGCTGTTTGGTAACTTTTTCGGTTGGTGCACTCAAAACAAACTGGTTCTCTGTGCGGCTACTGTGGCCAAATCCACCGAAATGACCACAAACGCATCATTTATGATCACAAAGATTATTGATTAAAACCTGCTTTCGCCACAAGCCGTATTAACCATGGTGATCGATAATAATTGATGAAACAGCTGCGAGCAATGACTGACAATCACACAACTTTGGTTCTCATTAACGGATCTTGTCCTAATCGCTATTGGTTTTCATTAAGATACCGGGATATCAATCTGTGTCGGTGTTAACGTTATTGCTGTTGCCAATAACGCCGGTGTGGCGGTAGATATATTGACCCATTCGTGTTAGCGATGAGCAAGCGTTGAGGTGTCTTTTCGATGTCTTCCAACCCCAATCCGTTTGACGGTTTCTATCATCTGAGTTTAATCATAACAATGTGTGTGTGAGAGAGTGATAGGGAGAGAGAGAGAGAGAGAGAGAGAGAGAGAGAGAGAGAGAGAGAGAGAGAGAGAGAGAGAGAGAGAGAGAGTCTTCCGATGCTTTAGATCCTGGCTTCCAATGTTAACTAAAAATCCTTTAAAGAGTTTCAAACAATCCAACCCAACAGAGCCTACACAGCGTAGAAGTTCTCCGTCCATTATATTTGGAGGTCCTACTTGGGCTTTGTTTTCCATCCTGATGGGCCATACACAAGTAGATCTAGTACTTAATCAAGCAAATGCAAAACTCACAACACGGTTCTCATCAAACATTAACATTAATGTCGTGGGACGGAACTGAGAAGTAACGGAAACAAAGTCGTAAACAGAATTTACAGCGTCAGCGTAATTGGCGCATGGTTCAAACGATCATATGGTAGGAGACTTAAAAAATATATAGCAAGTGATTGACCTCAGTTTCTTTAGCTGCAAAAAGTATTTGGCACCAGTAGTCTTTTTTCCCCCTTCTTTTAATTTCTAAATAGAGTGAACCGTTACTCTTCAAATATGAATTTTTAATCATAATTATATGTTTACCATGTCTAAGGGCCCATACGGTAAGTTATGAGAGTTGTAGAATTGCCCAGACGTAAATCTCCGAGTCAGATTAGTTGTAATCTTTTCCTACCAATGTTTCCAAAAAATCATTACACGGAGACAAGAAATTCGAACCTCGGCCATTTTACTCATCGGTCAAGGCACTAACCCCGAACATGACAATTGTGCGGGAGGAAGCTAAGCTGAAGCTGTTGACCACATCAAAGGTTATGGAGTATAAAATGAACAGGGCGGGCGCCCATTCTAAAGCTTAAAGCGGGCTCAATAATAGTTACTGAATCACGGGGGCAATCGTCTTATTGTTCCCTTGATCAGAGCAGAGATCGATCCCGCTCCACCTTCTCTCACTCTCTGCCTAGTACACAAATCATCGGCGTTCAGATCGGACCATCTGTTGCATTTTAGAGGACGCATCGAGTAACTATAATAAAGTTAACTCTAGAAATACTGGCTGTTCTGACCGATGAGCGATGAGTAATGGTAAACATACATTGGCTATACATGCGTACATATTTACTGTAATATCGGTGCACAGTAACACGTTTGAGATAACCAGGGTGAAATTTAAAATGACAGTAACAAAACTTGGAATACTTTAAACATCCATAAATCGACTATCATAGTCAATGGTCCACATTGTACATTCACACTCTCTCTCTCTCTCTCTCTCTCTCTCTCTCTCTCTCTCGTATTTTGAAAAGCCTCATTTTGTATAAACTAACCAGTCTTGCACATTGTATAATGTTTTTCAACCATCTGACCATGTTTAAGCTTCAAGGTGCCATAGAACACATCCCGTGCTGCCTGGATCCTATAAATTCAATGTAGAGAAAACAAGCAAAGGTCGAAATTGCTGAAAAACCATGCCATGCCAGGGTGAGGTCAGTAAGCACAAAATGCCTCAATCAACAAACAATGCAGCAATGGACGACAACTGTGAAGGTTTGAATGTTAAGGGGGTGCTTACGACAATGCTTCATCCTTGCATGTGACCAAGATGACAAGCTGACAGTGAAAGCTAGGCAGTCTTCCTTTAAATTTGTTTGGTTAGTAAACATGGTGCAGGGCATGCAACAATCATTATGAGACAAAGAGACAATGCGTCAACGTTAGATATTAACAACACATGTAATTTTAAACGACGTTAAGGCTTTACAGCTTTTCGACTCTGTCACTTTCGACTCCAAACTGTTCATAGTAACAACAACTGAACACATGGGTTATGAAAAATGTTCTCGATGCAGTCAAGTTTCAACTGCATTTTACAGTAATAATTTAAAATACAAAACGAGTGTGAAAAGACAACTCTGAAAAGACGTGACTTGGAGAAGCCTGAAACTTTCGCTAAAACTTCATCAAGTCCTCCATCAATCACCGAAAGCTCTGGATAAGAGTCAAGCAAGCCCCGAAACAACATTATTTTCCTAATGCTCTTCAAGAGGCATGGCCTTGTAAGAACCCGAGGATGGTTAGGGGACAGACGGTACAGTGTGGCGGGGACGTTTGCAGTGCTGGGGATTACTTAGGTTGAGTTTGCTTCGGTTAAGGTCGAGCAAGCAGGCATGCTGCTTTGCCAGTGGACAGCGAGGACAAAATAATGCTGAACTATTTTGCTATACTACCGTTTGCCGACTCTGAGCAGACGCTGCGCTCTTCAACATAAGAAACAAAAGAAAAGAGATTGCTGGTTCTAATTTACAAGATGGAAATAAGAGAAACGGAACCCCCAGGTCGAAATTATACATAAGAAAAAATGAGAAAAGAGATTTCCGGGCCCTTTTTACACATAATAAAAATGTAAGAGACCGTTGGGGTTTTAGTGACAAAATAAAGTCATATGGTCACAAAAGGCTAAACGAAAAAGAATCCAATTTATATAATCATTTATCAACAAATGGATTAACTTGAAACTGTTGGTATCCAAAACTAAAATTGAAAGCTGTAGACATAAACCTACGGAAAAGGAGTCCCTGCTACATCATTTTTGGACAGAAGATAAGAAAATAAAGCAAAGGCTAATACGGATTGAAGTAATCAAAAGGAAGAGTAAAGGGACGGCAGTGAAAGCTGCCTACTACAGCTATATATATATTTTTTCCTTTTCCTACATAAGAAGAAACTAGCTTTTAACAAATATCAATCTAACTCTATATACACTTGCCTATGGGGGACATAACTGTTGAATAAGTAAAACAAGTTTCAAGTGTTAGAATATTATTGGGTAAATGTAGGACCTCAATTTGGAACAAAAGTTGATCACAGGGTATAAAAGTGACATTTAGGAACATAACTAGGCTTATTTACAAACAAGTAAAAAAAAAAAGGGAATGCAACATTTTCAAACATGAAATCTTAAAAACAACAACAAAGTAAAAAAAACATATAAAAAGACAGTGTTATACATCACATAGGTATTTATTTCTGCTTTTAACAACATCAAATCAACAACATCAACAACATCAACAACAACAACAACAACAACAGAACTATAAACAGAGACAATGAAAAACAATTTGACTTCTACCAATTGTAGAGCAATCTAACAAAATGACCCTTGTTACAGCCCAGGCTTAGCCAGAAAAAGATACATCATGTAACATGTAGAAGAGTCAAAATTTGACCTGCACTGATGAAATAATAATTTTTATTGTACCATTTCAAAGTGAGCTTGACATTTCTGACAATATTTTCCGCCCATAAGTCTTGACCGTAACAAGGCTCATTTTGTGACTTCACTACACAATTTCCTTGACAACTGAACATACACTAAGTGCAAAGGTGATAGAAAATCAGGCCAAAGAGGACACAAACATTATAGAGGAGAAAATCATCGCCAATGTATATCTCAAGACTTGTTGATTTCATTGAACTTACGATGTGGGCGTCAGATTAGTGTTGGCCATCTCGCCCGCAGTGGCCAGGGACGACCACTTGGCCATGGACTGATGGTGGGCGCTGGACGGACGACCAGGCTTGGACCCTCGCGACGCGGCCGCGTTCAGCACCGGTGCGTGGCGCTGGGACATCACGTTGACGTTCTCCAGGGCGCTCAGGTGGTTCCGACTCGAGGGCCCCGAGGCGGCGGAGTGGCTGGCTAGCCCCATGGAGGACCTGGGTCGGTTCAAAGACTGGCGCGCCTGGGACCGGCTGGGGGCCCCGTTACTGTGGCTACCTGGGGTGGGGGAACCAGTATGGCATCGTGTTGAGATAGTACGCACAGGGGTGGTTGTATGTGAGTGAACCAGAACTATATTGATGTAATTGTTTTTACACAAAACATTTTAAATGAATATAGGGCAAGCAAGCATTATTATAACTCATATCATTATTATTGTTATTATAAAATTTTGACATACTGGAAAAATGTCCAAAAAACATTTACATTAAAAAAAATGAAAGACACTATAATCTTAATCATATGAGCAGATTTTTAGATGTATCTACTGGGACAAATAATTGGTTTTGATCTACAAAAACTCTCCCCAATTTGTTTCTCAATGGCTAAGGACTAAAATAATACATTAAAAAAGATATTTGAACTTCGACAGTCAAGAAAATTGGTAGGATCCGTTTCATATTATTTCTTTTATCGAAGACCAAACGTAATTCGCAAACGTGCAGACAGACAAGAACAAATATAATTATTCATCCCGAAATGGAAAGTCCAAAGATAAAGGGAAATAACTTTTGATTTGACCACTAACACATTTTGAAGCCAATTGCTCCCCTTCAATAACTCTTTTGCTAGTCTTCAAAAAAAGTTAACAAATCTATGGATTAACATCCATCTTAGACTCTTATGAAAGTTTGGCGATAATAATTCCAAACATTGACCGCTAACACATTCTGAAACCAATTGCTCCCCTTCAATAATTCAGTTTCTAGTCTTTAAACAAAAGTAACAAAATCATATGGATTACATCCATCTTGCACTTATGAAAGTTTGGCGACAACAATTCCAAACCATAATTCATGAACACACAAGGAAATGATTTTAATTCAGAAGAACCCCACCTACACGAATTTGTCTCTCTCTCGTATTTTGAAAATGGAATACTCATATTATCATAACTAGATTTGGATGAATTATATGATTCAGGATCAATACAACAACAGAAACTATCTATAGACCATTAGGAAGATGAGGGTTGAGTAAAAAGAATTCATATAAGTAGACCTACTTTATAAACCAGCTGTCAACAACTTCTTTGCATAGGCACTAAGGCATATCGTTTGAAGAAACCAAAAAAAAAAAAAAAAAAAAAAAAGAAAAGAAATCCAACAAATTCATCTTATGCCCGGTCACACTAGACTGTCACCGACTCAAACAGTGGAGGAAACACATCTGTAGTAGCTGCGTTAGAAACCAGACCTCCTGCGTAGTCCAGCTCTAGAAGCGGGTGCTCTAACCCCAATGATGCCATGCTACCCTCCTAAGCGTGTTTTCAAGTTGGAAACTTACTGTTTTCCACCGAGGCCAGGCGGCGAATGACGTCTGCCATGGCCGACTTGAGGCAGACAATCTCATCTTCCTGGGTCTGCAGCTTTTTCTCCAGGCAGGCAACCCTGTCCACCATGTCCTCTTTGTCGTGGCTCAACAGGCCATCTGGTCGTGAGAAATGTACCACAAAGAGGGGGTCCAGTCACAAAAGTCACACAATTGAAATATAAAGACTCATTTGGCAGTTTGACTTTGCTACATTTTTTACAGTTGTGTCCAAACTAATTTTAAAAAAATTTGAAAACTAACTCATGAAATCTCATGCCTAATAGTCAAGTTATACCGTCTTTTTTTCTTCATTTGTCTCAGTTTGATATTCCATTATGTCTTTCACCCTGTTTAACATGCCATATTCCAATAATTATTAACTTTTTTTTTCAATCTCTCCAAAATCGAGAATTTTCTTTTTTTTTCCTTTGGTGGGTAAATAACTCATTTCCACTGAGTGGAAAAATGGTCCCAATCAGTTTGCACTGCCTACTAAAGACGTATGAACATGACAGATTTTACTTATGTGATGAAATCCCTCTGATACTTTCTTCATCATAAAGATTCACATTTTGAAAAAAAAAACAGGCTTTTCAGTTTCATTTCATCAATTTACAAAAAAGGAGGCAATAGGATGTGATCCATGTTAAAGTTAAAATAAACAAAGATCTATGTGCAAAAGGACGGAAAAATAGTAGAGAAAAAAGGAGGCAAAGAAGAACTAATAAAAAATGAATAAATTTATTGGGAATCATAAACATAAAGTATTATTGAAGACATTTAATAAGTCGAACCTTATCTAAAAGCTTTTTTTACATTAAAATTTGAATAAATCAATTCTTTTTCAATTAAAAATGTTAAATGTTACTTGACATCAGTTTTGCAACTGCAGTCTTTAAATAGATTATATATTTCGTTTTAACTCTATGGCGTTTTAATTTTCATATAGGTTTAGTGTAGATTTAAAGTTAACTTGACTTTAAAATAAATATGTTACGTTTGGTCTATTAATATCTATATGTAGTTTCCAAATTAAAATCTAGGCTACATCTACAGTTCTTAAAATGTTAACAAAAATAAAGAAGCAGTTAAAGAAATAACCACATAGAGAGGCTATTTTAGGCAATGATTATGATACAATTTACATTTATTTTCCATCCCTAGATAGCGCAAGAGGCGTTCACTTTCAATGAAGTCAAATTCTTTGTAAATCAAGTCCAGTCATTTTATTTATTATTTTAAATACAATGAGCTTTTTTTATTTTATAAAGTGTCAAAAGACAAAACAAAAATAGAAAAGATAACTGTCATGGTTGCTGAGTGGGTAGAGCGTCAGATAAGTGTGTTTTCGAATCCTGACATGGGGATTAACAGGTGATATTCTGAAACAATTCAGACCATGCTCTTGTGGTAGCTTAAGTGTTTGTTAGGCTGTTTTGTTGTCAGGTTTTTCTTTTTTTTTTCTATTTTCTATTTCAACAAAGTTAGCTGTATACCTGATTGTACATAACGTTGTTTTAAAAAGGAAAAAACAAATAACCGCCACCTAATGTGTCTAGGGTGTGCAAAAACTCGTTCAAAATTATTTAGCATTTTGGTATGGTCAGAGGATTTTCGGGTCAAACTAGGTTTGAACAAATCAGTGTTGGCAGTAGAATGATGGGGATCGGGGGAAAAAAGGGGGGGGGGGTATCAAAATTTACAGACTTATCAAAAAGTTTGAAGAGTAAAAAAAATTGTTTAAAATATCTCTAGTCAAGCTTAGGAAATAAATTCCCAGTGAGAATTCTGTATTTTTACATGCTATAAAATGTTAATTATATTTCATACACTTCATTCGAGAAATACCTTTACAGGAGAGACATGATGTTTCCTACTACCCAAACATACCCTCTTAATAACAAATGGACCACAAACTAAGATTCATAAAATTAATAAAAGAAATGAGAAAAACGTTGGAACGGGAAATTATTATTGAATTAAGAATCCTACAGAACGGGAGGTTGCATGTGCATAAACATTTTGAAAAAAACATTTATTGCAGACCTTACCATGAGAGGAAAAATCATTCTCCGTGAAGTTAAACTCTGTGCTGCCATTTTCATCTTTGCTCTCTGATGTCATGTTTCCTAATAAAATTATAACCCTCCTTGTTTCAAAATAAGAAAATTCAAGCGTTTTCACCTAAGCCAACTTCACAGCGATATGGAAAGTAGAAGGTAAGTCTTTCAAGTCAAATTTTCTCAAAACCTCAAAAGAGCAACTTTATATCACAACCACCTGAAAAAATGAATTAATCCAGAAAGAGAACTTGTCACGAAAAAGGGAATAATCCACTTAGTCTTCAATCTACACACACAAATATATTATAAATATAAAGCTTGTAAACAAATACACAAATTCAATGCCTCAGGAAAGCCACTTCGGAATATCAGACATAACCTATGCCTTGTTTGCCACTCAAAAAACACTGTGTATACAGCAGAATCATAGCGTTTCTTCTAAGTTCTATACACTACACAGTGAAAAAGCACGGACCGCTAAATTAGCACATGTCATAAAACGAGCCAAGCACACACTGACACAGTGTACTGATTATACTACTTGTGCTAGATTTAGACCTGTTACTACTCACGCAGGAGGTAATTTGCCACCGGCATGAATTTCGACTTCGCTTCACATGGTTAGCCTAATGTTGGTTCCTCTCGCTCAGCCGACCTTGACTCGACACAGCCGAATCTATTGTTCTCGACACGGCTAGTCCCTGGACTGGTTATATGACAGATGTGGAACGAGGAGCAGAGAGACTACAGGCTTCAGAGAGGTCAACTGTCTTTACTACATCTCAACTAGCTACGGATTTATTTAGAGCGAGGATATTTTGGTAGTGGTCAGCATTTAAAAGCAGGCTTACAGTGAAAACGATCGAAAACTGTGTGAGAATAGAATCCTCAAGCTCGCACCGAATTGCCTTGACAGACATGGTTCATACCACGAGACCCACAAAGTCAACTTTGGTCAACATAAGTTGGTTTTCCTCTTTATTTAGGGACTGTCTGAATCCGAAATTGTTTGATCGTTTGTCCTTTAAAAAAGCGCTGAATTTAAGGACAGTCACACTCGGTATCTCAAGGACAGTCACACTCGGTATCTCTTTTACACCCCCCCCCCACCCCTTTTCTCTCTCTCTGGGGAATCTGTACCCCCCCTCCCTCCTAAATCACGTTTGAGAGAATTGTCGACCCAAACTGAAAACATCGGTGGTGATTTCAGCAAGATGTAAACTGTAATGCAGAATTGGAGTACAAGTACATGTAATGGTGTACTCAAATATCACACCATACTATCAGTCAGTCGGTGAGTCATTCATCAATAACATAATTATTAACAAGTTAGAAGTAAAAACCTGTGTTGGGTGTATTATATATTATCAGATTAACACTGCAACGGATGCCTAATAAATATTCAAACTGATTCAATTCGGTTGGATATCAGGAAATGCTTTAAAAATTCATTTTAACATACATGGATGGCTATACTATTGCCTACAACATATAATTTGTGTTTGGCAACAGTATAGAATTACTTCCCCACAAAAGTTAAATTGAAAGTAGAAACTCACAACACATCCAGTTTGAAACGCGCACAAAAAAGCAACGTCTTGTAGCAAAATTGGGGGGAGGGGGGGGGGATACATGTACTATTAATATTTCCCCCTTGTTGCTATAAAACATTGCTTTTCTCTGCATGTTTATGATGCTACGAATAAAGAAAAACGGGTTCCTTGGTTGAACGTTCGTACTTTTAATTAAATTCAATAGTTAAATGTTCATCAACTTAGATAGTGCACCAGGAGCAGTAAACAATACTTGTTTGTTTGTTGCTTAATGTTCAACGTCAGCACTAGATCTATATAGGCCATTACTATTGTGCTACACAAAAATATTAATACAGGTATATATGCATTTGTTTGATTGTTTAATATATCCCATCGAAATAGAATCCTTGCAAATAAACCAACCTAAAGCCAGGCAATAGTCGAAGGTCTAGAATGTCTACCATAACAGAGCCAAGTCAACGGGTATTGTTCTAATCAAACGCAACATTAACACGCAACGAATGTTATTGTTAATGATGTTTGCTATCAAAACAATCTCACTTCAAGTAGACTACTTAAAAATTATATTCTTACTGCATGAAAATATATATTGTATGTATTTTTTATAACATTTAGCTAATTGTATCCAAATGCCCTGCGTTTATGGGCAAGGTAACAATACACACATGGTACTGAACACGTTTTATAACGCCTGAAATGCGTTAATTCGGCATTGTATACACACAAATGTAACACACGGAACAAAGGTGGACAACAAGGCCCAACCACAATGATTAGATTGCGAAGGATAAAGAAACACCGGTCTCCACTCTTCACGCATTCCATACTGGAGCCCACATTCCCTACCGCTTACTCAGCGGTAATGACTAAATGAGTTGTGTTAATTTTAGTTGCCGAGTCCAGGCATCAAATGCTTATCGCTATGGGGGAGAATAATTAACTGGTATGTACTTTAAATTTGGTTCTTTTTTTTCCTCTCTTCATTTTTATATTCACGGTATCGTGCGTGGTAATCTAAAGGCTTTGTACTTGTTGTTTTCGGCTCCTTGCAAGCAGACTGAACCGAGGCCCTACAAGTCTACTTATCGTACACTGTCAAAGCTCTATTGTTTGCAGTCCACAGACATTCACCGACCAATATGCTTAAATGGTGTATTACAGACTATAAAAAATAAAATAACAAAATGATTTAAAACAAAAACTCGAGGCCGACTAAATTTTCGCACGAACGATTCCCGCCTGATATCTAATCTGGCGCTAGTTAATTATGTACCACTATCAAATGGGCTAAACAACTTTAATTCAAAAGCTCCCCCCCCCCTTTTTTTTTTCCCCTGTGTGTGTGGGAGGGGGACGGAGAACAGAGTAACGAATACGGTGCATCATCAGGTCCTACCTAATAAGGATCGACTGGCTAAGTTATACCAATCATCATAATAATGATCGACTGGCTAAGTTATACCAATCATCAGCGGAAGAAGAGAGTCTCAAAGAGTGCGAGTCCTGAGGGGAAAATCGATGGACAAGAAACCCAAGGACACGCTGCGCCTCCTGCGACCTCATGAGGGTTCAACGCCAGGAAAGCCCAGGAGAATGTTCAATACTGAGGGCCTATTATAACGAGAAACTCGGCTTCTGCAAAATTATGTCCTCGTTGAATCCAAGGTCTCATAAGATGAGGTTTCGTTTAACCTTAAAGAAGACACGTGTCTCCTCATCATCATCATCATCATCTAACCACATTTTTATATTATCTTTGCCCGATTATGATACTGTTTTATGTTTTAAGGTATGTGACAAGAGAGAGAGAGAGAGAGAGAGAGAGAGAGAGAGAGAGAGAGATGGAGAGAGAGAGGAGGGGGAGAGAGATAGAGGTCTATAGCTTATCACGGGACATATTACGATTAAAAAGGCTTATAATCTAAAACGACCTCTGGTATTATCAAGCTGCTCCAAAGTGTTTTTTTATGATCGTGGTGTGCCGGTATGGCTACTACAATCAGTTATACACTTTGTTTAATGTAAATGCATTCCATTTACCCCTCCTCACAATTCGTTCTGTAGTAGCCTACAGTACCCCCATCTATACACTCGCTTCAGATTGCGGAGAAAGGTCAAGTAGACCTAGTGCTAAATCTTGGACAAAAATCTTAATCTAGCTTCAACAGATCCCTACTGCCTAGTCCCTCGAATGCATTTTATTTACCCCTCTTCTTTCCCTCGTTTATCGTCCAATCATCTCAACACTAAATTCAGAGAGATCAAGTAGAGCCAATCTTAGAGTAGAAGAATCATAAGCTAGCTTCAACCGATGCCTAGTCCCCTGAATTCACATAGTAAGATAAGTGTAAATGAGGCCCAAATAACGTTGTCTCCATGCATTGGATCACTGACTAAGTCGTGAAGAAAACAGCTGATGGGACGCATTTAACTGAAGCCGAACGAGTGCTAAAAATATGCTACTGGCCAAAGAAAGTCCCCACACAACATGCCACATTAATTAATCACCGGCTTGACACATTCCTTTCCAAAGTTACAGGACAGGCGCATAGCGAACTATTTTTGTAACTAAACTATAGATTTATATAATTATACTTATCTTCACGACTTGCGTGTTATGTTAAATGCACTGACTCACATAACAAAGCACATTATTTCCACATATCATCTAGATACTAGTGGTACGCGTTTTCTTTTTCCTTTATTTTGTTTACAATTCGAAATTGCTTTAATATGAACAACTAATGACACCAAAACGAAACACTACGAGACTAAACAATAACGCCCCTGTGAAGTATCCACTTGGGGCCAGTGTTATCCTTTATTATTTAAAAAACTAATACTATTGTGTAACTTTGAGACAATGACGTGCAGCGCTGTCCGCGAGATTCAAATAATTATAAGAGCCATATGTCCGCGAGATTCAAAACTTAAATTTATTGGCATAGAGATCACAAGAAACGCAGAATACTGTAAGAACGCACCACTGAACTTCAAGTTAAATCCACAACAGTTTGCACAAAAGAAGCACACTATTATCTAACTAGGAAGGCAAGCAGTATTTGATAAACAAACAGCAGTATTTGATAAACAAACAGCAAAATTCTTGGGTTGTAGAACTGAGACCGTGTTAACTGGCGGGCGCGGTGTTTAGATCTAGATCTAGAATCTAGTTAGTTCTGGTTGTTCAGTGTTGTTGTGTCAGCAGAACAGTTCCTGAGCTCAGTCACTCAGCCCCCTTGATCACGGTGTGCCGGCGCGAGATATCTAGATATCGACTCTTTGATTGTGCTGTGTAACTGGATCTGGCCAACCAACCGGGTCCCCAAGCCCCCTCTAGACCGCTGTAGACTGCAGTAGACCTATAGACCCCCAGCTCTGCGAGACGAGACACTCAATACCGGGTTTGCCACCGTCCGTAGCCTGCATGCATTAGAAGCCTTGCGATTACGGAGCCTGATGCGAAAACGTAGGCGATAAATAAGGGATCTATAGATATATAACCGTCTATATGTAGCTCTACCATATAATTTATGCTAAAAGAGCCAATGAGTAATCAGAAATCGTTGTGCTCGAGAGGCGTGATCACGTCACTCGTTATCGTCGTGTGGATGGCAAAGTTTGCATTGTGGTGGAAAGGAAGGGAGGGAAGCAGACAACATAATCGATAGCTTCCTCTTCAGCACAGTCTAGTCATAGAGTCATCTTGGCTCGGTCTAAAAAATTCTAATCATTGTTTTACATGAGTGTTTATAGCGGCGGCAATTACAAAGGTGCCAACTTTTATTGATTCGAGCCTCCACAGAGGCATATTTTAAAACGCGTACATCCCCTCCCCGCCTTTCTTCTCTCTTTTACTTTTGGTAGTTATTAGTACAAAGAAAAGGTTTACTCAAATAACTGATGGTAAGTTGCACGTCCTGTCTTTTGTGATAAATGTACAAGGATAAACGCTTCGAGAAAATACTAACGCTAAGTTCAGGTTAAGCGTGAAAATGTTCAAAATAGAACATCTCAGATCCCCCCTCCCCCCTTTGCACCCTAATATTAGGCTACATGTCCATAACAGTAGTTGATTCCAACTTTTCTTTGAGCTTGCCTGTCTGTAATGTTCTGTCCATGTAGGTTTACTAAGCGATCAGCGAAACGCTAAATAACCTCAAAACCTAAACTCATAGATCACTCAAGTTTTGTGGAGAAAGTGCACCACGTGACGGGTGTTTCATATGGTAACAAATCAATTATTGTCTGACCCTTGCCAATAATGTCGAGAAAACTTAACCGAAAACTTTGCGTTTCCACTGATTTTATACAATCATTTAATGTATTAGAGAGAAAAATACCTATTTGAGTAGTGACAAACCAAAGACCACTGCGTAAAACGCAAAACAAAACACTTCACGGCAACGCAAAACAAAACACTTCACGGCTCGTGATTAAAGACAGCACAGGTCTACAAGAAACGCCTGCTCCAAAACTATTGCCCTGAACACTCAACTCCGTCTTTGCAGAGCACTAGAATTTGTAGACTCAGATCTAATTACGAATCAATACAAAAACATGTCTAAGCCAAATCGTATAGAGTGCCCTTGTAAAAGGTTTTACAAACCTAGAATTGTTCACCCTAGAGTTAACTTTATTTTTTTTTCTTTTTGCAATCTTATTCCCCGATTTATCTCCCCCTACCCCGCCCCTCTGTCAATCTCTCTTTCTCTGTCTCTCTCTCTCTCTCTCACACACACACACACTCTCTTCTTTTATTTTTAATCACGTAGGACCAACTATTGCAGTAGTAACTCCCCCACCCCTCTTTCCACTCTTAAAAACACCCCCATGGGCAATCCCTTCCTTCTCTTTTTTGTTGTTATCTCTTTGACACTCAAACCCGGACTGTTTTTTTTTTTATCTATTAAGTGTATCTATCTGCTGTCCGTCTCTCTCTCTCTCTCTCTCTCTCTCTCTCTCTCTCTCTACCTTTCTTGACCCTCTCTGCCATCCACCTGCCAACGACATACTATTTTTCATTCTAACCCTCCATCCGCCTAACCATATCCCCGTCACACCCGTACTGTTTTTCATTCTTTCCCTCCTAACCAGATCCCCGTCATAGTTATACCCGTGTCGTGTGAAAGACGATACAGGCGAAACAATAAAGATCTGAGAAACGAAGAGATTCACTGCACGGTAAGAAATGCTTAGCGTTGGTAGCAAATGTCGGGCAATTATTTTAGTCAATGAAGAGAAGCCCGAAAACAAGAAGCAAAATAGAATGAAAAGATTCCCAGACCAGTGTTTACAACCATGAAAGGTCGCGGAGGATACAGAGTCGAGGGTTAGAAAGGGAAAAACAACCATACAATGGGCCCTTGTGGCAAGAACTTACAATACAATGCAGTACATATTGTACTATCGTCAGAATTAGTGAGATACACCATGATAGAGCACAAGTAGAAGCTCTGTGTTAGTGTTTAATACAAGCAAAAGCAGTCCTCTCCAAAAAACAAATAACAGGAAAAAAAGTCCAGTTAAAAAAGCTACAAAAACAACACGAGTTGTCTCGGAGCAAGAACTATACGAACCATTCAAATTACGAAAAAGACCTAAATGTAATACACAGCATAAAAAAGCATATGATAGAAAGTTCAAGTCAGTGTCTTCAACCAATGACAGTGATTTTAGCTTAAAATAGAAAGGAAATTAGTATGGTCATGAATCACTAGGAAATCTATGGAGAAGAACGCCACAAATCAATGCAGAGTACACATGTATTTTCTCAAAATCAAAGAACAGCGATCAAGTTGTCACACTAGATAGATTTAGGTAAGTTATGAATGGCTGGATTCTTCTTGTACCCATTGTGTTTAAGAACATGTTGTTGCGGGCATTCCTTCATAGGTCTTTGAGCGCGAAAAGTTAAATTGAGGTTGTTGTTGTCTTGGTTTAACGTTCAACATCAGCACTACTCTCTCCCTCACTCTCTCTCTTTCTCTATCACTATCTCTTCTTTTGTTTTAAATCACGATCAACTAATGCAGTAGTAACTTCTCCCCCTCTTTCCATTCTTAAAAACACCCCTTATGGCCTCTCCCTTCCTTCTCTTTTTCGTTATCTCTTTGATTTTACACTCAAACCCGGAGGGCTAGAAACGGAAAAACAACCATACAATGTGGCAAGAACTTACAATACATGCAGTACATATTGTACTATCGTCAGAATTAGTGAGATAAACCAAGGAGCACAAGTAGAAGCTCTGTGTTAGTGTTTAATGGAAGCAAAAGCAGGCCTCTCCAAAAAACAAATAACAGGAAAAAAACCCATTTAAAAAAGCTACAAAAACAACATGAGTTGCCTCGGAGCAAGAACTCTACTAACCAGTCGAAATACGAAAAAGAACTAAATGTAATACACAGCATAAAAAAGAACATGTGATAGAAAGTTCGAGTCAGTGTCTTCAATCAATGACAGTGGTTTTAGCTTAAAATAGAAAGGACTTTATTATAGTCATGAATCACTAGGAAAGTTGTGGGGAAAACGCCAAAAATCAATGCAGAGTACACGTCTATTTTCTCAAAATCAAAGAACACCGATCAAGTTGTACACTACATAGATTTAAGTAAGTTATGAATGGCTGAATTCTTCTTGAACCCAATCTATTTAAGAACATGTTGTCGCACGCATTCCTTTATAGGTCTTTGAACGCGAAAAGTTAAATTGAAGTACATCTGTTTCAATACAACCAATGTAATTTTAAAGAATGACCCCCCCCCCTCCCGAAAAGAAAAAGACCCCACCCCCATTTCAAAAAAAAAAAGCACAACGAGAGAACAATTTTAAACGTTAATCGCCTAAAAGTAAAATAATTATATAAAAATATTATTATTCCAGCTGAGAAAGCTTGCCAAAATACACGCATCAAGAATACCCAAACTCGGCTTTACGCACATATACATAATGGCAATTCTGCTTCTCCGCCGTGCCTTTTGCGTTGGTTGTCCGGGCTCTGGCAGAAAACCATGTCGCGCCATCAGAATTACAATACAATCACATTACCATAAACGTAAGGCCCGGTTGACGGAGAAGAGCAGATGAGGCAAGGAAACTACGTTACTTAAGTCTTAACAAGACGAGCAACTCCCCACACTACAGTAGTGCCCATGTCTCTCTTCGTTTTCGGCCTGCTACTGTTTTCTATTTTTCTTTCCAATGTATGTCCAGCCGACTAGCATCTCCTCACACTAGTATTTCTTTTTTTCAGCATTACGCGGTTTAACAAATGAGGCGTTACCTAACTAGATTAACAGTATTCAATTGTCCATTCTCCTCTTTTTCGGTGTGCTGCTGTTTTCCTGTTTCGGCGTTCACGAAGAGTTGTTTAAAATTAAAGTAAAAAACAAAACAACAAAAAAACACACGTCAGGAGCAAAAAATCTTTCGTATAAGATATTTAAGATAAATAAATGTCACAAGCCGCTAGGCTGAGGAAATCAGAAAATTACGTTCAATACCTTCATAGAATTTTAACAGTAAAAAATACATGTAATAATAATAATAATAATTATAAAGAAGAAGAAGAAGAATAACAAACAACCTGTGCCCCGCCCCTTATTTTTTTTAAATTGAGATTTTAAGATTTCTCCACATTTCATCTCAGTTCATCCTTCATAGACGGTAATATTAAATTGCTATCTGAGTCTTATGAAGCACAGTGTAATTGAAATACAGTTAAAACCTGAACATATGATGATGACTTTGTTCCTTTTGCCTCTAACTATGTGTATTTTAACCGAATTCTCAACATGTTGTTGATACCATGGAAACATCACGAAAACAGAATAACGGAGTTTCAGTTGTTGAATATCATTATTAAGACTCATGTTTGCTTTTGCTAGAAATAGAATACAAATTATACAAAACTATAATGATAAAACAATCGATCAAAATTTACTATGTGAGAAAGCACTGTTTTACGGACCCAGCTATAAATGTATCTACACAGAACCGAACGGGAAGGGCTCATGTCATATACTCCTCAGTTATTGATGGTGGTTGGGCACTGAGCTGCGTGGTTACCTAGGGTCGTAAGTGCAACTTCGCACTAGCTTACAACTCCTTGTAGGTCTTATCTTTTATCTTAAGACAATTCGTAAGCTTATCACAACGTTGTACTTACGACTCCTAAGGTTGAAAGTGCGAAGATGCCATAAGCTTCTACCTCGCACCGGGAACAGTTTCAACTATTTAAAGAATACCCTTGGTCCAGGGTCTAAGATTACAGCAGCGTGATACTCCCACTGATGTCTAGTGGGTTATACTTATAGTTCAATTGACTGCCATAATCAAGAGAAAACCGCAATACAGTATATGAGAAGAACCAAATTGAGCTACAATTAAAGTGCAGAAAAACAATGAAGTGGGATTTGTTTGCAAAACCATAATCAAAATTGATACAAAATACGGAATTTACTCCTTGTGCCTCTAACTATGTGTATTGTAACCCTATTCTATTGGGTAAGCTTGGGATCAATTTGTGATAGCCACCGATATTAGTGAATCACCTAAAAAATTTCATAACTCTCCTTCATCAAAAAACTCCAAAATGTTCAATGAACAACAAAGTTAAGAACCAAGCTGCCTATGGAGCTATCCTCGAATCACTGGAAACGTAAGAGAAACAGCTATTCACGCAACTTTGGTGAAGAATTTTCATTTTTCCAGAAAAAAAAAACAACAACTAGATCTAATTGCTAAATGAATCCTTGTTCATGGGTATCGTATCCTACATCTTTCTGGGAACGAATATTTCCATGGATGTCGTGTCGACACGCGATGCAACTAGGAAGCTTATGTAATAAGCAGATCTACATAGTCAAAAACTTCACTGCCTTTTTTTTAAATTTCTAAATCAAGAATTGAGAGGCAAAAATAAAACACGGAAAAAGCATTATATTACGTGTGTTGGGTCCAAACAGAAGAAGAAAAAGAGAGAGGGAGAGAGAGAGAGAGAGAGAGAGAGAGAGAGAGAGAGAGAGAGAGAGAGAGAGAGAGAGAGAGAGAGAGAGAGAGAGAGAGAGAGAGAGAGAGAGAGAGTTGAGTCGAGTTCGTTTAACGTCCAATGTCAGCACTATATAGACTATATTGCCGACGGACTCCAATATTAACGTCTGACAATTTTTATGTGCTGCCACACATGAGACAGGGCGGGGATACTATGACTCCCTTTTCAGCCAGTCACATTTTACTGACACCGACCGAACCATTTACAGAGTTGCAGGGAACGAAACAGGACAAAAAAAATCTGCCGAACGTGGGATTCAAACCACGGACCTCCCGATCTAGAGACTAAAACTTTACCACTTGAGGCAAGTCATGATAACCAGTTTGGGGCGAAATCCTAAAAAGATTTGCCCAATCTTGGGATCCGAATCGGGTACCATTCGAATAGAAGCCCGACACTCTACCACTTACGCCAGCTCGTCTCCATTCCATAGAGTTCAACCCTAACCGATTCTTTACTATGAAGAGGGTAGGGGGAGCGAGGGAGAAAATCATTCAAAGATATGAAGACCCAAGGGAGGCTACTGCGTAGTCTACACAAGATCAACATACTGGGCATGTTGTTTCCCTTTGTAAGACAATCTCCACTAACTTTCACCCAAGTAGGAAAAAAAAAACAAAAAAAAAACCAAATAAATACTGAATCTTCATTGTCATTAACATTTTATAAAGCCGGCACAATTCGTTTTTAAAAAGCCTTTTCTGTGCCCTTGCCATGAAAAACGTGTAAAGAAAACATTCCAAATTAAATTTACTATTTTTTTTTTTACAAACTTAAGAAGAGTGGCCCAAAGTGTTTACATTAGTCCTGCAGCTACAGTCCTATTTTAGTAAACTAAACTATGTTCTTTTGCGTTTAATCAGTTCTTGATAATTGCTGTACATTATTTTTAGTTTCTATGGTTAAAAAATCTAGACCATTAGAACATTGTACGTATTTATGTTAGAGAATCTGCAAATTACCTCTTTCATAAGAAGATACATGCACAAACCTGACACCAATAAGCTGAACTTTTAGAATCTACAAATTAGATACACCTAAAACTCTATATCAAAATAATTTGAAATTTTGTATTCTGACTGAAGCTATGTATATTTAATACAGTTTAAAATGCATGAAGGCTGAACCAAATGTACACTACATGTACACAGAATATGGTTATTACCGTTTTCAAAGGGAAGCATTAAATTTCCCAATACACTGTTTATATTTCATGAAACATAAGCGCGGTCTGTATTTTAAGGATCGATAATAATTATTTTTACACGTAGACTAAATTATAGACAAGTAACAAGCTGTTACGCACACCTAGAGCAAAAGTGTTTTTTTTTAATTGAAACTTTGTTAATCAGGGCGATGCCCAAAACGAAACCCACCTCATTGTAAATCAAAACTAAGAAAGCAGTGATAGAGTGTTATTGGTCATGATTTCAGTACTGAACCAATGAGTGGGGATGGTTGATTATTTAATTGGTGTTATTCCGATATGCCAAGGGTCTAGATAATGTAAAAAAATTGATTGATCACTTAAAGATTTTTTTAAATGTGTTATCAACGCAATTATATCAAATGCTTCAATGAACTGAAAGTAGTTTTCGCTACAATTTTTTTAAAAGGAAGAGTTAAATATTGATTGAACATTGAAGAAAACAAAAGGTTTAGCTAAGCAATGAGATCCAATACTATAATAAACTGACAGCTACGCGGCTTGAAATCAATGGCGCATAGTAACGTTGACCAACTTTTATCGCAGCGCTGTTTCATCCAAATAATTATTTGCTTTGAGTTTGAACAACAGTCGGTTCTGTTGTTCACCCATAGTTGCGGGTAAGTCTAGTCTTTAGTTCATTTATGTTTGTGTAAGATGTTGTATGCAAAGAAAGGATTTGGAAGCATGCAAAGAGACTAACCCAAACATATCCGCCCCTGTGTTTTATCAAATAATAATCTTTTATTATGCTCAAGTCTACCTTCTTCACACAGATACACTAGGAAGTAGGATCGTAAATACAACGTTTGGTTAGTGCACGACTCGCCCATAAGATAATCAAATAAGAAGGCCTACGACGATTTGTAAGCTTCCGCCACGTTGTACTTATGACTCAATAAAGGCTAGACCACAACCCCTGAAAAACTAAATACATCTTCACATAGAGTGCGATATCAGTTTATTTCTGCTCCTTTATCCTGTTACACAGTTGAAGGTAAAGGACCAATAAAGCATTGGGTTTGTTTGCTGTTTGGGCTGTCGCCGTGTGATAAGACCGATTCGGTTTGACTGGTCATCTTAACCTGAGAATCATTCAACAGAAGATTCACAGTAAGCAATGTCATGCAACTACCGTGTTAACCATTGCAGTGCTGATACTTGTAAAATACTTCCAAGGCCCACATCATTCAACTTGAGATTCAAAGTAAGCAAAGGCATGTATTGCTACACCAACTACTGTGATAACCACCGCATTACTAATACATGTATACAATTTTAAAAACAATTTTCATTCAACTTAGGTTTCAAAGTAAACTTAATTATGTAATGTTATATGAAATACCGTCCTAACCATTGGAGTGCTGGGATAAAATATTAAAAGCCCACATCATCCAACTCAAATTTCACAGTGAGCAAAGTATTGCAATTCTACACGTGCCACTCTGGTGAACACTGGAGTTCTGCGATGAACGTTTAAGACCCCACTGATAGAGCATGGCTGAGTTTAATTTCCAAAATTCACTGAAAGTGAACCTTTGCTAGAAGGGAAATAGAAGACGGCTTGAACAGTAAATACAAGTGCTGGTTAATGCGATCGAAAACGTGTAACATTATCTTTATGAAATTGTTTCCCCATCATGAGGTTGGCTTCAATTTCATTTACCCTTAGTACTAATAGTCAACTGCAACCGAAAAATAGCTGCGTGTATCTAATGCTTTCCATAAGATCTGCGGTCTATTCTTTCTCACTTCAATTTTAAGAAATATATGTTTATTATGTCAAGCATGCCTTTCATTAAGCTGGGTAGGTTGGTCACTTTCTATAACTTAGCAACTTGTTGATTTTCCTGCTTTGTCTAATGCTGTTTTTTTCTCTAAATGTTAAAACAAAGATAAGTTATTTTAAACAAGTCACCAATAGCGCAATTAAGTTCTTAACATTATATTATACTGTGCTGGTCGTGTGTTAGCACATACCATGATGATGTTAAGTGGCAAAAGCAGACGATAATTATTGCAAACTCTGCTGACCGATTTAAAATCACATTTCATTGCGAAATAAAATGGAAATTAATACCAAGTTGTAGATCGATAACAAAAAGACTTACGTAACGTTGACAAAAACTATGTGCATCAAATTGAATTTCATTGGGGAAGCAAAACTAATCATTCAAAGAGTAAGCACAATTTTCGCTTAAAAAGAGAATGATTGGACTTTGAGACTTCGTGAAGCCAATTTGGTCGGTTCAAAAAAAATTAATAATAAACAAAAAAAAAATAACAACAACCAATTACAAAAAAAAATGAAAGGGAAGGAAAAAACCAGGGTGAAACTAAAACATCTACGGGAGGAAAATATGAAAAAAATGTCAAGTGCTTTGTGACTAGTCCAAAGAGTTCCAGAGCCCGAAATAGCCAAAGGAAAACAAAAATGTTATATACAACAAAAAAGGTTGTAAGAAAGAGTTAACTAAAAAGAAAAAAAAAGCCAAATGGCAGGGAAATGAAAACCACCGGTGAGAAAAAAAATTGGGGTAAGAAAATAAAATGCCGCAACACGGTGTGAAAAAGAATTGGGGTAAGAAAATAAAATACCGCAACAACGATGTGAGTTAATTGGGGAAAAACAAAATGTTGCAGCACGGTGTGCAAAATTTGGGGTAAAATTCTATGTTGCACCACGGGAAACTCACCGAGGATGTCCGAGCTGCTTCTTACTTCATCGTTGCGCTGGAACTTTTCCAGGAAATCCGACATTGACGTCATGGTCCGCTTTTGTGTATGTTCTTTTTTTCCTTTATTATATAGAGTGTGGGGGTGTAAAGATGTATAGATAATGGTCGTTGGTGTAGGTCCCTGTATGTCTCTGCTCTTGATTGAGACTGAGGAGAAGCAGGGGTCAGATCCCAGGCGATATCCAACGCAGGGTCAAACAGCTGACCAGTCCATGGTGGAGTGACCAGCCGGGGGCGCTCTCGCCCTGTCTGTCTTGCCTCACACGATGTTTACAATCTGGGTCTGGAACTCTAGCTTTGCAACATGTGACGGATACAGTATGTGAGCATAATAGGGGGATTGAGTCTCAACCATCAAAGGAATTGTTCGTCTCATCTTGGTGAATGTTGATGTAACTCCATTCTTATACAAAAGTTCATGATAATTGTCTTCAACTGATGTATCTCCTTGGGTTAAAACGCTACTAAATTTTTAAAATTGACGTTCATTCATACAGCGAACACTACTTAAAAGAAAAAACAAATTATTTTGAAACGCGACAGTAATTAGTGTTACTCACTTGCGAATTTCACGGCAGAAAACATGCAAAAACGGCTGAAATTATTAAAAGACGTAATGGACAATAATTTATATAAAAAAATAACTGTTAGTGGCTAAATCTAACTTGATAAATAGCACCATAATCTGTTACTGATAGAACTCCATACAAGCACACAAAATAAGTGAAATGTTCTAAATACATCGATAAGCACCAACACCCTTATTCTTACATAAATAGCTAGATAGTTGATGTTTTTATGGAAGTGCATTTCGGCCAGCACTTTTAAAGTCCTTAAATTTCCTGACGTATGGCGGAATGGATCCATCAAAATGTCTCGTTTTCAATTGAAAGCCATTATGGGTTAAAACGTTTCAAGAATTTGTAAAAGTAGTACATGTATAACAATTCTCCGTACATTTGCAATTTGTCACGCCAAATATCAATAAGCCAGGATAACATGTTATATGTTCATAGTACATGTAGGACACGTGTACAATTACAACCTGTTTGATACTTTGATAATTTGTCCCTACAGTGACCAAACTTGGTTGAGGAAATGAAATGCAACCAAAGTCTTATCCTGAACTAGAACGTGAAGAAATAAAAGAGAAAATACCTACTTTTCACAGATTCCAAAAGAGAAGAAACAAAGATTGAGAAGAGAGAGAGAGAGAGAGAGAGAGAGAGAGAGAGAGAGAGAGAGAGAGAGAAAGAGAGAGAGAGGACACAGACAGACAATGAGAGAAAGAGAGAGTGTATGAATGCGTGAATTCTTCTCCACAAAAAGCGCTGAATTTGTATTGTACAACATTAAGCATGAGGAAACGCAACGCATCTGGTAAAACAACGGATATCACCCACTTCCGGCTACTTGAATGAATATCGACGTTTCCTTAACACACGGATCTTACCTCTAACAATAATCATTATATCAATCTTATCGCTTTCTTTTCTGATAATACATGTACAAGTAATGTAAACCTTAATATCATGTTGGCTCTTCTGATATGCAGCTTATAAAACGTAAGGCAAACCAAAATAAGTACAGTATAGGCTTCTAACAGATGTGGCAACCTTAATAAAAGGTGTGAGTAAATGGGACTCATTTAATTTAGACACTTGATCAAGGCAAAAGAAAAAAAGAAAAGTCAGCCTTAAATCATAGCAGAACAGTGACAATAGAGTAGATAAATTTGGACCTTTTTATTCTTTTTTTTTCTGACATTTCGAAACCAGAATACAACTGAGGTGTTTTTTCCAATCTCTATCGAATTCTCCTTGAAGAGGAAAAAGACACTGGCCTAATTTCTGCATATAATTTACACCATGAATATAAAATATAAAGGGCACTGTCGAAAAAAAAATACAGCTGGATTAAAGTGTCGTACGGGGCAATCCGTATTAATTAGTCCTGCCAATTCAAGTCAAAAGCCCTTAAAGAGAATGTGCGACTGGGTGGAAGGCAATGTCTTGAATAAAGATCTTAGCTAAGTTTCTTCTCACCAACAAAAGAACTGCGATAATAAAAAGACATATTATTATAGAATAGAGGTACAGAGGAGTAGGGAAATGGTAGGGGATATAAATTTGAGAGAGAGAGAGAGAGAGAGAGAGAGAGAGAGAGAGAGATAGAAGATAGAGAGATAGATAGAGATAGAGAGAGAGAGAGAAAGAGAGAGAGAGAGAGAGAGAGAGAGAGAGAGAGAGAGAGAGAGAGAGAGAGAGAGAGAGAGAGAGAGAGAGAGAGAGAGAGAGAGAGAGAGAGAGAGAGAGAGAGAGAGAGAGAGAGAGAGAGAGAGAGAGAGAGAGAGAGAGAGAGAGAGAGAGAGGCAGACAGACACATAGACTGAAGGGACACCTTTAAAATAAAAAAAACAAATAACTGTCACGCCAGTTTAAGACCCTGTCAGCTTCCAGCGTGTTGCTATTCCATATTCATAATTGCGTTGTGCTCATAATTATTTGATGCATTTCCCTGCACCCATAATGAACCGGCGTCTATCCTGCTTAATTAAACAATACGTTTGACACGGAAAAGAGAAAATATGGAGATCCGTGCTTCTCAGAAGAGCCCATAAATCGATGTGATCACGGTATTGAGTCAATGGAGACCCCATAAATTATTCTTATCATTTGCGATCATTAAATTTTTTTTATAAAACTCGATAAAAATGGACCGGGAAATGTACGAGGGTTCGAAGTAATTTGATACAGGTGTGGAAGAGAGCATTCTCGCCATTCAAGCTGCTCTTGGCAAGTTTCAATTAGCTCGATACCGTCCGTGTGAAATCGTTCAATTAGACCAGTTGCATTTTGCCACTTTTCTTACTTGTATAATTTAGGGAATAATTATATGGGGAGCATAAGAAGAGAAAACGGCAGAGTTATGTCTTTCTTTTTTTTTCTTTTCTTCAAAGTTATGGTCATTGGATGATAGAGCATAGATGCTTATTTTTTCAACCAATCGTCAAATGATGGAAATAATGACATAGCTCATGCTAAATTTGAAGAAGTCTCTGAAGAAAAATTGATATACAACGAATGTTTAAACTTATGTTTACTCAAAATGTGAAATACGCTTTGGTTTGGGGGGCACTGGTCTCTTCATTTGGTTTCATCCACCATGAGTCATGTGATGTCGTAATAAGTCATGAGCTTCACTTTAAATCTTAGTCAGCTCATCAAGCACGCCCGTAGACGAGTGAGTGATGGGAAAAGGTGCAACAATTAGTAAAAAAAAAAACAACAAACAAAAAACATAAAGCGCGGAGGGGGAAAGGAATATTATCTACAAAGCAACACTATGACGTCTGCCTTTTGAATTTGATTCAAAGCCTTCCAACAAAGGGGAATAATTTTTTTATGACATAAAATTCCCATTATCAATAAAATTGAAGATCTTAAATGTTACAACCGCTGAAAAATAGGCGAATAATGTACATTAACCTTGACTATTAATCTCATACTAATAGGTATAGATGTATATCGATCTTTTTACGCAACAGCTCTATAAAAATTATACACGGCAAGAGGCGACAGCTTGATGATGTGTCTGGCTATGACTAGCGTGCACGACACAAACTCCCTGTGTTTATCCATCAGATGCGCCGACTGGCGCCAGTCTCCGAACACACACAGATCGAAATTAATTCAAATACACGGTCGCGATGAGCCAAGTTTCTAATAAAATAAAACCCACAACACCCGTGTTAAGAATGGTAGGCTAAGGGATGAGCAATAAGCTTTGTGTTAAGAGAAAACACGATGGGTAGGTGTATAAAGCGACGGTATGTTGTTCAATAAAATTGCAACAACAGGTCGTGAAAAGAATGGGCTTATTTGATGAAGGGGTATTTGAATCGAACTTTTTTTAAACAGAACATGTTAATCTTACTCTTATGTTGGAGAAGTGGAGCTCTGCCTCCCTGGGCTGAATAAAGTCCTACACGGCGATGGGACCCCACAGCGGGTTAACCAAGACTTGGTCGTTCACATTGTACCGACAACTACCCAGCCAGCAGGAGAAACAAAGCTGGTGGCCAGAGCGTGAAATAAATCGCAGTCTTTCACGTAGAAAGCGCATGCTCTGTATCAACCTAACACTAGACCACTTACGTTCACGCAAAAAAAAACATTATGGATAATTATATGAGTCTTAATTTCAAAGCCTCGATCTAAATTAATCTAAAACACTTAACAGTTCGTAAGACACATTAAAGAAAATTCAGCCGAAAAATCAACGCCGATAAATTTCTCAATGTCCTTTTTTTTAATAAAAGTTCAGCTTTCCTACAAAACCATTAAGAAAGGAAATAAGGACCTCATAAAATTTACATTGGTATTTGCACAGATCTACAGACACTACATCAAATTATGTTTGGATAAAACAAAGCCACTAAGAATACAATTTAACACAGTAAAACCAGGAAATAAGAAAATGAGCATTGGACACGACAATATAACTGGATCAAACCAGGAAAAAGAAAGAAGAAGACATGGCATTCATCACCCGAGGACAAGTGGTAGAGATCGTCCGTTTCCAAAAACCAAGCAACCAATCCTTGATCCAAGGCATGAGATAAACGACACGCGTATTTAGCGCACCTGTGTTTAAAAACTTAATTCGGAAAAGATGCTATGTGGTAGTGAAAAAAAAATATCTCAGAGAAGGCACACTATAGTACAATTGAAAAAAAAAAACAAATAAAACCTGTTTGCGGCGATGATTTAATTCATTTGGATAATTCCAGGCAACTTACAGAGCTATAACAACGATATGTCAAACGAGCATAATTACAACTATTTCAGTAGCACAGCTGCCAACTTTGCGACAAAAAGAGGGTTTCTGTGCGGATTTTCTCTCGCAATTTCGACAAAAATATACTATACAACTAAAATAAACACTATAATAAAGACTGGTAACGTTGGCAGCACTTTGACAGTCATTTTTCTCACCTTCGTGAGGAACAAACAGAAACGCCCCCAATAAACCTCAGATTCTAAAAATAACCATCGATTTCAGAGGAATGTCAAGGAGGACAATAAAAAGGGTTATTACTTCCTTCTCTTGTCAAACAACGTGAAGCGATCATGGACGACAAGCTCCGTGATTACAAGGCACTGCGTGCTGAGAGGCAACATATGCAATATTGTGCACAATAATTATCTACAATCTTACAAGGGGAAAAATGGCCAATTTAGAAGGTGCTTGTTTGCTTCAAGCTATCCCAGTGAAAATTGATACAGTCATCATTCTATGTGATTTTCCTAGATTGACAAAAAAAAAAAAAATAAATAAAATAAAAAACAGAAAAAAACGTTGAAAAAGCCCTCTACTTCCAAATAAAGGAAAAAAAAATAAAATAAAAACGCATACATGTCGGAAAGACAAGTGTTATTTGTTTTCGTTTATGGAGTTAGTTTTCTTGTCCTAGCAAACAAAAGCTGCAGCAAGCAAATGAAATCACCAATCCTTTAGACTTGGACTGAAATATTACACATTATATTACCCGGAATCGCCATATTTATTTAAAAAAAAAATTATTTCAAATAAAAATGTTATTCAAAATAAAAGTTATATTATTTCAGAATGAACATTCGCCTCAGCGATGAATATATATAAAAAAAAGTATTGGACCGCCTCGCAACGCTCCCAGTCTATACAGAGCTATTTTAATAGGCCTAGGAAATCCAACATTTCTGACGGTGACAGGTTCTAGCCGTACAAAAATATTGTCAAAAAAGGTTGAAGCAATATAAATTTACATGGTCCGTTATGGTGAAGCTGAATAAAGAAATAGTCATATACGCAGACCGTTATACAGCTGCACTGTTTATATAATAAAACTACTAAAATAGAAATTACCCCCTCTAAAAGGGCGAATTTCGGAATGTGAATCATAACATGTTTGCTTTTTATTTTATTTTTCCTTTTTGACCAAACGACTGTTTTTACTGGATCTATAGGGAGGAAACTACAACGTTATAAAAGGACCATCTGTCTTCCTGTGAGGTCCTAAGTCAGCAGACTGGGGATGACGAGTGCGAAGAGAAAGGGGGACCGGAAAGGCTAGACAACTCAGCGAGAAAGAAAGCTATACATGACTGTGTACCACGAGAACGAGGCACGAGGATCAAATAGACCTGGATCATGGACGCGCAGCTTTCTGAATTGACGTGAAGGTGACACTAATGTCAGGTAAATTATAGATTGGCTCAATACTGGAAGGAGGAAAAAACAAAACAAAGAAAAGAAAAGAAAAGAAACAAAATTGGAAGGAAAAGCAATCAATCAAGCAACAAACATATCTACAGGTGTGCTTTTTTGTATCCATTATAAAAACTGAGAGACTCCATGATGGTATGTTCGTCGCGCGATTAAAAAAAAAAGAAGTTATAATCACTATTTATATATTATAGTACATAGACAGACGTTAGGAATTCTCTATGGATACCGTCTAAGATAAGTTGAAAAAAAACACCTCAGCGGCCACTGTATTCATACTGTGTTAGTTGATATTTAGTTTAGTAAATACTTTAAATTTGACAATTTGTTAAAGGTAATCAAAATCACAATTTTGAATTGTATCGTGATAGTTTAAAACTTGGGACACTCTTATAACAAAATCAGGTTTACCAAGAACAATATTGGGCGCAAGAATAAATAAAAGAAAAACAATGCGAAACGCCGTATAAATTTAGAACCTCCAAAATCAGGGACCCCTACATTAGAGGACCAGCCTCGTAGCACATGTAAAAGAATGCACTAGGATAGGATCCTTCATGTCTCGCCTTCATCTTGAGCTTTTGTCTTCTGTCAATGCCGCCTGTCGCCGTATAGGATCCCCCAGGGGAACCTAGGAGACGTTAAACCCGGAGAGAGGGAGAGCTTCCCACTCTATAGGGGACAGAGAACGCTGTGTAAGTTATAACTGGGAGATGCAACGAGGGCGCTGGGTACACCATGTACAGCGCAATCTTTACCAAGCCTGATCAATATGAGAAAACTTCCCACCTAACAATGGTGTCACAAAGTGCTACTTCCAGTTCAATGCGTTGACCTCAGGTCATTGCGTCCATCGATGCATATGATCCCCAATCGATGTAATCCATTGTGAACTAGAATTGGGTAACTTATACAACGACTCATAATACAGTCATGTATAATGATTTTTAATTTTGAATATTATGGCAGTAGAAGAGAAGTTGGAAAAGAATAGGAAAGAGGAGGAGGGGGTGGTACAAAAAATTGCAACTTAAATGCTTAAAGAGTGTTGAAAAGTTAGATTCTTTAAGTTCTAATAAGGTATCGAATGCTTTGAAACAAAATGGTAATCGTTAGATACCTGTGAGAAATTCAGTGTTACTTTGTACTATAAAAGACACAGGGGTAGAATGCACAAACATGACGTAGCTTACCTCGTCGTAACAATGTAAGAATTAGAAGGCCTACAACGAGACGTAACCTACATCATGTTTGTACATCTTTTTCTGCTTACTGCGCCTTTAACAGATGTACACAGCTGCTCTTGTACTTCTTTTCTAGCTGTATGCAATCTACCACGAGACAGAAACTTCCACGTTGATCGATTCTATGACTAACAATATTTTAAGGATTTAGATCATCGCGCCATTGTCTGTGTCTATTTAGTTTATGCTAGAAGAAAAACAATGTAAGAAGGTAAGAAGGCGTTTATATAGTCGGTGCGTGCACCGAGTTGGAGAACAGGAGGCTAGCGAGGTTTGAATCTTAGCTCATTCCAACGTCCCCAAATATTCAGGAACCTAAAAAAAAAAAATTTTTTTTTTTTAAAGATTAGGTTCTTTTAGACAGTGATGATGAACGTGTACTGCCTCTGTCGAGTGGTTAGTACAAAGGTCTTGTACAATTGGGCCCCGGAATGATAGTTTTTTTTTTTTAATAGTAAACGCTATAATTAGTCGGGGGTCTAAGCTTACAGCACCGTTCTAAATGCACGTACCACCCCTTCAGAGTAGATCAGTGGATAACGTGTACATGTAACAGCGTAGTGGGTACCTGAGCAAGGAGCGCATTAGTCCAAGCGTACACTGCCGTACAGATGTAGATAGTGGACGCTCCAAGGCGTGTAGAGATCAATCACGACTGTCAGGGGAGCGCAAGGATGGACAAAACATCTGCAATCAGCGCCAGTATAGGAAAAGGAAAGGGGGGAAAGAAAGAAATAGACACGGGGGCAGATGAAAGAGGTGGACTGAGAGAGAGAGAGTAAGAGAGAGAGAGAGAGAGAGAGAGAGAGAGAGAGAGAGAGAGAGAGAGAGCGTGGTAAATCTAAAAATCTAACTTTTCCCGATCGAATAATTTACTATAACAATGTGTAAAGGTTACGACCTACCATTAACGGCCCTGGTGAATTAACGCATCTGAGAAAGTCGAGGCAAAATGATTTACGATCATGAAAGTAGAGTTGTCAAAAATAGGAGATTATTAAAGTCTTTCTAAAATGTAAAAATTAGAATTAGATCAATCTAGCCGAGTCTAATCAATGGAAATATATTTCTTCAATTTCACTATCCAACGAAAGTTACAACAGATTTTAATATGCCACAGGTAAATCTTCGATGCATTCTAATAAACCGGCACTGTAAAAGGGAGGAAAGGCAACCGCAGCATTTAAAAAAAAAATTTTTTTTGGTCGATAAAACTTGCTCTTTTAATTTTAACGGAATTATAATTTTTCCATATATGGTTGTTCAAGAAGAGATCACAAGAAAGTTTAATAGGCTACATGTACAAATCGCACGCATTCAAATAGCAGCCAATGGCAGGACAAAGGAAAAAAAGAAAGAAAGGGAACCGCACCATTATTTAACAGTCGCTGAAACGTGTTCTTTTGTGCATGTATTATTAAGACACGTGTACAATAGGTATGGAGAATTAACGCTTTTAAGAGAAAAAAAAGAACTCTTTCTCCTTTATACGGAGATGGTATACGTACACGAAAAAGAGTGTTATGAAAACATGAATTTGAGGAGATTACAATACACAAAATGTGCATGTATTAACATTGTAGCGTTCAGTATTGTCTGTCGCTGAACTGCTCTATTATGAACCTCTGGGCTGTACAATGTGTTTTCACATGCACATAATTCTAAAGAATATAGGTAGAGAGTGTGTGTGAGAGAGAGAGAGAGAGAGAGAGAGAGAGAGAGAGAGAAGAGAGATAGAGAGAGTCAGAGTGAGTGAGGGTCAGAACGGTTGTGGGAGAGATGGGTAGAGGGATAGAGAGTGAGAAAAAGGGAAAGAGACTGTTACCATCCAGTGTCAGAATAATATAGGCTTTATTCCGGGAAAGAGGGGAAAAGAACAAAAAAATGGAGAGTGGGAAAGATAGAAAGAAAGCGGGAGAAGGAGACAGACAGACAAAGAGACATAGAGATATAGACTGACGGACAGACATGCACACGAAGTCTAAACATTTAGAAGAAAACATAATTCGTCACTCATGTTGAAGATAAGGAAGAGCCGAAAGGGTAAACGGTAAGAAGTGCACCGGCCTTATTAAACTTTCTGGCCATACAACAGGTCCCAAACAACATGAGATCATGAAAAAAACAACACTTGACAATGGTACCACTTTCGCATATCCAGCAAAGAGAACAATAGAACTCCAGGCATACCAAGGGTTCCGGCACATGGCTGATAACTAATCACACCCGTTCCTATTTAAGAGCCACAGTGTTCACTTTGGTACACACCAGGTATATAAATGTACCACGCAATGTGGCACACGTTCTGTACAACTGATCACTGAGAAGTCTTTAGAGCAATTACTATTTTTGGAGATATCCTCGAGCAAGTTGTCAGATAATATTATCCCATAAAATACCAAGATTAAACATACACACAACTCGGTAGAAACCATTTCCGTCGCTTGGGAGCGCACCTGTAACGTAAGGCTTTGCCTGTAACGAATCTTGGATGCAGCATCTTTCAATAAGGTACATTATTAAGTAATGGCCCTGATGAAACAGCACCAGGTCTCTCAGATGTAGTGTTAGAGATTTTTTACTTGAAAGAAATGGGTGGATATAGAGAGAGAGACGTGGGTGTGGGAGAGAGAGAAAGGAAAAAAAAGGAAGAGAGGGAGAGACAGAGAGAGAGAGAGAGAGAGAGAGAGAGAGAGAGAGAGAGAGAGATGGTAGAAACCTTATATTGTATGTTTTGACTACAAGCACCAAAGAAGCAAAACTTCACCGTTAAGTTTAACCGCAGTCTGTTCTATGAAAGTCAATTATGTTCTTTTGGCTGTTGGTTCGTAAAGCCCAAAGACGCGCTACCGTGGGTGATACTGTTCGGTAGGTACAGAACATACATTTTTGGCAACTAACCTGAAGAAGCTTGTATTGGTAAACCTTGGATTCCTCCATAACGTATAATTTCAGAACTATACAGGTTTTATTGAGGGAAAGAGGGGAAAAGAAATGCCATAATTATTACTTATAATACAACCACGACCATGCATTTCTTCAAGCCTGTGAAAGCCTTGAATTCGTATCGTGGACTTCCAGGTTTGCTGAGAACTTGAGATTGTAGCTAAACCACAACTGATTACAGTCGAAAAAAAAATTGTAATGCGCTCTTGGAATAATTATTGTAACTTTCGCAAACACTAGAGGTTTGGGTTGGTGTGAGTTATTGGTCTCTTCACGTCCATCGAATGTTAACTATATGTATGCTATTTCGCGGCTACGTCCCGATATTACCGTCCGAAAAAATTACGTGTCGGTAAATAGGGACAAAGCGAGGCACAGTGATGTTAACATTGGTTTATATCAAGAATGGTGGTATTATAGATCAAGTCATTATTATTATTATTATTACATGTATTTCTTCTTCTTCTTCTTCTTCTTCTTCTTCTTCTTCTTCTTCTTCTTCTTCTTCTTCTTTTTCTTCTTCTTTTTCTTCTTCTCAGACATTCTTCGTTGAAATCAGATGGAGACCTTTACAAAAAAGGGTAAAGGCTTGGATCTCAAAATTAGCAGCCTGGTATTTTCTTTCACATCTTCAACATCATTTTTGATTAGACTAAACTAAACTAACTCTGTTGCCCTGCCGCATAGAAACTAAATCAAACCAAGAGAATGAAGAGGCTGAAACTAAACTAAACTAAACTCTGTGCTCTGTAACAAAGTTCTGTGCTGAAACAAGTTTCGATGGATGTTGACATAAAGAAGTACTGGTTCTACAGGGAATCAAGAGGCTGAAGCTAAACTAAACTTAACTAAACTCTGTTGCCCTGCAAGTTGCAAACATAGTTCTGAACGTTTGGTGGTTTAATAATAATAATAATAATAATAATAATAATAATAATAATAATAATAATAATAATAATAATAATAATAGATAATAATAATAGAAGAAAAAGAAGAAGAGGAAGAAGATGGAGGAGTGAAGGCCATGGATTTTTAGTGGTTAATGCTACCCCATCCATCCTATAGTGCAGCTGGATGTAAGAGTGTGGGATGGACTGAAGAAGATAGCAGAAATGTACACGTGTACAATAAGACATGTGTGTAACTAGAAAAGTAAAAGAAATCCGTTCTTAGTTTACGTCCCCTATGTTTGCCGAAGAATCCTCAGCTGGGACTCCTGCTTGTTAGTCAAGAGCACTACCGACTGATCTACTAGGGGTCCATGTAAATAACCGTAAAACACTATAAATATTAAATAATTAGAGCAAATTGATTGTTACATTAACTTTCTATTTTCTAATAAACGCGCAATAGAACAAGAGGGTAGGCATCTTCTTGTGCAACCAATGTATGTGCATGTAATTAAGTAATACCGCTATCTAAAAGAAAGATGATCCAGTGCTTGTTGTGTGTTTTTTTCTTATTAGTTAAACCCCTGTGCGTTATTTCCCCAGATTAGTCAGGTTTAAATTGCTATTCTGGACGCTGAGTTTTTATGCTGAGAAGCACACAGCAACATTCTCGGCCTATAATCCGCAAGCCTTACAACACGGAGCACAGCTGGGGGTAGGTCAGGGCAGACAAGTGGGTTTTACACACAACAGAAGGGCCAGGTCGATGCGAGCTCAGCCGGCGTTGATTCACTCACTCCGAGGGCCTGACGTGCCCACTTGTCTGCCCTGGCCTACCCCCCAGCTGTGCTGTGTTCCGTGTTGTAAGGCTTGGGGATATTCGGCCTGTGGACGGGCCCCAAGACTGACGTCTGACAATTTTATGTGCTGCCACACACGAGACAGGGTGGGGATACCATGACTCCTGTCTCAGCCGGTCACATTATACTGACACCGACCCAACCAGTAGGGATTGCAACAGCCAGGATTCGAACTCGGGACCTTTTGCGTCGGAAGCCGATGTTCTACCCCTGGGCCACCGCGTCCCCCAGAGAGAGACAGAGAGAGAGAGAGAGAGAGAGAAGAACTAGAGAAGTTTAGGAAAGAATGTGTGCCTGCACGCAGTTAAATAGGGGCCTTGAATTTGGCTCTTTTAATACAAATGTACTAGTTTTAATACTAGATTATTATATGTTGAAGCTAAAAATCTGCGCAGCATTAACATTGATGAGGATGAATGAATGGAGTGAAAGGAACAAGATCTAGAGAAGTTGAGGAAAGAATGTGTGTCTGGAAGCGCGCTTTCAGGTCATTGTGTAAGGAGTTAACAATGTGCCTTACACTTGTCTTTTCAATACTTGTTCTAAAACTAGAGGCGAATGTATGTGTGCGAGAAGAAAGTAAAAAGGAAAGATAGAGACAGATAGAGATAGATAGAGAGAGAGAGAGAGAGAGAGAGAGAGAGAGAGAGAGAGAGAGAGAGAGAGAGAGAGAGAGAGAGAGAGAGAGGGAGAGGGGGGGGGGGGGAGGGGGGTAGGAGATAGCAATCCCTGGTTGAGCTGGTAAAAACTTTTAAAACAACTCTATACTCTGAAAAGATATATTCATTACCTTTGCAAAATATCACTGAACATAAAAATACAGAACAGTTATGCCCCTACACACTTGTATAAATGTATATAGATCCGAGAAAACACACGTGAACAACGGATGTTCGAGCTTCGTGAATTCACAGAATTGTCATAACCAGGTGTTGAGTTTGTTTCTCGAAAGATTCCTCTCTTGTTTGCTCATGATGCAATAATACCATTCCTATCTACACACAAATCCATTCCTGTAAATCTGAACACACGTTCCTCTGCAAATGCCAGGACGATCTACTTTTAGTAAAGAAACTATACTGTCAGGCCGAGATTATTTTACTCACACTCTTAGGTTATGGATACAAACCACTTAGCCTGAAACACTGAGTCCATGAAAAAAGCTTAAGCTTAATGAGCAACAATTGTAATATAATAATATATGATTCCCTTAGCGTCAGAACAACTCAGCTGACACGGTATACCAAACATACAACGGAGGCAGTGCCAGGTCGCAAATAAACAGCATAGCACGGCAATGATGGGGGCAGACAGAGAACGAGAGAGGGTGAGAGTCAGCGGAGGAGGAAGGTGACAAAACACGTCGATCACAGCACAAGTTATAAGAGAGAGTGAGAGAGTGAGCGAGAATCGGAGAGAGAGAGAGAGAGAGAGAGAGAGAGAGAGAGAGAGAGAGAGAGAGAGAGAGAGAGAGAGAGAGAGAGAGGTGACAAACCACGTCGCTCTCGGCATAAGCTAGAAGAGTTATGATCTTAGTTTCTTGGCGCGCTCACCCTCATCCCTCTCTTATTCAACCACCTCGCACAAGAATCTGACCTTGCGTTACTTTTTGACAGCTGCTCCGTTAGTTGCACGGCTACCGGTTGTCTTGGCCTCCTCTCTAAACACAATATAGTGTCAAGGCGTAAAAGGTCACGCCACGTTCTCAGTCCCTATCTCCCAAAACCCGATGATGCTACAAGCTTTTTTTAATATAATGATTACAGAATATTTCTGCCAAATATTAAATCTACGATATCGAGTAGAGATCTTGTTCAAGACTTTTTGTTATGTTAATTGTCACTCTGTATATTTCGATATCAAGCCATTACATCAGCAAAATTCATTTTTAACGTGTGCCACAATTTACAGTATACACACGTTGACGACTCGAGGTCTGAATCTCCATCTTATCTCTATATTCCCATTTACTCTTCGCCCATGATCTTTTCAGTTCACTACACATGTACTAAAAACATGAAATAGACGTAGACCGCAACCTGCATTTTAATTAACACGACACAAGGGATTGATTAGTTGAAAAACCAGCACTACAATTTCAAAGCGGAAGGATAGATACGAAATTCAATCACAAAGTCTAGGCATACTGTTCTGTCACACGAAAATCACACGGAACCAATCACTAGATCGATGAACGATGAGTACACACCGTGCACGCTGTACGCAATAAAGTCTTATAAAAATCTTCCCGACAACAGCACAGCCGAGAGTCTAGATCTAGTCTGGATTAACTCAACATTGACACACTTCACAATCTTTATACACCAGCGAGGAATCAAATGACAAATAAAGAAGATGCAACTTGCAAGTTCCCACAAGATATTTTGTTGCCGTCAGAACAGTATAAATGTAATCCCACCACTAAAGCAGTCGTGGATGGAAGGCTTAGCTGTGTACGTTGAACGTTCTCCGTCAAGGCGTCACCATCACCCCCTACCCCCAACAGACTACTACTAGAAGGTGAAAGGGGGTTCGGAGAGAGGGAGAGACAGAGAGGGGGTGGGTGGAGAGAGAGGGAGAGACAGAGAGGGAGAAAGAGAGAGAGAGAGATAGAGAAGAGAGAGGGAGAGAGAGAGAGGGGGGGGGTGGAGAGAGAGGGCGACGCGGTGATGTGATCAATAGGTGCGCACACATCCAGCACTGACATCGACCCGGCCTTCCCCACTACTCCCACGCTCCCGCAGTACGTGTATTGAGGCGTGTGTCCAGCACTTTTTATATATTGAACCACATGTAACTAAACACATTATTTTCTTACTACTCTTCATTTTCACTAAATTTACCAGTCGCATTGCTTTTTTTTTTTTTTACATAATTATGTTAAGAGTTTTTTTTCTAAAAATGGGAGGAAGGGGAGAGAGAATACTCTACACATTTTCTGAACTTAAACCGCTGCAGGTTTGCTACAGAATTTTGCCGATACTGTTTTAAAAAAATGCCAACAGAGCGTTTTCTTGCAAATGGTAGTGCGATTTGGAAATCGAGAAACTCTCTCTCTCACACACACATTACACTGACAGTGACACCAAAACACTCATGGTAGGGGTGGGACGAAATTCGAAAATCCAATAGAGGGTTTGAAGTCGAACCAGGTACGTGTATTCCCAGATCAAAAGCACAGTGCGTCTTCAATCAGCCAACAGGCAGTTTCTTTCTCGTACAATATGTTGTTTTGTTTATATATATAAAGTCTTCAAGTCTTCTATTCCATGATTGGTATTGGGAGTACTACTACTAGTAGGCCTACATACAAAGTCCTGCTCCCCCCCCCCCCCCCCCAGCGCCAGGCCGTCACACTCACAGTTTAGTATGGGATCATAAGGATTCTGGGATACGTTCCGACACCGTCCAGATGTCTGAGTTGATACACACGTGCGTGTGGCCCTGGGGGGGCTGGGGGGGCGGGGGGGGGGGGGGGGGGAGAGCAGGCATTTGTATGTAGGTCTAGGCCTACTACCAATACCAATCATGGAATAGAAGACATAAAATAGTTCTAGTCCCTAGTCAGTATGAACAAAAACAGGGCCACATGCACGTGTGTGTGTCAATGCTGTCCAATGCTGAGCGACGTGCGGCATCTGTCGGCTGGCGTGGCTGTCTCTCCCGGATCACCTGCTCCTTCCCCTTCTATTAGTTCTAAATCTAATGTCGCAGACCCAGCTCAGTCTCCAGCCCCACCCGCCACCCCTGTGCCTGTATGTCCGCCCCCAAATGACTTAGACGGTGGCTTTGGGACTGATCAATAAGCTCAAGAACATCACCCCCGTACACCTGCTCTCTCTTTCGTTCTCTCCTCGCTACTCTCTCTCTCTCTCTCTCTCTCTCTCTCTCTCTGCTTGTCCCATTCTTCCTTCCTCCCCACTCCCTCTATCTTTCTGTCTCGACCCCCTCCCTTTTCACTCACTCACTCTCTCTCTCTCTCTAAGACGGTGTCGGAACGTATCCCAGAATCCTTATGATCCCATACTGTACTGTGAGTGTGACGGCCAGTTCCATCCATACAAAATTATAAAGTGCTGATGTCGGACGTAAAACCAACGTAACACAATATTTTTTTTATCATATAATACTTATTAGTCCCTGATCCTTCCTCTTATTGTCGACGGTATGGTAGTACAGACATACACGAGACTGTTCCTCCTAGTTCTAGTCCCTAGTCAGTATGAACAAAACCAGGACCACATGCACGTGTGTGTCAACTCAGACATCTGGACGGTGTCGGAACGTATCCCAGAATCCTTATGATCCCATACTAAACTGTGAGTGTGACGGCCTGTTCCATCCATACAAAATTATAAAGTGCTGACGTCGGACGTAAAACCAACTTAACACAATATTTTTTTTTTATCATATGATGCTTATTAGTCCCTGATCCTTCCTCTTATTGTCGACGTTGTGGTAGTAGAGACATACACGAGCCTGCTCCTAGTTCTAGTCCCTAGTCAGTATGAACAAAAACAGGGCCACATGCACGTGTGTGTGTCAATGCTGTCCAATGCTGAGCGACGTGCGGCATCTGTCGGCTGGCGTGGCTGTCTCTAGGGATCGAGACAGAAAGAAAGAGGGAATGGGGAGGAAGGAAGAATGGGACAAGCAGAGAGAGATAGATAGTAGCGAGGAGAGAACGAAAGAGAGAGCAGGTGTACGGGGGTGATGTTCCTGAGCTTATTGATCAGTCCCAAAGCCGCGTCAAGTCGTATGGGGGCGGGCAGACAGGCACAGGGATAGCGGGTGGGGACTGGAGACTGGGCTGGGTCTGCGACACCTTTGTCATTAGATTTAGAACTAATAGAAGGGGAAAGAGCAGGTGACACGGGAAAGACAGCCCGCCAGCCGGCAGACCCCCTCCTGTCAATTAATCTCATAAATCCACCGGGCCCCTTCTTCATACGGCCAATCTCTATTCCTTTCTTCGGTTTCTTCCCTTCAGTCTCTCTCTCTCTCTCTCACTCTCTCTCTCTCTCTCCCTCCCTCCCCCTCTTTCTACACTCACTTTCTCTGCCTATCTATATTACCAAGACACAAACTTGGCCCTCATTAATTTTAAATACGATCAAACTCCGTGTGATTGTACGTGTAATATTTAGTCTCTCCAGGTAACTAGATAAACAAATTGAAGAGATACATTTTTAAATTCTTTGAATATATATTAATATATTATTTTATTATATTTTGTGTGCAAAAATGTCCTGTTCGTTTCAACTCAAGGGTAGTGGCATATTATTTGGAAATTGGTTGCTACTTACATGATTAACACACAAAAATGTTACATCTATCATCAAAGGTATGATGAAAATGACAAGTATTATATTTTCTGTTTAAATATTTACTTGCATAAACCGAATCTAGCAATGAACTCCAAACATTCAATTCATTTACTCTGATCACTGTAACGTCCAATTTACACCAGAATGATGATTTCTAATGAGCATTTAGCAGTCACATACTGATACTCCTTGTTCAAACACTTTTTAACCACTGGCCATGGATTACTAAACTATAGTAGTCCTTGCCACTGGCCTATCCCTTTTGTATGGTGAAAATAAACAGAGAGAAAGTGTAAACTAAAAGACTGGTAACCCTCCCTATTTACAAACCACTATTAAATAACCACGAATTTTGAGAAAATCACACAAGAAAGAGAGTAACATATTTGACTACAAATAACAAAAACATGGATACAACAAGTACATAGACATCAGAGAGCCAAAACATTCCTGAACCAATCAGAGACAAAAGAAAGCCTCAACCAATAAAAGAATGTGGACAATCAGGTTAACCATAATGCCACAGAGGGCCCATTGAGGTAATAAAAGCCATGGTTTGATCACACCCATTGATCTGTTAACACATTTTCCTAGTTCTACCAAAATTCTGCCTTTTCCAGCCCATTCAAAAGATGTCAAAATACAAAAACTTTGAGACACTTATCGTTGAAGTGTTGTTGCTTAACGCCCAATATCAGCACTATATAGGCTATATTGTGATCATGTCCCAAGACTAACGTCTCACAAGTTTATGAGCTGCAACACAGAGACAGTGCAAGGATACCATGACTATGTCACATTAAACTGACACCGACTTAACCAGTAGGGGACAAAATCGCCAAAGCGAGACTCAAACCACAGACCTTTTGCGTGCAAAATTTGATGTTCTACCCCAGCCCCAGCACTACTTTTGATGGAAGCAATGTCCTTACATAACAAATAAATGGTAGATTTAAACCACTGTAACTCAATTTGCCATTATTTTTTGACAAATTTATATGTCAGTAGGATAAAGTATATATGTTCTGTCTCAGTGTGTCTTTTTTTATTGATCAGAAGAACGATTCTATGAAAAAAATAACAATAAATTTACAGAAGAGAGACAAACATCATGCTGCTAGTACCTTTACATTGTTCTAAGTGAATGGTACCAGGGCATTACTGAAAAATATGTTTGGTACACCTTATAGGATCAGCTCATTATTTTCAAGACAGTAAGATTATAGTTTAAAAAAATTTAAACAAAATTCAGGCTACAGGCCAGTGTCCACATGATCTCAAGATCTAGAATCTAGTAGAATCTAGTATCTCTAGTTCTATTCCGGTTCGGCTTTAGTGATCATTTATGGCTTCGTTTCCACAACAAATTGTGCATAATTTGTTGAAATTGCCTACATCTTTTGTGGATTATAAAAACCAAAACAAATTTGTAGAATTTAGTCCGATGTTCTTTAAGAGAGAAAAAATTTGTTTTCATCATTGTTTCTCTACCCCCCAAACACACAAACTTTTGCTCCCACCGATATATAAACTTGATCTGTACCAATAACAAAAAAAAACTCCCTTGACGAGTCACCGTAAACCCACTCTGTGTCAAGCATAAAATCATTATATTGATTAACTCACTCTGCGTCTATGGTAAAATCACCCTGAGTCAATAATGAAATCACTCTGTGTCGATGATGATGTTGATATTAATAATAATAAATATATGGCTTTCATTTAATTTTAGACATTTGTTCAAGAATAATTATAGTCCACAAAGTTTCTCACTTTGACAAAGAAATGATGCACACTCAATGTTCCACAACCTCAGAGCATACTCTTTAAACACTTACAAACAAACAAAAACAACAACCCGGATATCCATCAAATTCAAATTGTGACTTTCATATCAAATAATACAGAATCTAGAATCTAGATCTAGACTAGATCTATCTATTAGATTTAGATATTAGATTCTAAATCTTTTTTTTAATTAAACTAGAGAAACAAGTTCTATTTTAAGAGTGCAGTCTGTTTTTTTTTCATATCTAAAAATCCCAATTGATCCTCACCAATTCGGGTGCTCTCACTCATGTCATTGTCTTCAGCGCCTTCCATTCCGATTCTCCAAGTAAATTCAGCCGACAGATATCTTCAAAATCCTCTTCTTACTTCTAGTCTAGATTGCCTAGTGTATATCAACCAATATAAGATCTAGATCTAGATTATAAACTGGATTTTTTATTTGAATTCTAAACTAGCAATATGTTTGCAAACTGAATTTGGACTCAGAACGATTGGCGCTCGGGGTTGAAAAATAGAAATGAAAAAACAAAAAAGTGCAGAAAAATAATCTGTAGCTTATGGAGTAAGAAGCAGGAAGAACGAAAAGAAAAACAAGAGTTACCTACCCCCGTTTAGATAAATATTTTCCTTCAAAACAAAAAACAGTACATTGTTTTGTGCTCTTCGTGGAATAAGCCGTTCGTGTATAATATACAATGTAAATAAATACTGTACATCGTAGCATATGATTAGGCTTAATCTGCTACCCGCAACCGTCGATAATAGAGACCACAATCAATTAAACCTAAAATTTACTCTTTCTTCATTTAAAACAGATCCTCCTTCTGCTTTAATGCCAACAGAGCCACCGTCCTCCTTATTTCAGTGTCTTTAGGTAACCTTTCAGGTTGTCTTTATGATAGTTTGAACAGACATTCCCAGACAGTAACATAATAATAACAATAACAACAACAATAAAAAATAAATAATAATAATAATAACAATAATAATAATAATGATGATGATGATGATGATGATGATGATGATGATGATGATGATGATGATGATGATGATGATGATGATGATGATGATGATGATGATGATGATGATGATGATGATGATGATGATAACTACTTTTATTATTACATTGTGTAATAATCTTATTAAAATAAAGTCACGGGGAAAGTTAAGCGCGGCGAGAAAAGTAATGGCAACCAACAACCGCGATGCCATTTGCCTAGTAAAAGGAGCACCCTAACTCTCTGTCACAGAGTATAGGACCAATCAAAAGATTTCCCTTAGGGGCCTAGTACATGTAACTTTTGTTGTTGTTCAAGCCTGCGATGCGCCGAGGAAAAAAGGACAACAAAAATTATTGATTGAACCCACAGTTGGCTATTTAAGCCAGAAGTTAGAGTGGACTCTAATCCCGTCGTGAAAGGTAAAATTAGAGTACACTCTAATCCCGAGCTCAATGGTAAGACTTGAACCAGTACCAAGGCCAGTCACTCTTCAGGCTTTCTAGTATTTTTTTCTTCTTCAGGAGTTCAGGCCTCCAAAACAAAAATGGCTGCTACAGAAACAAAGGCAATGGAAAGCGATAGACCTGTCGACATAAGTACAGATGTTTTCAAGTACTTTTGTCGTTCAAACTATATCAACAGAAGTATATTATCGCAAGAAAAAATTCTTAAAAAGCATTTAGAAGAGCAATGGGAGAATATCCCACCAGAGCGTAGAGACGCCTTGTTAGATCTTCTGTTTGTTGACGAGGAAGTACGGAAGAAGTACACGGATGATAACGGCAGTGATGATCAGTCAACAACCTACGGTTCCAGCCTTGTGAGGAATAGAGACCCTGGTTTCAAAACCGTTGAAGAGTCTTTTCCTCGTCTACGTATTAATTCAGGACAGAAAATCAACGTGGATTTTGAGAATGAGGTGAATGCATGACAATTTTTATTGACTTTTTTTTCTACATTATTATAATCTTTGTACTCAAATTTCACCTAAAAAGTTGATGTTTATTACTGATTAATAAATTAAATACTAGATCTATGGATCTAGATCTAGATAATCATGTACCAGAACCAAGTAGAATTTTTTTCGCATAATTATGAGGATAATGAGACCGACTGATAATGGTCTCGGTATCCCCGCACTGTCTCAATGTGGCAGCGTGTAAAATTGTGACTGTCATTGGACGTTAAGAATCCAACCGAACATATTGAATCAATAATTTATGTATTTTAGTAAAAAAATTTTAGGCGGGGAGGGGGTACAATAAAACTATAATTATAATCATGTGTTTACTATGGTTCACAAATTTTATGTGAAAGAGTTATCTTCACTCTAACACTAGATCTATAGAGACAATCCTCTATAACTACAACATTTACATGGATTATAATTTTCTATTTGGAATCCGCCTCTAGAGGGGATTTCTTCTTGGGAACAACATGTGAAAAGTAATTATATTCTTATAAATCCCAAATTTATAAACAGTGACTGTAAAATGTGTACATCTTGTTTCAAGATGAAGAGTCTATAACTACAAACTTTTCTAGCTTCCTTACTTCTCTCATTCTCTATTCTCAGCTATGGACATGGAGAGATGAACACTCAGGCCCATTTTCATGGATGTCCAGGGTAACTATGAGCAAGGAAATAATTATAATTCATTTTATGCAGTTAACTTGAAAGGAAAAATCTTGTAATTTTAATTGCCTGAGGTGTGTTAACAAATATGAATTAAGAGTCCTTTACACTACAGGAGGGGACATGTCTGCACCGCTTAAGAGTTGAAAAATGTAAATATACAACTACTACATGTTACACAGGGTAACTATGAGCAAGGAAATAATTAGTATGTTAAGCAGTTAACTTGACAGGAAAAACCTTGTTAAATTTTAATGTCTTGAGGCGTGTTAAAAAATAAAGTTCTTTACACTACAGGAGGGGACATGTCTGCACGACTTAAGAGTTGAAAAATTTAAACAGCTACTACCTGTTACCACCTTAACTGAAGGAGCTGCATTTACAGGAGTTTCTTACTGTTTTCTTTCTGTATCATCCTTTACCCTATTTCCTCTAAAAGCATCTAGGTCTTGGGCATCAATAAGTATTGAAAGAGGTAGTACTTAATGCAACTTTGGAGCTCTTTTACCTTTGAATAGACTGGTGGTACTGGTAAACATATTTCAAAAGATCAACACACATTATATACATATTTAAAAAAAATAAAAAATTAGTCCAGAATTTACAATCAATTTTAAAAGTTTCAAAGCCATTCATATTTTTACAATAAAGATCAAACAAATTAAGGATCACTACAAATATTTATAGTAAGAATTTAATTATAATGAATTATCTTTGCATAAAATCCTCCAAGTGTGCAAAATTATTGAACAGCAAATGTAAGGGAGCCGCCATGCTTAGTGATCACTAACGATTTGAATTGGATCCAGATTTTTGGATCCAACAATTTGAAGAGGAGCATCTAGGAAAGAAAATGCAGAACTTTACCTCAGTTTATTTAGCAAAACACAGAAATTTTTAAAAATTACTTGGATGCAAAAGTATTTCAGTTATTTTTAGTGTTGAATAGTGAAAAAAAATGACCTTTACTAATAATAAATAGATATTATTTTTGGCAGGCTTAAAGTCATCTGAGTGGAACAAATTTTATAAATCTTGTGCAGTTTTTTCTTTCAATATTAGACTGAAATTATTGATGAGGGTCATAGTCTATCTTAGTTTTTAATAGCTGTATGTTTACTTTTATTGCACAATGTTTTCATATTTCATTTTTGTTATATTTCAGAGTCAGCAAGACCTTACTTTAGAAGACCTAGAACCAGAGACCATTTTAAAACCTCAACCCAAACAGCTGAGGGTAGATTTGGATGATGAAAATTCTGTGAAAAGGGCAGGAGCCCAATTCACTCACCCATGCAACTCCTGGTGCACAGATACTATTGAAGATTTTAAAAACCGCCAAGGAGAGATAGCTTTGACCCCAAGTCCCTCTCTAGAATTCTACGGTAATGTTAGGACAACTGCCTCAATAGAGGAAGTAAATCATGCCTTTGAAGGTAGTGTAGATGATTTATCTGCTCGATCCAGTCCAGTAAAGGAGGCAAGCAGAGAAAGTTCTCCAGAAAAAGGAATATCAGAATCGTCAACTAAGAAATCAAAGAAGATGGACCAGGGCAGGAAATCGCCGTCGCCCAAAAAAGCAGTGAGAAGCGGCAGCTTCAAGAAATCTCCTGTAAAGAAATCTGAGAGAGGGAAGGAGGAAAAACTGATAGTGAAGGGGGAGGAGTCTTTTGTTGCCGAGGCGTACTGCAACCCTGTGATGGAATCTGAGTGGTCAAACTTTGTTGGAGACCAAACTAACGCTCCAATCACAGATGCGCCAGGGGCACAGATAATGGACAGGGGAGGGGAAACCTCAGCAGAACTTTCTGCTGCTTCACCATACAGGGGTGACCAAGTTCAACTGATACGGGATGAAAAAGAGTCTCCTCCTGATTCCAGACCAACTTTAGCCTTAAATGCTGCTATGACTCCTGATTACAGTGACTGGTCTGCGGAGAGTACACCAGATCACAAGACACACCTTCTGAAGGGTTTGCAGGTCGGTCTTAGTAATAAAAAAAAAATGTTACAAAGTATTGTTTTAGTTTAAGCTATAAACAAGAAAAGAAAGCATACTGAGGTACTGGTAGCATACGTCTGAGTTAAATTAAAAAGGTATATTCATCTTTTAATGATCGAGAGATCATTTTTGTTACCAATGATGTCAAGTTGATAACCTCTCTCCATACTACTCATATCATTAAAATTATAAACAATTTTTTTCGCTTTGCCCCTCTCCTCCCTCAGTCCCCTATCCATCAGTTCCACAAGACAAATGTTGCAGGGTCTAAGTCAGACTTCAACCAGCCATCTGTTTTGTCCGTTGGGGAGACAGGCTACAAGGCTCATGAAAATGACACAGTTGCATCTCTTGGTCAGTCAGAGGAGCTTCTTACAGTTGTCATGGAAGGGAGTGACATTCATGTCACTTCAGAAGAGGTTGAGGTATGTTTTTTTAAAATTCTCTAATATTACTTAATAAGTTAATAGCTCTGATTTGGAACTTTTCTGATTTTCAAAGTGCCATATATCATCATCGGGATAAAAGAGTGACATATCTCAAAGATGTATGATGCTATTTTGACGTTAGCTTATTAATGTGTCTGTCATATCAGCAGGATGTCTCAGATGAGGTTAAGATTAAAATGTGCTTTGTTTTTCATTGGCTAAAAATGAACAGTAGATTTTTAATACTAAGCCAAAATAAAACAAAAAAACGCACTGCACAGGTCCAAATCATAATTATCACAGTTAAGCTCAATTAGATGGATTTTTTTTAGAATTACAAATAGTTATGTTGCCCCCCTCTTTGCACATAGATTTTGATATAGAAAAGGCAGGAGAATGGAGATGAATTGAATTATTTTCCTCAATAAGGCCCATAGTCTCTCTGGTTTATATCTAGATCTATCTTTAAAAGTGTATCATAGATCTTACATAGATAGATCTAGGGTGTTTGACTCTACTGCCAAACATACCAGCTCATATCAAAATAAAGGAAAGAAATAAGCAACAACTAAAATATCAACAGCAACAACAACAATATGTCTGTTCTGAGTTACAAGTTTTTAAAAACATTAAGAATATTCATTAGTACCTTCTCCTACATAAATGGTCCAACCGTCTTTATACACGGACTAAGCACCGCCAGGTTACCCAAGATCTCTTCACGGGGGTATTTTTCTCCTTCCTCAGCCCTTTCCTTTCTTAGAGATTCAGGCTATAATCAGTGATAATAATTATTATATGAGTGGGAGGTAAAAAATCTGCCAAACTATTCATTGATTTCATTAGTTGATATTTTAAGAGCCTATACATCCATCCCTGAGTTTCTCCCATGATAGAAAAAAAGGATGAATGAAGGTCTGCTACCATTAACAGTTACTTGTCACACCGTACTGTAGTGCCCAGTCTGGAGGTTCTGATTCAGTGAAGTGGCTGAGTGCAGTTTTGTAGCTTTCTCATGGTGAGGCACTTAAGTGGCGTGCCACACATTATGGGTGAAGAACCTATTGGTAATCTGTTCCATTATTTAAACTGAACGTAATTTAAGACATGTGAATTACTTTTTTTGTGTGCCTGGTAATACTTTTTCCTGGTAGCATTTTTTTAATAACTATAGACAATGAAAAGTAATCTTTTCTCTTTTTTTTTCTCTATTTCTCTGAACAGAAACGAGACAGCAAGATTCCAAGTACAGGATTTGATTTTCTCGATAACTGGTAAATGCAAACAGGAATTTTAAACCAAAGTGTTCCTTTTTTTTCAAATTACTCTCAGAAAAGTAAGCTCCAAATACTTTTAAGTTTACTTTTTTTCTGTCAAATTATGTGAAGGAAAATTACACTGACAATTTTTATGTGTTTGAGCACACAGAGCATGATCAAAGGAATTACCTTGATATTTTTAAATAATATGTAATACTAAGTGCATATAAAACTTCAGAGCTGTTTTTCTTGTTTTTACTATTGTGGAATTTGACTAGTCAAGGTTTTGTTGGGGGGAAAAAAAACGTAAAAAGCTGTTTTACACTCAGTATACTGGTTCATTATTTTCTGCCATGAACATTGAACTAAAAAAAAAATGCAGCTTGGGCTTTAATTACACAGCTCATCTTTTTTTCTGAAAGACATGAATATTAACCATTCTAATATTTCATTTCCTGTGTGTATCTAGATATGAGATACATAAAATACTATCATTGGAGCTCTTCTTTTATAAGAAATATTATTATTTATATTTTTTATTATACATGTACACAATCAGACGATATTATATCTTTGTGAATTTAAGTGTGAAGTGTGCATTTTGATTATCGTACATTACCGCATGATCATTTCTTGTAAATCAAAATACCAAAGCTCAGAATCTCCAATTTGAAATGCCTTCTATTTTTTTTTATATAACAAGCATCATATACTGTGCTGTTGACAGTAAGTTTCTCGATTAGTAAATGAAGTGTTCTGTATGACAATTATATGTAACTTCAAATAAGATTTGAGTAAAAGACTTAAAGATCAGCTCAACTTTGTAACCTGAATGATATACTGAACCTTTGAGGTCTCTTTGTACATTTTTACTATTGTTTTGGGTAAAACCATTCACAAATTTTAGTGATTTCCTCTACGTAATGAAAAAAGAGAACAATAACTATAATTAGATGGTCTATCGATTTCTACCTAAAGCAATACAAACATAGAGAGATTTCCATTGTCAATGAAACATGTTGCACATCTTGTTTTGAATATTCCATAACATCTTTTTGTACTTCATAATCATTGCAGGACATGGAGATAAAAAATGGTAGAGAAAAGAGAAAATGTGTTCAATCGTCTTTTAATTTACATGTATGATAATATCGTGACACCCATTTTCCGACACAGTTTTGTACTTTTGTTTTATTCATGTAATTCAGTCTGTATATTTTACACAATGTTACATACAATCATACCCTGAATTAATTTTTGTTTCTACTGTACTCAAACATTTATGACTAAATATTGTGGTCTTTTATAGCCTTTTTAATTTAATTTAATTTAAATCTTGTCTATATACATCTGATATTTTGTATTACTTTGTATGTGAAGTAAAATGTTTTAAATTTGCCATAACTTCACTCCGCAAAGATTTGGCTGTGAATTCAAAATGATTCTTGTACAAAACCTCATATTCATTGCCCTCAAACCCATTCAAGTGCAGTATAGATTCAGTGCAAATTCTCAATGTCATCCTCAAGCAACTCTTGTTGAAATTATCTCTCCCTAGATGTATTGATGGGGCTAAAAAAGAGTTCAAAAGAAATAATTGTGTCACAGGTTATGTGGAAGATCTTTTATACAAGAGGCGTATTTCCAGTTATCGTTTCATCTGATATTTGGCACCAATGACAATAGATATAAAATTATAACACACACTCACCATAGAGTCCCTGTTGCAAGTGGCTTATCTTCCAAATTTTCTTTGTTTAATACTCATCAAAATGGCAAAATATCTAGTAATAGTACTAGTAAGAATAGGGGCATATTTTCTGCACATCCTTGAAACCATAATTCTTCGCCTTTGTTTTAAATTAGGGAATAATCATGAAATCAAATCTATGTGAAGATAAAATTGCAGTATCCTTTTTATTTTCAATACACACAAACTATCATTTTTATTTTCAATAAAAAAAAAATAAAATGGTCTTTTTATTTTCAACAAAAATGTGTTTCTGTGGCACATAAGTTAGGCTATTTGTAAATTTTGAAAACAAGATATTTTGTGTGTATTCTCTGTATTCCTTATCCAGCACTGGTTCTCCCTTTTTTTGTGCTATTTGATATGGAGACTAGCATCTTCTTTTTACCGTACCAGAAATATTTTATGCGAATATCAATTGTTTTTATGCATATTTTCACTCCTGTTATTTATTTAGAGCTTTGAACATTTATGCTTTTGTTCAAGACTTTTTTGTAGGATAATATATACATGTATACATGTACTTTTTTTTTTTAATGTGTTCACTTACAAATAAAAAAAAAATGAAATGACATAGATCTGAGTACCAGTGTACCATTACAAACACATTGCACTTTTTTTTTTTCAATTCAGTAACTAACAATTTTCAATGTTTTCACTTTAAAATTTTCTGCTGGGACTGGTTACATCATAATCATTGCAGGAGATGGAGATAAAAGTTAATGAATAGAGACTGTTAAGACATTTTGACTAGCTATAATCATATAGCAATATTTATCCTTTTCTCTAGCCGCTTTATTATCTAAAATTGATTTACAAGATGGTATCCATCCTCCTTAATTTAGAATTCTGACTGAAACATGTTGCGAATGAAAGCAAACGAAAAAATAAAAACAGGCAGTGAATAAATGTAGTTAGCGCACAAAATTGTGGCATTGTACCTTAGTCTTACTCTTAGTCCAAAACGTGTTTAGTTTTTTGTTGTTGTTGAGAATACATCCGTATTGTGTGTGTGTGTGTTTTTTTTAAATTTGTAGAATGCATTTTGTTTTCCTTACCAATGAATGTGTCATTATGGCTGTGAATTTATTATTTATACATCAATGGTCAAGTTTGAAGTTAAGCATTACCAGTGGCATAGCAAGGCATTGAAAATCTGCACTTATATTGTCATAGTCATTTAACAGCAGTATTTTTGTATAACTTTTTTTAAATTTTTTATATTATAATCAAATTGCATTGATTCTACTGTACCTCCTTTTGCAGCAATGCAATGCTGTAGTAATGAAAGAATGCGAGTAGATGCCAAGGAAGAAAGACAGGGCTAAGTTCTAAAGCGCATGATATAAAGTTATGTGTTCCTTGAGTGTTGTATATGATTGGTTTAATTTCTATTTACTACATAATGTAATAAAAACTGACACCTACATGAAATGTATTGTGTTTCGATCACTTATAGCTAAATAATATTAGTATCTTTGGTTTTCATGCAACAGCTGGCAAAGTAATTCAAATAATATGATGTTATGGTTACTTTACTTGCTTTCTATTGTCTCCAAAAGTGTTACAAATGTGTCTAAAATTTTATAACATTTTCCTTATCAAAGCACAAGACTCCCCCCCCCCCCCCCCAAAGCAAGTTACCTTAAAAAAAAAAATCCTTTGTTGTCCTTATTTAACCCTTTTCCCGACTACATTATTTTATCCCTTATCCCTGACAGCTGGATCAATTTGACCTGTATACCTTTTATATAGAATAATAATTTTTATTTTTTCGATTTCCAAGTGTTTCAATTATATGAGTAGTGTTGATAATGAAAGTGGTGCTGCTGTTGAAGAACACAGTTGATGATTTCAAATAACCAACTTCAGGTGATGGTAGCATGGCTTCGTTCAAGCAAAGTTAGCAATAGCATTAAAATTTCCTTGTCGGGATAAGGATTCTCTTACTGTCACAAAAGAGGACAGGATCAATGTTTTACACAGTCAGGCGCAAAAACTGAATTTGAATCTTTTACATGATTACAAAGTATGCATTCATAGAGAAATATTCCTCAATCATCAGTACTTGTCAAACCAAAAATAAGGGAAATAGAGTCTTGTGACTTTAGCTTAAAACAGAAAAAAAAACACAACTAAAGAAAAAACAGAATGTGGAATACTTCAAATCAATTTTTAATCTCATAATTTCTTTAAAGTGACAAAGAATCTTTTGGTGCCTGCAAAGTGTGAACCGCTCCCCTTATATTGTAACTCGTACATGCTGCATCAAGAAAATAAACCCAGTGGTTCAAGAAAGTTACACTAAAAGTAGACAATACATGAAAAATATCTAAAGGCTCCTGACAAAACCATGTTGCCCTAATTGCAGATGAAAACAGTGTCAAAGAATGAACAAACTTTTCATGACGTGGCACTAGACATCCCTACATCAATCAACACAGCATTAGACAGTTTAGCGTTGACTGAGCCTCAAACTGCCACAAGACTCTAGAGTCAAACTACCATTTTTGTTTTCCCTTAGAAATGAGAGTGGTCAAAGGGAAGGAACCTTGTTATATGTTACTATAGCTATCATTCTTTCTTCTAGTTACCACATCACAGGGGAATTACAGGCTTTATATTAGCACGTCCTGAGAAAAAAAAGAGGGCTAGTGCAAAGGTCTTCAAAAAGTTAAGATCACAATCACAAATGTATTTTTTACTTTATTATTCACAAGAATTTGTTCCCTGAGAACCAGGATTTCCCTTGCCAATAATCATAAGAACATTAAAGCCTTAAATTGTTAACATAACATGGCTCAGGCTTTTAATTTCTGATTTACAGTAACTGGATATTTTAATGCAAGTACAAGTAAACAATGGTATTTCATCTAAAAAAAAAAGCACACAACAGAATAAATTGAAACTCTTTCTCAATAAACACCGCACTGCGGTCTATTAAACTTTCAAACCATGGATTTCAGATAGCAAGTTTTAAGAAAGTATTTCTATATGCTCAGTCCTTTAGATGAAAAACAAATCTGGTTATAAAAAAAACAGGCTATACTGAAACCTTTCATTTTGACAATGGCAAAAAAAGACAGTTGTCATGAGTCAGTATCTTGTATGCAGCAAAAACTGAATTGACATGATTACAAAAATAAGGGAAATAGAAAGGGGGGGGGACAACTAAAGAAAAAAACAGGATGTGGAATACTTCAAATCAATTTTTAATCTCATAATTTCTTTAAAGTGACAAAGAATCTTTTGGTGCCTGCAAAGTGTGAACCGATCCCCTTTAATTATAACTGGCACATGCTGCATCAAGAAAATAAACCCAGTGATTCAAGAAAGTTACACTAAAAGTAGACGATACATGAAAAATATCCTTGACAAAACAATGTTGCCCTAATTACAGATGAAAACAGTGTCAAAGAATGAACAAACTTGGGTAAATCAACCTTTTCATGACGTGGAACTAGACGTGGCATAAATCAACAGAGCACTAGACAATCTAGCGTTGACTGAACTTCCTAGCGCCGCAAGACTGTCTAGAGTCAAGCTACCATTTTTGGGAAGGAACCTTGTATTATGTTACTATATATATATAGCTATCATTCTTTCTTCTAGTTACCACATCACAGGGGAATTATAAGCTTTCTATTAGTACATCCTGAGGAAAAAAAAGAGGGCTAGCGCCAAGGTCTTGAAAAGGTTAAGATCACAATGTTGATCATAATCACAAATGCACTTTTTACTTTATTATTCACAAGAATTTGTTCCCTGAGAACCAGGTTTTCTCTTGCCAATAATCATAAGAACATTGAAGCCTTAAATTGTTAACATAACATGGCTCAGGCTTTTATTTTCTGATTTACAGTAACTGGATATTTTAGTGCAAGTACAAGTAAACAATGGTATTTCATCTATAATAAAAAAAAAGAGCACACAACAGAATTGAAACTCTTTCTGAATAAAAAACAACACTGAGGTCTATTAATCTTTCAATCCATGGATTTCAAATAGCAAGTTTTAAGAAAGTATTTCTATACGCTCAGTCCTTTAGATGAAAAACAAATCTGGTTATAAAAAAAAACAGGCTATACTGACACCTTTCATTTTTACAATGGCAAAAAAGACAGTTGTCATGAGTCAGTCTTTTATGCATGCAATAATATCTAACATGTTAACTTGAGGGTACAATATAACTCATTATGGCACCTTTGAGCACTAGTGTATCTCTATCTCTCAATGCAAGCTTTGTTTCTTTGTAAGCTTATGAGATTGTCCTCCTTCCAAAACTAAGCAAAACTTGAGAAAATCAAATTGTCTGTCTCAGCTTTTTGTTAAGCAAAAGATTGGATGCAAATCTGTACATATTTATAAGAACACAATCTAGCTCCCTGTTCCAGCTTCAATAAAACTGGTTCAAAATCCTAAATCAGATTCAGCCCAACTTACTAGGCAGCCACTGATAGTTATAGGTCAAGTCGATTAATACAATTCAGTTCCTATAGCCAAGGGTGTTTATTGAAGGAGAGGCTAGAATGTATTACATGGACTTGCATACTCTCATTTGAATAAAAGTCTTTTTCATGTCTAAAATAAAACTAAAAACCATTTTCAAAATCTATGAAAAAATAAAAGATCATCATTTTGTACGATAGGACAATACCTATCTACTTTCCTTCAAGCTACAAAAAAAAAAGTGCACGAAAGACATATTGAATAACACGATTGTTTTGAGAATACACCTCTAAAGCATTATAGCCAATATAATCAAGACATGGGCTGGAAGTGCTCCAGGGGATAATGCTCCTTGTACTGTTTCACATGCTGCTTCATCGCATCCCTCTGCTTCGCGATGTGGGGAGGCATTTCCTTGTACACATCCTCAAAGAATGATTCTGGATTTCCTTTCTTTTCGTTCTCAGCTTCAGCAAAAGCTTTCATCACCTGTATTGCGAAAAAAAAGAACAACTTTTCATAATGGGTTCATGTGGCTCAAGACTGCACTTAAAGTACTAAATTATTTATGAAAATATGAAGATAATATTATACAACATGCAACAGGTTCAAAGCCACATGGCTGCTGATACAGACAGACAAATTTTAGTTAAAAGATAAAATATTCATACACAACCCACCATTTTGCGAGAATCCAGCTTCCATTGTTTTTCTTTTTCTTCATCCCAGACACCCCTCCTGTTCATGTAGTTGCGGAAGCGAGTAATGGGGTTGTCAGACCTATCATGTTGGTTCACCTCGTCTACTGAGCGATATGCAGAGCTGTCATCAGATGTGCTGTGATGGCCAATCCTTTGGTGAGAAATAGAGATATAGGTGTTAAATCCAACAAATAAACTTATAATCATAAAATAGTGCACGTAGAGAGATAAATTATAGAAAGCTTCGATTTCACTGCAGAGGACTCATCATTGGAAACAAATTCTCACCAATAAACAAGGGTTGTCATAATCCTATTCTGGATCACATTTTACTGAACGTTTGAATAGTACTGTAACAGAGTGTAAGGCAAGATCCCCATTACAATTCATCAGTGTTTTCTTTAGACTGAAAACAGATCCTTATACTGGGAGAATTTTGACCAAGTCTCAATTTATTTCATACCCAAGCTTGAGTAAAGACTAAACCTATCTAAATCTGACTATTTGGTCTGATGCATTGTACAAACTAACTTCTCTGTACATTTATTTTTTTTCATGATACCACCAGCATTGACCACCAACACTATGAAATGACGATGACATAAAGAGAAGACCCTGTGAGAGACACTCATGCCTGTCGGATTTCGGATACTGATTAGAGGATAAAGACATATAAGCTTGGTTTTATGAAGGAAAACCAAACTAGACCAGGCTGGATGTGGATGATTTTTAAAGGTAGATCTAGTGTCATAGGCTTAAAAAGAGCCTCAATAATTATGTCGAAACTAAAAAAATTAGGTCTGAAAAAAAAAGCATTCATAATCCTTCCAGAAAAATCAGAAAATTTGGAAAACGGGGAATTTCTGGGGGAAAATCAGAATGATTCTGACGTAATTGGAATGAATGGCAGGTCTGCATGGGGAACTACTGGCGCTCCGCTCCCAACAAAGAGGCAGTTTATTCACTAATTCATACTTAACTGTGAACACAATTAATGAGTAGAAGTTAGTCTGCAGAATTTAAAACTCATAAGGAAAGTTTTCATAAAATTCTTATTTCAGGTCCCATAACAAGAAGATTAACTTGGATTGACAAGTACACTTTACAAGCTCCTGCAAATACTACAAGTTCAACAATCCAACAATCCCTGGATGAAATAAACAACACAGCAGACAGTAATTGACATTGATACAGCATTTGATCAAAGGGGTAGAGATTATGGAATGTTTGGTAAGGGACATGTGCAAAACGTAAAAATAAAAAAATATAATAATGTCACATTCAATGCACACACACACACAATGTCCATAAAAATAACATTTTCTGTTCATAGTAAAACTAATGATTAGACAATGTCCCCCAAGTTTTATTGGAAAATATTTTGCCAACCTGTATGTCATGGCCTCAATAACAACTGGTCTGTTTTGGGTTGTGCAGAGATCTCTTGCAAGCTTCGTTGCATTGTACACAGCAAACACATCATTGCCATCAACACGGATACAAGGAATGCCATAGCCAGCTGCGCGGGCCGCTGTAGAGCAATGTCCAAAAACAAAAGAATTTAGCCAAAAAGACTTCATTAATATTGATAATGATAATCTGTTACGCTTGACTAAAGATTGCTTTAGACGTTCTAGTTAATCTGTTTTAGCAAATGTGGATTTGAAATTATTATTTTTTTCTACTGAAGGATTACTGCTTGGGGTATAATGCCTGGTTTCAAGCCTACAGAAGTCATTTTCAGTTGTTTGCTAGTTAAAAATCAACACAAAAACTTACCAATACCATCCCCTCTATACTGCTCCTTGGTAGGAGTTGAGATAGCATATCCATTATTTCGGCTGAAATGAAAGGAAACAATTTTATAAGATACCGTAGCTTCATAAAAATTTCTGATCAATTAGCCAAAAAGGCATAAAGAATAGTTTCACAATTTTCAGCACTACATAGGCTATATTGTGGACAGACCCAGGACTGACTTCTTCACACACAAGACTTCTGTTCCAGTCGGTCTCATTAAACTGACACAAACCCAACCAGTGAGGGGCAAAATAGTCAGGGCTCAAACCAAGGACATCCTTCCTGCGCCATAAGCTTATGTTCTGCCACAATCAATACAAGAAAAAGATATGAAAACACAAAATATAGAAACTGCATTCCAAAATTAAATCCCAGGGATGCCACCAATGAAATACAAAAAAAATTGAAAATTCTCCATCACTCACCAAATTTTGCACCCATGATCACATTCCAAAGTTTATGAAAACTTCCTACTAGTTGCCCTGGTATATTGTACAACCTAACTCCTATAAGTATTCATTTTTTTTTCTTTCTATAGACATTTGACTTGATATTACCAGCAATGACTAACCCTGACATATTCTTTACCACCCCCCATAAGACCATATTATTTGAAAAACAACATTAAAGGACAGATCAATACATATTAATAATTATAATCGTCTGGCATGGAACCCATAAATGAAAACCATCCATCTGGATTTGTTGTTATAAAATATTGTCTACACACCACCCTAGCGCAACAAAGTCACAGATTACTGGAGGAAGGTGCTCAAGACTGAGTGGTAGATTATTTTATAACCTGTAAATGGAGACCAAAAGTAACATACTTCTACTTGCAGGGCACTAAAATTATGTCACTGATTTTAAGTCAATGGCCCATTGTGGTCTTGACCTAGAAACAAATGCGAGTTGGGAACCATTGTACAAGCCTATTTTTTATTTATAAGTCCTTATAAGCTGGACTGGGGACACATGAAGAAAGGATCCTGTGAGAGACACTGTCAAGCCAGTCAGCATTCGGATACTGACTTGAGGACAAAGATTCATAACTGTGCAGGATTGCTAATAAGAACCAAACTATCCCTACAACTTCTAGATCTAGCTGCACGGGTGGGTTGGTGATTTAAGGTAAGTACCTGTTGTTCTGTGTCATAGACTAAAAGCAGCCTGAATTTTTTCTCGGAGAAGAAAAAAGCAAGTTGCGAAAAAAAAGTATGCTTCTCAAAAATCGGAATGTTGGAAAAAGGCGAATTTGCGAGAACTAATCTGAATGATTCCCATTAAACCAGAATGAATGGCAGGTCTGTGGCTATCGATAAGGACACAGCCGGAAGTAGCGTTTATTATAGAAGTAGTATGAATAAGGCAACGAGCCAGACGTTCGCAGAGAGGGGATATGTGAGAGAGACTGTTGGCGATTGAAGACAGGAGATCTAAAAGGCTTGCTGAGACTGAAAACTGGAAAAAAAAAGCCTGATTTCTAACTAAAGCCGGAAAACATGGCATCCCTGAATCCTTATCAATTATATATATATAATATATTCAAGCACTTCAACTCACCAGAAAAAGATTACGGGGCAGTCCAGCACGGCAGCAAAGTTGAAGGCAGCATGGGCATCACCTTCTGAGGCAGCTCCCTCTCCGAAGTAGCAGATGACACAAAGACCGTTCTTCTTGCGTTTGTACGCATAGGCTGCACCCGAGGCTTGCGGCATTTGTGTTGCCAGTGAAGAGGAGATGGTCACAAAGTGGTAGTCTTTGGCACCATAGTGGACTGGCATCTGTCTCCCTTTGCCCAAATCCTTGCAGTTTCCGTAACATTGGTGAATAAACTGGATCAACGGGAAGCCTCGCCACATGAGCACACCTGAACACACAGAGGATATACAGTTTCTAGGGTTTATAAGGACATTGATTTTTGAAAGACATCAATCATGATGATGAACAAGGAAAAAAGTATTGAAAGCTTTTCCAGATTCACCTTCCACTTGAATCATATATGCATAAAGCCTAAAAATGAACAATCATTCTCATATGAGAAATAAGAAGTTTAAAAAATAGATAGAATGTGTCAATTACTTGTTTATTAAGTTTTAAACAAAACAAGAAGTCCTTAAACTAGAGAGAGCTGAGATAAGTTATATTGATTTGTTTTAGTATGTCCTGACACTGAAGGAGATCGGGTTTTCTGCATGTATTCTGAAATTGGCACCTCTATGATATGTGATAAATAATGATGGATAGAGGTTTAAAAAAAAAATCAAGCACCGTTCTTCCCTAAACAAATTACAAATTTAGTCCCACCTTATTGATGAGATTTATTTATTACAAATTGGGATTAAAAAAAAGGAAAAGTTTAAAAAAATCCTTTCCATGCATAAATGTGTCTAGAACTTTCAAACTCCTGTAAATAATAAAATGATCGGCTATATGAGATTGCAAACCAGTGATGCCAACGGGATCATTTTTTTTACTGAACTTTTTCACGAGCTGGTACAGCATTAAGGGTCTAAAAAAACACCCCATATTAATGCCAGTAGTATTATTAAAGCAAAAGAGGAATGACATACTTTATTATTTTTTTTTAGCATTGCTATGCCTCCGTCGGAACCACAGTTGACTCTAGCTTACCATGTGATGCAGTAAGCCACACTAGCTTAACTTACAGTAGTAATCTGATAAAAAAAATGCCATTTGCGTCTTTCTTGTCTAACCAACGCCAATTATCCCACCTGTATCAATTTCCTTAAATTGGTTAGTGGACCAACATGATCAAAAAATTCCATCACGGACCAAACTTTATTTCTAAATTCTATTTCTAATCAATAAATCATGAAAGTCTAGTCTAGATCTACACAAAGTCCTTGGATTAGGATACTATTCCTACTGCCCTGGCAGTGGCACTTTGAATCACACAAAATAAATCCAACTTAAGTCTTTGATTGAGATTAGTTTTCACATAAATCCGATATTCCAGTCAAATCGGATGGTCGGAAGTTGTTATTTTGTTAGTAAATAACGCATGCTCAGCGATGTTAATATTTTTTCTGGTTCAGTTATTTTCCCGTTTCCGCAAGTCAATGCACGGCTGCACGAAGATTGACGGAAAAACCTAGACGGAACTCACCAGTGTTTTTTTTTTTCATTGAACTTTGATGGACAATTCATTTTTGTACAGTATTCCGTACATTTACGAAAAAAATGGCACCACTGTGCAAACTTGTAAAAAAAAAAAATCATACAAAACGTATACTTTCATTGAAAATAATACTTAATAACTAATTCCACCGCAGCAGGATAAATTCTTGAACATGTTCAAATTGACTGGCCATTAATCTCTTTATACTTACACAAGACACAGAAAGACCGAACTGAAGGGAACAGGAGTGATACCTACCTACTTCTCTGTATTGCCCAAACACAAGATCTTTTGGATCAAGAGCAGCTGCCGATCCAATATGGGTGCCCTCCTCACCATAGTTTGTCATATAGAAAGAGATTCTGCCCTGCCTCTGGGAATCGTACAGCACTCGGTCCATTGTGTTCAGCAGAGTCATGTCTTTGTACATCTTTAAGATTGTGTTGTCATCAAACTGAACACACAGAAGTTGGAAAGTAGATTGAGAAATTTCATATTTATGTAAGGGTCTTAATTATCTTTGTGCGTGTGTGCAAGTCAATCTATTATAAATATTTCTTAAAAGAAAAAGAGTTCTAACTTTCTTTTGTTCCTACAATCACATTTTGTTGTTTTTACTGTGACTACTCTAGAAATTCAATAGAGAAATAATGAAAACAAAATAATGCTCTGCTGGTGCAATTATCCTCCATCAGAAAGTTTGCAAACAAATGCTCCTTTTTTTCTTTTCATAGGCTTGAAATCTCAATAAACGATTATTTCTTTCTAATAGTAGATATAATCTCGTCTCATAACAATTATATAGTTCATCCAAAGGTTTGAATAAACCTTGAAACGGTTAATTTTGTCTAATAATAGAAAATCTTGTCTCATAATAATAATGATAATATATAATTACACAAAAGTTCATCCAAAGGTTTGAATAAACCTTGTCATTTCCTTGATAACTAAAAATGAACCTTTTCAAGCCTGCACTTTTAGAAAAAAAGTAGTTGGTTCAGTTCTTAACATTTTGTCAATCCTTGGTAAAAATTCATATCAAATAATCAGATGCACAGCGACTCTAAATTTATTCCTAAAGCTAAAGATATGAGCTATAAGTACTGCTGTTTAAAAACTCAAAACCATTGATTGCCTAGCATTTGAATGTTGCAGTTTTTCTCCTAAGCCTACCTCTTCACTAGGCTAATATAATAAAAAAGAAATATAGTTTGTAAACACTGATACATATTTTAAGCTGAAACTTAATTCTTCCTTATTGATAGCAAACCAGTGAAAAAATTAGTCTAATGTTAACTAAATTTCATGTTTTATGGCCATTTACAACAAAACTGTCTATTAAATTTACACCCAAAATGCGGCAATGTGTTACCTTTGGATCTTGAGATTCATCAATGAACACACCATCTCTATTCATGGCTCTGTAGACAGGAATGCCCTCCATGTCATCAGGATCCAACAAGAAAGGCTGGGAAACAAACTTTGACTTTGACCCTGGGAAGTTGGGTTTGTCCACTTCTGATGTTGATGCACATCTTGCCTAAAAGATATATTTTGAAATTTTATATTTAGAACAAAAATGCTTTTCACCTATAAAATGTGCATCTAAAATCAAATAATTCACAGGTATGATTAGAAATATTTTGAATCAACTGTCTTACAGAGTTTTTGTATCGGGTGAAATATGTACTCCTGTAAAGTAATCAGTAGATGTTCAATTCATGGCAGACAATCAAACTGTTCTTTCTCATTCTGCAAGTGACAAGCAACAAAAACATTTTAGTACCCTGGTACGACCTCACGATCACGCAAATTGTTCAGTCGGATTTCATCATTTACTGTTTGGGTTAGTGTCAGATATTGTGAACTGCTAAGACAAAAGTCCTGGTATCACTGCTCTTTCAAGGAACAAGTGAACTGCCAGATCTTAGGTTCCCCACCCATCTGCAATTTAACGCATAGTTGCTGAAAATGGGTGTTAGGAGACTAACCAACTAACATGATCAGAAAGATAGAACATAAATACACACCAAAATAAAAAATATTTTGGGATATTTTGGCTTCTCTAAATGAAATATGTCACAGCACAAGCAACCTCTCACACATTCATAAAATAAATTATTACTTTGTAAGTTAGTGAAGGATCATCATGACTCGATTTGTAGGCCTAATTGATACTGTTCCAACTGTTACGCGATCAATTTTAAGCTATAGACAACAAAGTGAAAGTCAAGTGTCACAAAAATGCAGTGCACATATAGATTCTAGGAGGATAGTCTGTAGCCTTCAACAAATGAAAATCGTTGTCACCTTTAGGTTTACACCAAGACCAATTTGGTTATAATATAAATAAAAATAATAATGAGTAGGCCTACTAATTTAGGTTCTCTAACTAAATCTAGAATTCAAGTCTACACTGGGGGCTATATTTAGAGGGAACACGTTTGTGGTCACCCTAGACATTTCCATTCCCAATTTTCTTATCCTGATTCCGTGTCTTACTAGAACTAGATCTAGATGTACCAAAGAGTCTGATTTTTGGTTACTCTGATTTTTATAGAGGACAAGGTGAGCCAAACCTGAGAGACTGCTGCAGTACGGACAAGAGAGTTGCACGCAACTCGGGGGACTCTAATACGAAGCAGACGAGAAACTGTTTTGTACATGTTCTCAGTTATTGGGGATAACTTTCAAAATACTGTGTGTAAAAAAATGTAGATCTATATCACAAGGTGCTCTATAAATAATATTAAGTCAATGGTTCATGGTTGCCAAAGTGAGAGATCTGCAGCGATGGCTGTTTAGTGTCAACACGTTTATCGATAACGTGATCTTTTAGAATTAGATCTATCATTCAGAACAATTATCGATATAACAATTAAAAGCGTCAAATGACACCCCAACTGGTTGTTAAAATCCTTTGACACTATGGCAATGTTTCAGCAACTTTTACATAGGCGAAGCCTACATCTAAATATTATTCCTTTTCGAGTTTACAAAAATTAATGATTGAGCATATTGTTTGCTGAGAAAAGGAAGAGTAAGGAGAGATCCAAGAGAAAGACGAGGAAGAAAGGATTTTTCAGATAACAACGAGAAAGATAGTAGCATACGCATGTGCTTTTACTGATTTTTGTTAAAAATTTAAAAGGCTTGATTTTATATTTTATAAAATCAAATCTGTTAATATTTATAAGGTAATTATTGTGGCAAATAAAACAAAACAACAAACCCAAAGGAACGTTGAATGGACGTATGTTGTTTTTTTCTTCCTCAAATGTACCAACTCTTAATTTACACGTAACGGTAAGGGTGTAATTGGAAGACACACGCTGTTAATCATAACTCTCTTATTCATTTAACAATTAATTGGATACCTATAAAAAAAACAACAACACCAACAACAACTACAACAACACAAACAGCAACAACAACAACAACAACAACAACAACAACAACAACTGAGTTTGAAAACATCCCTCTAAAGATAAATAGCCTATTGCAGTTCATACAGCAGTTGCCTGGGCGTATTCATGGTGTGTTCATTTAATTTGTTTCACAATATGACTACGTTTAAAAAAAATCAAAATAAAAAACGTTAAAAATATAATACCCTTATCCTGTTCACATCGCATGATTTTAGGCATATTCCTTGCGTGTACACTGATTGGGGTATTTTCAAGGTAAAAGATTTCAGATTAATTTTATTTGATTAAAATGGAAGGTGTGCAGATCAACAAAAAAATGTACTAGCACAAGAGCGTATCAACCATCACAACATGTGTGCGAAGTGGTGGGAAAAGGTTAAATATCCTGTAATTCACTTCATCGATCGTGTAATTAATTATTTGCCCTGTTACCAAGGATAGAATAACCAAAGTATCAAGAATGAAAAATGCAGCGCTATCGCCCACCCTAAAAAAACAAACAAAAGCAAAACAAAACACGAAAAAATACACACACAAAAACCCCGCAAAGTACACAAGAAACTACAAACAACAACATTGACAACAAAAACAATAAAAAAGCAACAAATCTCCACCTTTAAAAAAAAATTAAAATTAAAATAAACAAACACAATGAAGATGTAAAATAATACGTCCAGTGGAGAAACGCGAAACTTTATTCAAACGAAGCTGAGAGCAACAGTTATCGATAAGATTATCGGTTTAGTATGGTATCGGAAAAAGGTCAAACACCACAGATTTCTATTAGTACAGATAGATAGCTCAGTAACGTCACAGCGCGGCGGACATTGAATAATTACTGCGGAGATGAAAAGGGGGGCTGTTAGCCGCGCATCACGCCTGTGATGCGCCTAAGACAGGATGCGCTAGGCTAGGTATATTTGTCCTATGCCTATAATGTTACCAAACTATGTTACATGATGAGGGCATCTATGTATGTAATAAATTACAGCTTAAAGAGGCAACTTAAAAAACAAACATTTTTTAATAGGTAGATCAAGCAGTCGATCGCATCGGGTAAAAACATTTTTTTGTGGTTAATTTATTTAGCAGTCAATCGAACGCTTCCACCTGATGCGACTGACTGCATGTGTTTTAGTGCAAGATGCTTACATAATAATAATAATAACAATAATAATAATAATAATAATAATAATAATAATAATAATAATAATAATAATAATAATA
>RQTK01000136.1:0-28757 GCA_003991915.1 Elysia chlorotica
GGGGGGGGGGACTAGCGTGGCTGTAGTAGAATGGTCTAGGATAGGATCTATCATGTCATAACTTCAACTTGAGCTTTTGTCTTTTGTCAATGCCGCCTGTCGCCGTATAGGACCCCTCAGAGGAACTTATGAGACGTTAAACCCGGAGTGACTCTCTCTCTCTCTCTTTCTCTCTCTCTCTTTCTATCTCTATCTCTATTTCTCTCTCTCTCTCTTTCTCTCTATAGAGAATATCAGGAAATGAGTCAGGAGTCAGATATCAGGAGATATCTAAAGAATAAATGAAGTCACAATTCAGAAGGGAGAGGTCAAAATTCAGGAAAGACTCAGGAGTCATGAGAGAAACTATGGTGTATATGTGAAGACTTGGGAATGAAGACATACACCAGGAAATATGGGAGGAATCAGAAATTTAAAACGTAGATACTTATTCTTCAGTCATAGAGAAGTCAAGAGTTGGGAATCAGAAAACCAAAGCCAGATGCATTAGGTAATTTTTTGCGCCAAGAGAGAATTTGAAGCTGTCTCGTACTTTATTTAGTTCGCAGGCTACAAATCTTAAACACGATACTATGTGTTTATTTAATACTAGCTGGGGTGCCCGGCTTCGCTCAGGTTTTGGGACACTGTACGGATATAAAATGTTTTTTTTTAAGGTTATACTTATTACTAATAGAGATAAAGCTTGGATTTTGGGACGCTGTGCGCAACTAAAATGGTAAAACATAGTCGTAGAGATAGAAGTTTAAAGCCAAAAAAGCTAAACAAATAATTATTAAATGTGATACAAATGGGTGCACCTTTTAAAAGGGCATATCAATAGCCTTGATAACTCACGCTATGATATTTACAAGAATTCTTTGTCGATAACATTTCTTTTAGATCCATTTTAACCCCCTTTTCGATGATAGTCGACATAGGTCCATATAGAATTTAAATTGGGTTTGAATGTTTTTAAACCCCGAAAGAGCCCCATACGATAGATCTAGAATTCAGTATTATAACCCGAGCAGAGCCCCGTACGTGAACATGTTGAATGCAAAGAATAAAAAAAAATTACGTGTAGATCTATGAGTAGTAGAAGTCGGTTATCTCCAAGCAGAGCGTACAATATTTAAGTACTGTCATTTGAGTGGTATCGATTACTAATAATAATTTTCAGCGGCTCAGGAAGAGAGTAGGCCTAGTTAGATATCGATATGATTAAAATCTTTGCATCTAGATTTACATATAAATATTAACCTAAGTATTAAACATGCGGCTAAATCTAGATCTAGATCTAGGTTAAATATGGATCTGCTACCCATAGGCCTTTAAACCTAGGCCTATAATCTAGATCTAGATTCCAAGTACATTATACCCTACACGTTGTAATACCGCAATATATGACAGTAGTGACTTAACCTTTTTGCCACCGTTGGACACAATTTAAAAATTGAACTTACCCTACAAAGGGTATAGCTGTCGAATCGCCAAGAAAAATTCTGCAAATTTGTTTTCCCCCACTCGACTCATCCACACAAACTCGGCAATATAAGAAAAAAAGAGAAAAAAAAGTAAAAGAAATAAATTTAGGTATATATACCATAATTTAGTTAAAAACCTGTATTTTATCGACTTTTTTGTTAAATACCTTATCGATAGTTTCTGGAAACGCCGGAATCGTAAAAATACACCGATATTATGCTGTTAGTATTCTAACAGTAGTATTCTAAGTCTAGATCTAGTTATTTGATTTAGCTTTTAGATCCATGTTTATCCTCTTTTCGATGATAGTCGAGGTAGATCCAGATAGAATTTAAACTGCGCTCAAATTTAATGTTTTTAAACCCCGAAATCCCCATTCGATAGATCTGGAATTCAGTATTATAACCCGAGCAGAGCCCACACGTAAACATATCGAACGGAAAGAAAAAAAAAATTATGTAGATCTATAAGTGGTAGTGTTGATATTAAATAGGTTTAAGAAAACAATAATAATTACGGCAAGAAATCTCAACTATTGAAATATTATAACCCTGGCAGAGCCCTCACATAATTGAACATAGCCCGATTTCAATTAAAATTAACTAAATGAAATAAAAAACAGCAATGGCTGCTTGATAGACGAATCAATTTCAATTCCTAAAATCTAATTAATGCTTTATGCGTCATCGTGAAAAATAAACGAACCAGCCTAAGGCATTCAGAAAATTCCAAGGTACCAATATGCTATCTAAACCTTTTTTTCAGTAACAAAAAAGTTGGCAGATAGATTAGTAGTGATCTGCTAATAAGTTGTCAATATTTTGTGACTCAATAAGGTTTGTGTTTTATGCAAAAAAATGGTCAGTTAAAATAAAAATAATTATGATCCAGTTGGGGTCGCACTGCAATGTATTGTTAAGAAGTGCATACCATACCGTTGATAGAACTACATCATGCAACAAATTACAAGATTAAATACATACATGTCTCCATGTCGAACCCCTGGTTTTTTTTTTCCATTTGTTTTGAAATAAATGTGTAAAGCTCTAGGAAAGGGGAAGAGGAGTACTTGTGATCTTTTACTTTTCTATAATCAAATCTTTAACTTCTTAGACTTTTTGAATTTTTAAACATATTTCTATTCTTATCAATAATAGAATACTAGTATTAGTTTTTCTTGTTTTTTTTAACAGGATTTAAAAAAGATAACCTTTAGATACAGGAACTGATAAAAATTACCTCAGTGTTTAAGATCTTAAAACAAACCGAAATTCATGCTTTTTTCCCCTGCAACTTTAACATTATACGATAAATTTTATCCAGAATAACATTCTGTTTCATAAACATCTTCTTTTTAAAAAAAAATTTGCCAGGAGCACAAACCTGATGATCCCGATGAACGCCTGCGAATCGAGGATGCAGGCGGAGAGGTCATCAATAAAAGCGGAGTTCCTCGTGTGGTCTGGAGCCGCCCAAAGACAAACCACAAGGGTCCCGTTAGACGCAGCACACACATCGATCAGATCCCTTTCCTCGCAGTGGCCCGCTCTCTTGGTTTGTAACATTATTTGTTTGTATTTGGTGATGCTGATTTGCATTTAATTTACCAGATCTGCCACCATTACGGTTTGGGCGTAATTAGTTACGCCAAGGTGGGGCAAATTACGCCTGTTGGACAATCCTCTCTGTATAACGGACAGTTGAAGAAAATAGTATGATTTATTGTAACTTCAGTTTCCAGTCACTGGTTTTAATGTGGTCCAACCAAATAGACTTCATATAAACAATATATTATATAGGAATAATACTACTAACCATTCATAATGTTATTGTGTATTTTTTTGTTTTTCTTTTATTCAATACAATGTCTATTACCATTATTTTTTTTTTAGTTAATTTAATAATTATTGTATCTTTTTTGTAGGATCCAGCTATAAGTTTTGGTTTGGATGTGTTCAATAGAGTAATACAGTGTACACAGTTGATGTCTGCATTGCAAAGAAGGAAGGATTAGTCACCAGTCTTTTCCTTTTTTTATTGTCACTTAAATGTGACGTGGGCTAGGCTGACATTTGTACATTTTGACAGCTACTATTTAATGCCATAAGCCATATGCCATCACTGGATCGTCATGTCATGCAGGGTATGGGATGGAATTCACCAAGATCCGTTCAGTTGGCTTCAGAACACATGCTTTCCACTCTGAGAGATAACCTGACCTTGTTCGACCCCACAGGCAAGGATCTCCATTGCTGATGGTGATCAGATTTTCCCACACGCTGGTGGGTCCTGTGTATGTATCTTGCAGGGGCATGGTGTCCTTCTGGCCAGAGCTTAATCAGCTACCCATGACCTGGCGTTCATGGCAGCAAGACATGGGCGTCAAGTTGGCTGAAGTGTTCTGTGCAATTAAATATGCATGGACTGACAGTTGCAGCACATATTTGTCAGAGAGAAGTTGAGTTTTAACACTCCTTAACGCATTTTTTTTTTTTTTCGCCAGGCGACCTGTGGAGCTATGACTACTACACAGAGACGTACGTGGTATCCCCAGACCCCGATGTGGCGGTGCTGCCCCTGGACCCATCCAAGCACCGGTGTCTGATCCTGGCCTCGGACGGCCTCTGGAACATGCTCACCCCTGAGGAGTCGGTCAACATGGTCATGGATCTTGAGACTCAGTTTGAGGAGAAGATTATCACTGATCCTGTGAGTCTTGTCAGAGGATGTATGATCAGACAATTTCATTTATGAAGAAAAGACCTGGGGATAAATTAATATTAACATCTGAATCATTCCGTTTTTGTCAAAAAATTCGCCCTTTTCCTAATTTTTCGGAACCATCCAGATTTTTTGTTCATGGAGTGTGTCAGATCTGTTAACAATCCCATCCATCATTTGAAACTTTATTTTCCTCAAGTCAGCTTGGCTTGTAATGAATATCTCAAGAGCTGGAAATTGTTAAGCTTCGGTAGAGACGGGGGTCTCATTTTTTATCCCCAAAGCTGTGCCAAGTTCTTTGAAAGTCCTCATTGTATTTGTCTAACTTACCCTTTATGATAATCAACTTCAACATCCCGCTAAACTTGCTGTATAACCATAACTACTGATTTTTTATTTTATCCTAGACTGGTGACTTAACATCACTTTATTTTACCAAGCTTGTGCAACAATGAACCTTATGATAGCAATTGTCCATTTTTGAGATAGCTTTGAGCAGTTATCATTTTATAACATTTATATGCTGTTTGCAAATTAGGCTGAGGTGACATTTACCAGTTTCTATTTACTTTGTTAGTGAAACAGGAGCTAGCTGAATAAAAAGGTTCTATCTGTATTGAGGAAATTAAAAACTATTACTTTTTTGACAAATCTGCCATTCAGGTAGAACCTTTTAATTCTGCACCTCTAGATTTACAAAGATGATGAACTCAATCAAATGTATACTGCTCTAGAGAAGTAATCTCTTTCCACTTTTTTTTTTACTTCAGTTATTTGATTATTTCCCAAGGTCGTTGTTTATACTATCGGCTGTATTGGGGACAAACCCTAAGTGCATTGAGAAAAATTTCTTTTGTTTTGTTTCAGAATGTTGCTGTAAGCTTCTGGAGCAACCCTGCGGAGCGTCTGGTGGCTCGGGCGTTAAACAAGTGGAGGGCCAAGGCGCTGAAGGCAGATAACACATCCTGTGTGGTGGTCCTCATAGACCCTCTGGGCCCCTCCAAGCTCACACTCCTCAAACGCAAACGTCAGGAGATGCTCAGTAAGGGAGAAACCCCAAGCGGGAGTGGATCTGCCTCGCACAGCAAGATCGCCAAACTGCACACAGAGTCTGAGCTCCGTAGTGGGGGCAGGGCCAGCGGAAACAAAAACGCCAACTGCAGCCTCAGCGACAGTCACATCAGGGTCACCGACGACTCCATGATCATGCCGCACTCGGGTCGGAGGTCGCGGGGGTCTGCGCTGCACAGCCCCTTTGGGGAAGGCGATGGTGAGGAGGCGACTGCGGATGATGACACTATCAACGACAGTGTTCAGTTCTTTTCTAAACCTGCGCAGCCGGCCAGATGGAGCCTCCGACATCCCATGGAGGAAAAGAAAAACATGTCCCTGAATGTCGCCTCTGGGAAAGGTTCACAGCGGAGTGAGCCGTTAGCTTCCAAGTCGTTTTCACACCATAGCTGCAAAAGTCCTGGTGAGCATTTCCCTGCAAACAGAAGCTTCACCAAGTTGCTTGATGCTCCGAAGTATTCCTTTCCAGATGGGCAGCACAGGGAAATACCAAATTTATCACAGCACTTCAATCCTAACAGGAGTTCTATTCTTGACATTCAAGAGGAGGATGAAGAGGAAGAAATGGAATCAGATTCTGTCTCTGACCAGGGAGAAGAAATCCCCAACCCACCGCCCTGCACTCCTTGCACAGAAGAGCAGAGTGACAGTGAGAATACGCTTCACAGCTCCGCAGATGTTACCGACACAGCTTTCTCGCTGGCTTCGGACGAAAGTCTTGGAACCCCAGTTAGATCTCTTAGGGGAAACCATAAGACGGCCACCCCTCAAAGCGCCCCTTCAAAGCTCCTGTCTGCACATCCGAGGGTGAATCATCTGTCAAAGAGCGCCAAGAGAAAGCTGGCTCGCAGGGAGAATCTGTTTGTAAAGCCGCCGGCAGGACATACTGTAAAACAGGCCAAAGGAGTGAACAGAGCCACCAGTGGTAAGGCAGTGTCCACATCTTCAAATGCAGCCTTTTCCTCCTCATCGTCTTTCAGCATTTCCTCATCAGTGCAAATCAAAAGTGCTTGGACGCTCTCGTCTGACAATGCAAGTCAAAACAGTAGGTCTCTGAAGTCCACCAAAGTTAGCACCAGTACTTCCACAACCAAGGAAATGGGAACAAGTCCTCCTTCCCCTCCAGAGTTACGTTCCCCAACAAGGAGAGTCCTGAACACTTCGCGAAGTATGAACGACGTGGCCACCCCGCTGAGGGAGAAAGAGCCGTCAAAGTCTCTATCATGCACTGGTCTCACCCCGGCCATGGGGCAGCTGATGACCGATCACCAGGCGCTGCTTGACCACAAGCCATCCCTAAACACAACCGCAGGCTGGACCAGGGACAAAACCCTCAAGCCCTCAAACAAGAAACGCAAGGACTCCTCAGAAGAGAATCCCTCGCTAGACTACACTCTCGACACAAGCCAGGACTCAGAACCTCTGAAGCAGCTCAACAAAACAAGCCAGGGCTCGAGGCGGTGGGGGAATTTTTTCCGAGGCTCAAAACACAGTCTTGAGCAGATGTTCCACATTGGAACCAACTCTAAGGGTAGTAAGCATGGCGCTGCCTCCAAGAAGCTCAACACCACATCTTCCACGGGCGTGCTGGAGGGGAAGCGAACCACCAGTCCGCTAGCAGCGCGCACAGCTAAGACATCGGTGTCAACATCGCGCCTGCCCGAGATGGAACACCGGCACCTCCCGGACATCACCCTGAGCCACTTTGCCGATTTCAACTCAACGGCAACCACCACAGGGGACCTCTCTGCCCTGTCGGCCGCCGATGGAGAGGACGCAGACTACGAGGACGACAGCATGCTGTCCCTGCGAGAGCTGGGGCTGGTGAACGCGCACCACAGCATGCTGGAGGAAGGGGTCATCTCCTCCAGGCGTCTGCCTGCTGGCAAGGCTGGGAAGCGACACCAGCGCGGGTTCCTGCAGAAAACACGGGTCACTCTGAGCCGCGCCAGGAAGGCGGCCAAGAAAGCTTTCTTCCCGGAGAACAGCCGGGTGGGGAAGGGGCCTGCCAAGCGACGCAGCGACGAGTTTCTCCCAGCCACACCGGACACTAAGCGTCGAAAACAGCAGGAGGCGGAGAAAATTTGAGTACCACCGCCCTTCAAAAACTTGTTTTTTTAATTGGAACGCAATTGATTCTTTTAGTTTGAGAGAGAAGAGATAATGTCTTTGCATGATGGCTTTTATTATTTTAAATGAAACTTTGTTTTTCTTTCCTATTTTTTTTGGGTTTGTTTTTAAACAATTTTTTTTTAATACGAACAAAGAGTTGTGAATCTTGTCTACAGCCTCTGTGCTTGTGTTTTGTGAGAGTACAAAGCTATTCTTAGTTTTTATTTTGACAGGGAGAAAGACTTGTGCAACATCCTGACTAGTCTACGTTACAATGTATTCTTGACCTTTTTCTATTTATTTAAGTCAGATTTACAAAAAATGGATATACTGTGACTTAGTCTCTCTGAAGAGTAGAAGTTTGTGTGTTAGGTTTAGGAACCCTGTTCCCGGTCATGCTTCTAACATTTTTAAAACTTCAAAAACTATTTTGTTTTTATTCACCCATTATGTATAATTGGGCTTTTAACCTGTAAAATTTAAAAAAAAGTGCTTATCTGAAATTCTATCCTTTATTTCTAATTCCAAAATCTTATTAGAGTGTTAAGAATCTGTTATATTTAAACAATTTGCTAATTTTTAATTTCAATTTTTTTAGACCAGTTTACAAGTGATTCTAGTTAAAATTTTTATCTGGATGCAGTGTATATATATCTGAATAATTATGTTGAGAACAAAAAGATTCTCTGTATCACTGTTGTAACAATTTTTAATTTATATTTGCTTTTTTTTTCTCTTGCAATACATATTAAGTGGTTGTACATATTCCTGACTTCTTGATTCCTATTATGGTGCAGCAGTTGTTGACATTAATAAGGTCAAAATGCAATATCATTTAATACACGTTGGTTGTGGTTATATTTACTGAGAGGGTGACATAGCTATGTGACCCAAAGCTTGGTAGACAAGCAGCAAGTCTGGTGACCAATGCTCAGTATTTACTTCATTGGCAATCAGTCATGTAAAAAGTTGGGAGAGAAGTTTTGCACTGATCAAAGGATAAGATAACACTTCTTAAAAGCTCTGATGTTATACAATTTCATACTGGTCCATTTTTACAGTCATTTTGGCTCATCTACATAAATCAGACTCACAGTCAAGCCACTCAAGGTTTGGCACAAACATAGTATCGTTCTAATTCAACTTTCCCTTAACATTCGCCTTGAAAATTATGGACCCTGTAATGTCTGATTTTCAGATATGCACTGTATATTTAAAAAATAGAACTAACTTCGCTTTCGTAATTTTTCATGTCCTCAGTGGCATTGGCGGTCACTTTACTACTTTTTGTATGAATATCCTTCCCAGCCCTAAACAATTGCAAAAGAAACATCAAATAGTTTTATTACAGAGGTACTTCGAGCATCGCTACCAAGTAATGACAATGGCCTTATATATGCAGTCAATCAGTTACACAGTTTTTGGGTCAACAATCATTTCCGAGCTCAGCTTTCAATCAAATGAAGAATACAAATACAAATTTGGCTATTCAATATTCTTGAATTATTATTTTTTTTCTAACCGTGGAGGTTCCAGACTTTGTCAGTATAATGTGACCTGCTGAGACAAGTACTGGTATCCCTGCTGAGGTTTTATTTGGCAGCCCATAACTTTGAATGATTGACAGCAGTTACACATGCTAGAAATAGATGATGAGAAACCAAACAACATACGCTTTGGGGACAGGCTGCCCCTGAATAGTTTTACCATTTTGATCTGATGAGAAATACTTTCTGTGATTTTCTTTTTCTTTATAATTATATATCATTATTTACAATTTCTTGCCCTTTTTATTCTTACTATTTGATTATAAGAAGTTATGAAATCAATAGTTTTACTTGAAGGAAAGTTTTTTTTTCTGGTGCAAAGCTTTTCTATATTGGGTCTTGCCAGTTTTATACAAAGCTCAATTGACAAATAGAATTAAAACTTTGTTCCTGATTAAAATGCTACCAATCTTTTAAGCATTATTGCCCTGTTCCAGATGACTTTATATTTTTCTTTAGTCTTATAATCTGCTCTTCCCTCCCCAAAATGACCCAAGTAATACATGTACTCTGATAATTTCTGTTGACAAGGAATCAAAGTTATCAAGCAATAACGGAGATGATTACATCATTAGTCAATATTGAACAATAACTGTTAAGCATACCCAAAAATGATTCATTTTCTTTCCTTTCAAATGCAGTAAAAATTATTTAGTGTTTTTTACCTCTGTCTCACTTATCTTTTGTTGAAAATACCCTTCTTTTTCTTCAATAGTTACACTACTGGATTTATTATGAACCAAATGATATTCTCAGTAATTTGGTATAAACATTTGCAATTTTCCCCATTTCTTTTAGCAGGAGTCAAGCAAAGAAGTAAGCATCAAGGTCTTGGATTGAATTCAAACGTTTGTTTCTATCTTTTAATTCTTTGTTAGTACCTATAGATATTTGGGATAATTTGCATATATTCTTTGACTTTGAACAAAAGCACAGCATCCAAATTTTCTGTGCAAAATTACACCTACTGTAGAAAACCAAAAATTATGTTGTTTTAAACTTTATAAGAAACATTTTAAAATTTTGTTTTACCTGTGTCATTGTTAAGCCAAAAATTATGTTCCTCTGAAGACATAATAGAAGCAAGAAACCTATAGTAAGGAAAATATGCACTTCCTTTTACACGTAATATCATGAGTTTACTTTGACAATTCTGAATTGGAGCTTATTTTAAATTCAAAGTAACTGATTTTGTCAGAAAAGGCCTCTCCTGCAAGGGTGATTAAATCCATGGCTATTTCCAGTATGTGATGGGAGGAATTAGATGGTAATTATGTTGTATATATATATTTTTTATGTTCCCTCTGTAAATATTCATAACCTATGGTTGCACTATCTACGAGGTGGAGCAATGGTTTTAATGCAACATTAATTGGGTCAGCAATAATCATGGCCTGTCGTTGAATGACTTTTTTTTACCTGCGTTGTACAGAATTACATTTTTATACTATGGCAATGGCAGTGTGCTGTATTTTTTGTTTCACATGGTTTTGTAAAATGTGTAAATATTTTCCATAGAATGTTTTTCAATCGCCCTGTGACTTTAAAAATTTTATGATTGATACAGTTTAAAGTGGTGTTCATGAGCTATAGTTTGTCCCATACTGTTTAATCATTTTAGACTACGCAAAACTTTAGCCTCAAATAATTACAGCTTGTGCTATTCTTTTTACTCTGTCACAATTTTTTGAATCAAGCAAATAGAATTGAATTAGATTTAGACTTTTTTTTTTTTTTTAACCCTAACTGAATTAATAAATCAATGAACCAACATTAAACCTCTCAAATGTGAAAAATATGCCTGTCCCTAGTACAGTAGTAGTTGCTGGGAGGCACAAATTATGTCAGCGTAGTGCAATGATCATGTAGTGCTTGTGAGCTTTAATCAGGAATATGATTTCAGCAAGTTATGTTGTTGCTTTTAGTGTCCAATGTCAGCAGTGGATGGACCCTTAGACTAAAGTCTGACAAATTCCTGTGCACAGCAATATTTATGTAATTTCTTTGGAAAACACAAGCTCTGCTTAGAATGTTAGCTCATCAAGCAATAGAGCCTGTCAGTGTAATTGATTAGGTACATGTATTGCTAAATGACACAAAAATTCTGGTTATGAAAAGAGAACCTTAAGTACCAGAAACATAAATTAAGTTACAACAAACTGACTCAATGACTTTTCTGCTTGTTCCAAGAAATTTGAATGACTTGGTGTAACCTTATCCTTAACAGGCATTACATTTTCATACAGTGGACACCACACCAGTTCATGCCTGTCTTCAGTTGGTTTTTTTACTCAGCAGGGGACTTTATCTGTGACCTGTTTTTACTTTTTTTAAAATTTTTTTTTATTATTATTGTCAGTCAAACAAAGGCATAATGTGTTATGTAAAGCCAATGGGTTTTAACCTGTACACATGTACATCCAAATCTTAACTGTGAACAGACCGCAACCCAAGCATGAACCCCTGAAAACATCAATTGGGATTCTGAAATTACAATATCTCTGTTTGCACACTATGTCCTTGTTTAATGACTTATTCTGTCATGCTGTTAAGTTTTATTTATGTCTCGTCTGCACACACTATTGCTTGGTAAGCTTTCTAAAACCCTAAGAAAGCATGACATCTTATTAAGTAACATAACTCAAGGACACACAGTGATTTTGTATGTACATGTAATTATCTATGTTATTTTCTTAATGTTTTTGTGGCTATCAAATCTTGTTTGTTTTGGTCTATATAATTGTTTTGTTCTGTTTTACTTACCTTTCTAAACTTTTGCTGAAAACGTGTCTGAGGGCAAAGGTAAAATTTATACCTGCTCTTCTGCGTGAATAAAATTTCCGTTAGAGGTTCTTCAAGACGTCACCAGAGGCATGCTTTAAATTAATCAGTTAATAAGTTATGGGAAAATAAAGATCTGCTATGTTAAACTTCAAGGATGTAAAACTTTAATTGAAAATCAAGTATGAATCTAGTTCTTCCATGAGGTATAAATAAAATCTGTCCAAAGGGAATCTGTTCATTTGTCTGGTTTGGCATAGACTGTATCAAATAAGGTGACTGATATTAGTGATAATGATATTGTAGTAGTGACATAACAAATACTGGAAGTAGTCTTAAAGATGAACATGCATCACCTTGCTGACTGGTGAAGCCTGTAAAGTATTTGTTATGTCTAAGAAATTTGGTCTATAATTGTGGTGGCCCAAAACCCCTGGTCTCAAGAAAGATTGTCTATGTAAAAGTATGTTCATTGTTGACAGAGCCCTAGGGCAAGAGACATCCAATCACATTATCGACACTGACCTAATCAGTTATAGCAGTTTCAATTGGTAGAAAGAAATTCGTTGATCATCAAGGTTTCACCATTTTTTGTGCAAATGAAAATGGAGTAGCTTTAAATTAAATACATGTATGTAGTAAAACAAAAATGCATAAATTTCTACCTAAATTGATCATGATGATATTGATAAACTAAGTTTACAGTATTGTCACTCATATATGAGAGACATGTACTTCCTAAAGTGTTTGATTTTGACTCTCTTTTGTTTTTTTCCTCATACAATGCTAAAGAATAGCTTCTTTTTAGAAGTACAAAAAACTACATGTATTTGTTTCATCTCATTAAATGTTTGTTTTATGTCTCAATACTTAAATGATTGTTTACTATGCAAGCGCATTTATTGAAACAACCAGTCATTTTCTTTGGTTCTCTGAATTTAAAAAAATGAAATCATTCCCCTGTTTTTATTTTTAAGTTGAAATCGTCTTGTCTGATTGAATTTCATTTCTCATAATCTTCCACTGATTACCTTCTTTTTTCCCCATTGAAATGTCGGTATATAATAAGTTATGTGGTTAGTATTCGTATAATTAAATTAAAAGGCAGCTGTGCATGAACAATGAATTGCATGAAATGTATCCATGTACATTGTTACACTGAACGTGTGAATTCAGCAAAGGGATTTTGTTTTTGTTGACAATAATAGTGCATATTTATACCATGTCTTCAATTTTTAATAACGCAACTTTTCCCCCACCTTTTTTGGTAATATTACATATGGAACCTGATGTTGTATTAGGCGATTTAGGTTGGCAATTGTATGCCTCCTACTCCTATCGTAAAACCAAAACTGCTGTAGGTACAATTTTTACTCTTGTATGTTTGTATATAATTTATAAACCATAATGGCACAACCAATTACAGTGCATGTAAAATGTTTGAAGTGGATCAAGATCCTCAATGCCAACCATTGTAAACAACTCATCCACAATAATAACCAAAATAAAAATGATGAAAAAATGCCACCAAAATTCATGTCATTGTCTGTGTTTTTCTTCTTGTTTCATGTAGGAAAACTAATAATAGTAATATAATTCAGATGAAAAGTTTTTTTGTCAAACTGTTTTCACTTCTTTGAGAATACAGACTCAATATAAAAGAAAGTTTTTGTAGAGGTAACCCTAAGCTTATGATGGTTTATTGTGTCAGGATATATGTTGTGAAGAGTTGAAGCTAGAAAACATGTTATTTCTCTTGAATTTTTGTTGTGATCATAAAGTCTGCCCTGCATTCTAATTGGTTTTATGGCTCAATTTTTCTTGATTTTATTTTTAAAAGGGGAGTTATGAAAGAACATAATATCCCTATTCAGTTTTACTGAAGCAAACAGTATTAAAAAAAAGTTTTTATTCTACTTGACATATTTCCCTGTGTCATCATGCTCCTTTATACTAAAAAACCACTCGCTACATGTACAAGTACAGCACTATATATCATATTATATCGCATAATTCAAATTGCCTGGCATTGGATCAAACTTCAAATTAAGAGGATTTGAATTACATAATGGGACACACCTTAACCACAAACATGTTAAAAATATGGTTTTACTTTTAGTTTAGTTAAAGCCTCTTAATTCCCTGTAAAACATAGGGCCGCAGTAAATCCCCTCCACCAAACTTGGTCCTGGCAAGTCCTCTTCAGCTCGCCCCATGTACATGTACTGCCAAAGACATTTATCTCGGCATCGGTGCCAAGTCTACTTCGGACATCCGACCTTGTGTTCACCTTGGGGATTCCACTCTAGGGCTTGCCTTGTAATATTGGATACAGGCTTTCGAATTGTGTGGCTTTGCCAGGAATGGATAAAAAACATGATTCCTCGCCAGTTTCGGCAGGGTGACAGACCTCCTTATTTGGGCAGCTTTACAAAATGTCATCTTTTCCAGTCTTTTGGAACTTCATCCGTTCCCAGATCTTGTATAGATTGGATGCAGCATGTCATTCGAGGTCTCTATGTTGGCCTTAAGAACCTCAGGTGGTATGCCATCTAGACCGGCTGCCTTTCCTGGCTTGAGACTTAATGACCTTGACAGGAGGGTTAGTGTTGATGTCAAGAGGCTCAGATGGTGGTGGGATATCAAGTGGGGCAGGTGGAGCAGGTCTATTGATATTTCCGTGAAGCGCTCCGCCAGTCTTGTCCTGTGTTCTTTTTCGCCAGGTATCGAGTTTCCATTTTTGTCTTTGACAGGGCGGCTGAGGTTTATGTGCCTCCCCAAGCGAGTCCTGGTGATTTCATATTTCTTTGGCCTGCAGCCTGTGCCTCTATTATCAGCTCTTCTATGTAATTTCTTTTGTCTTTCCTGGCAAATTTCTTCACCTCTTTATTCTTCTCCCAGTATTGAGCTTGTCGTATGTTTTTTCTGTGCCTGGTTGATCTGATTTTTCAAGTTCTTCCTTTCCATGAAAAATGTCAAGGTGTCAGTTGAAATTCACTCATTGTGTCTCCTGATCTTCTTAGCCTAAACAGTTGACCATTTCTCCTTCCTGGTCTCTGGCACTAGTGGCAGGCTTCACAACTGTTCTTCAATTGCCTCTCCTGGTAATAAGGAGAGCACACTGAACTTGTTCCTCAGCTTGATTTTGAAATGCTCTTATTTCTGTTTTCTCTCTTAGGCACTGTACATTATAATCAACGGTTACCACAGGGTGACAGGCCTCATTTCTTGAGCAGCTTTACAAAGTGTCCTCTTTTCCAGTCTTTTGGAACTTGCTCCCGTTCTCAGATCTTGCATAGTATTGGATGCAGCATGCCATTCGAGGTTTGTATGTCGGCCTTAAGAACCTCAGAGGGTATGCCGTCTAGACCTGCTGCCTTTCCTGGCTTGAGACTTAATAGTCTTGACAGGAGGGTTAGTGTTGATGTCAAGAGGCTCAGATGGTGTTGGGATATCTAGTGGAGCAGGTCTATCGACCATTTCCGTGAAGCGCTCCGGCTATCCTGTCCTCTGCTCTTTTTCGCCAGGTATCAAGTTTCTATTCTTGTCTTTGACGGGGTGGCTGGGGTTTCTGTTCCTCCCCGAGAGAGTCCTGTTGATTTCATAGTCTCTTCATATTTCTTTGACCTGCAGCCTCTGCCTCTGTTGTCAGCTCTTCTTCTATGTAATTTCTTTTGTCTTTCCTGGCAAATTTCTTCACCTCTCTACTCTTCTCCCACTCTCAGTATTGAGCTTGAAGTGTGTATTTTTTCTGTGCCTGGTTTATCTGGTTCTTCCTTTCCATGAAAAGGGTCCAGGTGTCAGTTGAAGTTCACTTCTTGTGTTTCCTGATCTTCTTGCCCAAACGGTTGAACATGCCTCCTTCCAGGTCTCTGGCAGGCTTCACAACTGTTCTTCTGGTAGTAGGGAGAGCTTGATTTTGAAATGCTCTGATTTCTGTTTTACTCTCTTAGGCACTGTACATTATACTTGTGCTGACCATGCGGTCCTTTTGTTGAAAGTTTTAAGCTTGGAGTTAAAAATATAGGCAGTTTTCTATGGTAGCCCCCCCGACCCAATTTATTCAAAAACCATGTCTTTGGCAGCAAATAGCATTTAATGCTTCACTACATGTACTACACTTTAGAAATGTCTATTCGTGTAAAAGTTTCGAATATTTCAGTAATGCCTATTGATTGTAAAAGCTTTGAATACTTTAGTAATGCCTATTGGTGGTAACAGCTTCCAATACTTTAGTAATGCATATTGGTTGTAACATTATCGAATTAATAGAATAAAATCAGAACAACTTCAAATTAACATGAGTCTGATTCTAATAGAGACAAAGAGAAAGAAAAAAAAAAACTTGCCCTCCTGCAAGTTTTGATTTAAGAGATATTTGATAATAGCAGACTCTCTTGTTTAGAATTAGGTGTCTCCATTGTAAAAATTTTAAACGGATAACTTTAATGATGTTGTTTGCTTTTGCAATAGTAATGAGACAAGCGTTAAGTGACAATCATTATTTTATTATTTAAAATACATCAAGTCAAAGCTGGGTACAAATAAACATTAACATCCTCACAAGTTACAGTGTACATGTACAAACGTAATAAGATCAAGTACATTTTAGTTCAAAAATTGTGTGCGCTCCTTAAAATCCTGTATTCATACATGTCTGATAACACATAGGCAGAAATTTACTTCTTATTCTAAACAGTACAAATCTTTTATCACTATCACTCACTCAAATACTCAAAAATATAGAGTTGTTATAGAATACATGTACCTTAGTACCTAAATAATTTTTACTTACACTTAACACCAATAGTTATTAGAGAAGTAATACTAGAACTTTAGAAGGCAGACGGAGACAAAACATTAGCATTTTAGTTACATTATTACAAGATGTCTGTCACTGGTATCAGCAATAAATTTCCTCATAGATCAGGATGGCAATAAAACTAACACAGCTAAAGGTTGAAAATGTATTTTTCAACCTTTAGTTGTGTTAGTTTTTCATTATTATTTTTTTACTTCTATCACATGTATCCGGTAGGGTCCTTAGCAATTGAGTAGGTGTACTCTCAAGTGTTGTGCTCTTGATTCGAATTCGGATAACGTTCTACATTTCAAAGTTGATACAGTAAGAAAAAAAATGTGATCAGTTGAAAGTTGTAAATTTGTTTTTGAATCTTGCAATATTTTAAAACTTTCAGAATGTGACATTACTGACAATTTTTTAATAAAAAAAAAGTATCAGCAGCACAGAGAAAAATTGAATTTTGACAACTCCAGTTGAACTGTTAATCCATGTCTGAGATCATACTGGCAATTTCTGAATCGGAGACCTGCAAAGGTTTCAGCTTGTCCATCGCTTCCGCTAACCTAAGGGCCAGAACATGTTTACACTGAAACAAAGAGAACAGGACATGAGGAAAACAGTGTTAGTTAATTTAATAAAAAACAGAAAACAGCCCAAGATTGAAACAATTTAAAATAAAATACTTAAAATACAAATTTTCATTGCAACTTAACGTTTCTTCCTTTGAAATAGTATATATCCCTCAAATATCCATTTGGATAATTTAAAAAGTGGATGTCTGCACAAAACATGAGTACAATAAGGGTTAAAGTTTGAACAATTTGTTTTGGCTAATTTAGACCCCGTCATGAAAACACCATTGAATGGTCAGTAGTAAAAATGGTACTTTTTTCACTCGTGCAAAAAGTAAATAGGAGTGACCAATCACATTGAAAACATTTCCCTGTTAAAAAACAATGTCAATTTTTCAATCTCCATAATATTACTACCAAGACTAATTTTTAACACTAGACAAAACAGAAATGATGACTTTAAAAGTTTAAGTTTAACATTATTTTTTTCTAAATTAACAATAACCTACATAAAAGAATGTGAATTAATGCAAAAAAAATGGCCTAATTTAGTTTGCAAACAACTAACATTTTTTTTTATGAAAGATAAAAGCATTCAAAATCTGTAGGGCATAAATTATACTCCTTAGTCACACAAAACAAATGGTAAAATCACAGTCAATTTAGGAGACATGACAGACATTGAGGGCATCATATGGAAAAAAATCAAAATGATTATTATTACTCTTAGTTAAATTAGAATTTCAAAATACAGTGTTCACCGTAATCACAAATAGAAATTACATACCATCATATGTGTATCCTTCCTCAGAACTGAAAAAGACAGAAGTCATACTTTATTTAAATCTATATAGCTAACGCTATGTTTAAGACTCAACATATCAAAGCCATTTAATTATAAAAAGCGCGTGTAATATATTATTCAAGAAAAGTATTCTAAAATTCCATGATTACAAATTTGTAGCTTTCCTTTCAGTATTCATGATAGGTCCTAAACAATACTAACTCAAAATTTATTAATGATATAAATAGTGGGGCTTGTATAGAATGGAGTACCTGGCCAGATTTGAAACTTGGCTGTATTTAAAAGATTTACTTGAACATTGTAGACAAGATAATCATTATGAAAAGACAGTGAGTAGACATTCAATTAGAACAAAATTAGCAGGCCACATTGGAGCTTCAAAAATACATAGATCTGTTGTAAATGGTGTTAAAATTTACAGTTTGATTTTTACGATTTCATAGACATTAATATAAATGTATGATAAGAGTACATGTTACTAGTAATATATCTTAGTGAGCGCTCCAGCATGGAGGACACCTATCTCTTAACTTTCCTTGGCATTTTGCTGCTTCGTTTTTTCATAAGTCTAGTTCTGTCCATATTCAATAAAATTTGAGGAAATTCCACAGAGAAAAAAAAAAGGATGTAATATGAAACACACCTGAGAACTGGTACGCTGGACAAGAGCAATACTTCAGCCCTGGAAAACAAGTGTAGGGAGTTCCTGAAGCACCAATCACCTGTGAAGTGAACAGTAGCAATTAGTTAATAACTACAGGTAAAATACGCAGAAAAAAAAATCACCCGCAAAGTTATTGATGGGCAAAATTTAAGTGAAATAAGCTTGGCATAAATTAATAAACTAAAAAAAAAACAATGTCAAAAAACGGTTTGATAGTACAGTATACACAAAAAAAAAAAAAGAAAAAAAAAAGGAGAGACCAAAGTGTGATCACCTCTGACTAAACAACAAAGACGCTCTATCAATCATTAGTATCAATAATAATTACATGACTGGATCGTTTGGTGAAAATTGAAATATCACCAAGATTTCAAATCAAGCTTACATTTCTGGCAATATCCTCTGTCCTTATCTCAGAATTGACATATTCCTTGCGCAAATCTGGGCCACACCTACACTCAGTTTCGGAGACGGCTAAACCGAATAAATCTAACAGCTTTGTCTTTGTTCATTAGTTTTTGCACTTTTTATCAATAAGCACTGTGGTCTTTTTTCCTTTTTAAAAAAAAAGTTATTGCATTATTGAATAAGAAACAGCTGAGGAATAACAAAGAAAAAAGTCAATTCAAAATGGGAGGAAAGAAAAAAAAACAAAAAAAACAAGAACCTCACAATCACTTAATTAGGTAAGTTTCTGTTCATTTTAAATAAATATCTATAAATATCTTGACATGCAAAAAGGACTGCACTGAATTTTCACTACAACTTTGCTACAACCATAGAATATCACAGATAATTTAAAACTTTTTACATGGTTTTAAGACCAATTCCTCATGTGCAAACTTTTTCTTTCTTTTTTTTTTTTCGAAAATTTATAAAAGGTAAAAGCTTTGATTTTTATAACTTTGAAGTGCAAGATGTGCAAATCAATACAATGAGGTACTAGCACAACAGCATATCAACTCGCACGGCTTAGGAAAAGGTTAGGGCTAAATCCACTACCTTGTTCTTGCTTAAGTTATTCTCTATAGAGGGAGGGAGAGAATTCTCTCCCTCTCTCCGGGTTGAACGTCTTCTAGTTTCCCCTGGGGGATCCTATAAAGCGATTCTTGCTTAAGGACCCCACTGGCGTTCTTTATGACAAAATCTCTCACCTGGTACAAGCTGCGGCTGCTGGGAGAAGTCACATGACACACGGACGATTTCTCAACGAGCTCAAGGGCAGGTAACAGAGAGCTTTGGAAGAAGAAGCTCAACCTAATAAAAGAAATAAATGATAAAAACTTTGAAAAAATGGTAATTAAAATTGAATCTTTTGTATAATATTACATGTATTACCCATGCCGGCGCATGACTGAAACATTAAAATGTTACTAGGTCTGTATGAAAGCCTTAGATAAAAACGTAGTCTTTGATTGGTTTTAAGATCACTGGGTTTGTAAAAGAATCTTATGGAATCTGCTTAAGATAAACCCTGTTTGAAAAAATATCCCTTCATAATGGACTTTTTGCAAAGCACTAATTTCTCTTTTTAATTTAATTGCAGTCACTGTTTAACTCAATGCAAAAAAAAAATGTTGGCCAAAGAAGTAATAATGAACTGAAAAAAAAATAAATATATATATAACTCCAAATTAATCTTGTTCTAGATTTCAGGTGATTTTGATCACTCACTAAAAACAACAATAACAATAACAACAAATTGGAAATTTTTTAATGTGTATACACTACACAGTCAATCATCACAGAACATAACCAAAAACATCTATTTATGTGTTAAAATCATCAGATAGTAGACAGAATTCATGAATGGATGTATCAGGAAAAAAAAAGTAAAGTTAAGTGAAGTGCAGTGTCCCTGTAGTGTCTTTAATAGCTTATAACAGAAGTATCACCAGATGCTTATTTAGTTGTTGTATTTTCAGCGACTAGGTTATAAATATCATGCATGGGCTATAGTTTCTTTTTGTTTAATTAAGTTCTTATCAAGAAACCAGACATAAAGTTGGAAGGCTCTTTATCAATTCACAAAAATAAATTCTAATGTCCCATTAGATCATACTGTTTTCTTACTTACGTGCTTAAAAGATCATCAGACACTGAAGTGAAAGCAAAATAGGAAAAGGATTTACACGACATACACAAATTTATTTAAACATACAGTAGAAACCTCATAATTCAAATTATTTGGGAATGGCTTAAACCTTTGAAAAAAGGGGCATTATTGAATAAGGAACGTGGTAAAAAATATAGACAACTCAAATTGGATTTGCCCATTGTTTTTGTTATAAGATGAACTCCCCTCCCTCAACATCCAGTATTTGTCTTTTGTTCAACTGTTGCCCTTAAAAAGGATAGTTAATTAAAGAGGTATGGGAAGTATATAGTTAAAACCAGAAAAAACTTTTAATTATGATTTAAACATAAAGGAAAGAGAAAAAAATAACCTATTTAGTTGGAGAATTTGATTTCTGAAAAACTTAAATGATCAGATACCATTTTTTTCCTGAGCCAACCAAGAACTTACATTGCTTGTTTACAGAATATGACCTTTTGACCTCAGCAATCAGCTGTTCTGCTGTATCTTCAATTTTCTTTGCCGCCTCTGATGTCTTCATTGAGAAATAAAACATGCAAAATAAATAAAAGGTAACTATCATCATGAAAAATGGTTATTCAATATGAACTGAAACGTGGTTAGGCACAGAAAAGCTCTTGATATGCAATCATTAGAGAATGGAGGAGCTGAGCTTTAGGTGTATCAAAGCCTTCAAGTTGAAAACCGATAAAGCCTGGCAAAAAGTGAGGCAAGGACAGTCAGGACTAGACCAGCAGTTGCACTGGCCAGATCTATAGTGAATTTGCATCTATAGGCTTTGTTGATCAAGGGTAAGCAGTGGCTGGCTTTGTATGTTTGTAATGGCCTGATTGGTATCCTCCCAAACATTTTTAGTACTCACAGACGTTTTGTGTTGTGAGAATAGATTGATTTATCCAATTGCCATTTGACATAATAGCATTCTTTTGATTTATAATCTTTGGTGTTATTGTTTGTGTTCTCATGAGAAATTTCCTTCATAGTGACTTTCTGTTATAATAAATATCGACATACTAAACACAAATTTTGAGCCCTTGATGTCAATACAGTGCATATCTCATAACTCGACATTAGGGGGGACCAAAACTTCCATGTCGAATTAAAGCGAAAATTGTAGTTATTTATTAGAGTGCCAGAGATGGGGTGGCTTGGCTGTTGGTTTAGATAGCAATCTACACAGCGGTGTTCTTTGGACATAACACATTGGGCTTGTCTAGCCTGTAAAAAGTTTCTTATTTTTTGTAAGGTTATCTACTGGTCTAATACAGTCATAACCACCTGCTTTTTTGTAAAAAAACAACAACATTAGTATGAGTGTCATATTAGTTTGAAAACAAGTCGGATTAAAGAAAATTAAGCAGTAAATCGTTGGATTAAGCAAAAATATCAAAAGAGATTTATTCCAGACTCTTAAAATATGACCAAATAAGGTAAATTTCGAATTATCCGATGTCGAATTAAGTGGAGTGCACTGTATTTAATATGATGTCAAAATTCATAGACATTCTCTACAGCACTTTTATGGATTCCCCTTTAATTGATACATCTATTTAAAAAAAAAAACAACAGAAAAAAAAGAAACTATATTGAATAATGAACTGTGATGAAACTGCCACATTTACTACCTGTAGAGGAAAACGTTTACATGATGAATTTCAATCCTTTTAATTTTGAAATTAGGAATTTATCATTGACGCGCATAGTTTTATACATTTCATTTTATCTGAATTATAATACAATCTTGAAAAAATAGCCAAGTAGTATACTATAATATACAATGGATGTACGTATAATTTGCTAAACATTGTTAACATTTATTATATAAAATCAAAACCAACCATGGTGATAATGAAAATGGCCGCCAAGTCTCATCCTTAGCCATCACACATTAAGGAACCCTGTGGTATGACAAAAATATTAGTTGTATCTATGATTATCTTAACTTCCCAGCATATTCTTGATGTGCAAACCTAAATTACATTTTTAGAGTATACATTAATTATTGGTCTGTAGGCCTATGATAGAGCGAAAAAGTAGTATATGAAATCTGATCATTTTTTTAATGACGATATAAATATATATTCATAATTTAACTACTTTCTTTAACGTCTTAATGGAATTGAAACAATCTGTTTCTTATGTGGATCTAGGATAGGTATTAGTATGATGAGTAAGAATTGTTAATAATTTTGATCTGTCCCAAAAAACTACTCTTCAGAGGAGATGTCAACATTCTGAGTTGTAAATTACGTTTTAAAAAAACATGTTAAGAGTACAATTCAGCTTCTTTTGAAAGAAAGGCTGGGTCTCTACGCACTTTCAATTGTGAATATCCAGCTTTTGCTATACATACTATCTATATATTTATGTGTTTCTAACCAAAATTGTAAAATATCTGACATAATTTAATGCTGTGCATCACATTGACACTTTAAATTAGCTGGGAACATAAAAACTAGGAGAGAGTTTATTTGACGGTCTTATCAAAGAATTGGATAAAAACAACCCAAAAACAATTACAAGTTGGGTCTATATTGTGCATAGATAGCAAAATTTGGACAAAACCCCCCACCACATATAATATATGTATATAGTGCTGAAATTTATATATAGCAAAATTTGGAAAGAAAGTTATTTTAAGGCAGAAACACCAGAATCCGCTTCAGATATCTATGCCTTTTAGTTTATATAGAAACTGATTCCTAGGAACCAATCCTCTTTTTCTTTTTTAATTTTTAATATAATTTATAAACTTGGGATAAATTAAGAAAAAACTTTTAGGCTGTCCCCATGAGATGTGCCTTTTAAAGCGGATTCACTGTATAGTGTGTATATAGACACACTCAAGAAAATATGAGGCTTTCAATATGTTTCATAGGCACAGTCCACCCATCAATGATTGAATGTCATGCTCAGAACTAGACGCATTGAATTAGCCATAATACCCCAAAACACTTCCCCAACCATTGCTGCTTTCATAGCCTCTTGTTTTCCTCTACTGCACATCTCTTTAAACATCCCAGTTTTCATAAGATGTTTCAACTTTCCCCTCCTAGGAAGATATAATTATAAAAAAAAAAAAAAATGAAATTTCAATCTAGACATCATGTATTTAGATTCTGGCGCACCTTCGTGAAATACTCTGAGCTGATTTCACTTGTCCAGGTATTTACTGAAGGTGCGCCTATATCCTATTTGATGACAGTGTTTATTTTTTTTCTAATTCCTAATGTTGATATACATTGGTTTATAACTGTGTAGATTTAGATCTATCTATAGATCTAGACTCAGCCAAAGAGAACAAATGTAAATCTACTAAGAGAAACGAACTTCTCAATACAAACCCCGACATGAAGCAGGTTGCAGATGTTATTAAAAATGTTATCCACACAGAATCTATCCTCTCTTATATAGAATCTATAAACTACAATCTTTAAATTTGACAAATTGTTGACAATGACAACCGAAAAAGTAACAGATTGGAAAATAGAAACCGAAAGTATAATTAAAAACATGCACTTCAGAGAGTGCACCATTAAAGAAGTTGGGTCTATGGCTGCGATTCAATTTAGGCCTACAACAGTTACAAGAATGTGGGAAGCCCATAGCTTACTATATAAGTACTCCATGGGGAAGCCTCAATGAAATTAATTTAGGGCAGCTGAAACAATCAGTCGCGGTCCAACTGTTACATCTCTTTCAGTTGTCATTTTTCGATTTTTTTCCATCACAAACTTGTTTTTTTCCCTTTCCATTTGATTATAACTTTATTAAAGAAATGGATGATTTTAAACACCAAAGTTTCAATAAATATTCCAACCGCAGTAAACCTACTATTCAATGTCTTGAATAAAACTAAGAAAACTCACAAATTTACATATAATTTCAGCATAAATTAGCATTATATTCCCCTCTAGACTGTTGTTTGACATGTTTTTGTGCCTGATTTAACCTGAAACATGTGGTATATTTTTGACGTCCCATAGTAAACCCTTATGTATAATTTGACACAGACATGGCTGCTCTTCTGATTGAGAATAGTTCACAACAATAATTATATTTGTAATCTCTTTAGTTATTGATATCTAAAATGTATGCTTCGTTAACTATAATCGTTATCGCTTTATTTTATCTTTATCAAACACTAAACTTTTAATACCGATTGGTCCAATCTATGTTTTTATGCACTGTTTTCTTAATTCAGCTTTTGCAGAGAGAAAAAAGTAAACAAAACAAAACAACCATAAAAACAAAAAACAGTTCACGTTTGTTTTGAAATGTTTGCATAAAGAATAATTATAAATAATACACTTAGCATACCTGTCTAGTGCATAGGCCTAATCATGGACGATTGTGTACCTTGACTTTTTATCTGTTCTATTACACGAGTATTTAAGGTTGAAACCGTACACGTTTGTTATTAATGGATCTAAGCGTGCCCGTTTGAGAAATTTATTTCAGAAGAATGTTTGTTACTTTTAAGTGGTTTTTTTTTTCAATCTAAAACGTTCGTGTTTTAAACACCTGTTATTCAATGAAAATCGATTCGATTCCTGTTTGTTTAGTTCTCTCATCTTACCTTTTGCATAGAACACACGAAACAACCAGAGGATGGAATATTTAAAATTTTAAATTGGCTTTATAATGGCCTCTATCCTATTAATAGTGCACAATTACGAGCAGAGGTGTATCTGTTTTGTACTTATTTTAATTTGAATTTCACACATATTTGAAAGTCCAAATTTTATTTTTTAAACTCCACGGAACATAGCCTATAAAAAGCTTTAGAACTAGAAGCATACGTGTTCAATCAGAATGGGTAACTAGCTATTTCTGTTTCATTTTAATATACCGGTTGAGACAGAGTCATGGTATCCCCGCACTGTCTCTGTGTGGCAGCACGTAAACTTGTGAGACGTTAGTTTGGGGTTTCGTCCACAATGTAGCCTATTGAGTGCTGATGTTGGACAATAAGCAACAAAAACACTTATTCCTCCACATTTTAGGAATAGTATATGCTCGATCGACATAATTGATAGTACATAAAACGCTCGAGTTTCTTTAAATAAATTAGAATAAAAACAAAGAAAAAATTTAATTGTTGAGTCTTTAAAACATATATTATCATATGTAGATCCCCCACACCCCCCTCATTATTGTAAGCCTTTACTATTCTATTCTTTCATTTTAAAAATATACGTTTTGGGTAACTCAAAACAAAAGATAAAAATAACAAAAACAAAACAAAAACGCGAAAACAAAAAAAAATAAGGTTTACGATCAAACAGTGCATTAAGCTTTCTCATTGCACAAACGAGTTGGAGGTTTTTCAAGTATGTGGTTTATTTCTTTGTGAACAAAACCATTGGTGCCTGATTGTTTACCGTTCTGAAATAATATGATTTAGAGTTTTAGCACACTGCGACATCATTTACAGTGCTGTATGCTCCCAACTTTGTTCGCCCCAGTACAATCCCCACGTATTTCGTGAGTTGACATCCAGATTCTTTAAAAAATATAACTTTTGAAGTTTTTTTTCATTTTGAAATGTTTATTAATTAGCAAAAACCAAATTTAAAGACATCTGTTGAAAAGAAAAGACATGTGACAATACGATAATAATGATTTGCGTAGCTTAAAGAGGAGCCATTTCTACGACTCATGTAAAATACAAAGCAAATGGCTAATTCATACATGATTGCATAAAATAACATACATTTTTAACGATCTATTCATTCAAAAGGGAGTTAAAAAAATGAAGGGCAACCCCAACGACAATGGAGACCCACCTAGACTCAACTCCTTTCAAGGAAATCTTAGTTTATAATAAACTCTTTGGAAACTGTAAATTCTTATAATTGTTCAACTCTTGTTTAAAATGAACATAGTTTTTGGGGTCCAAGATGGTAAAACTTGAGGTTAACTCAGTTATATTGTAAGTACAGACTTAGATAGGATAAGCAACACGTCGGCTATGAGACAGACAGGAAGCTCCTGCCAGTGGAGATAAGACCCCCACTACCAGCTCTGCGCTCGCGGTGAACCTTGATTTGCCTTTTGGGTGGATAATTTGGCACAGTTTTGTCGAAAAATGGCTTATTTCTGCGGGTACAGGTTTATTACTCTGTTGGAAGCCAGCCAGCAGACATATGAGGGTCTTAAAGCTCTCACACAGATATCGAGAGAAATGCAGCGCGTTGCAGGAGTATCAGCCAGTCCAACTTAATAGGTCACTGGTTTAACCAAACTCTAATAAGGTTGGACCCAAACATTGCGTCGTGTTTTGCACAATTGTCAGTACTTCGTGCGGACTTTGTGTGTCCGCACTTATTAAAAATAGTCAAAATACAAAGATAGTTAAGCAATACATACACTTTCTAAAGAACAAGATGCCCATATAGACATACATGTACAATTTCAATTGAGAGATACATACAGAAGTTTAAACATTAATACTAAAAAACAATAACAACAAAAAAACAACAACAACAAGAAACATGACATTCACCTCACCTCCCCCTCGCCCCGACACACACTGACATAATGTATACGATAAGGGTTAAAGTGGATTTAAAACGGTGGGCCAATGTGTTGTTTTAGATTTCAATTCGACCCATGGACCTCCGGCTCGTCAGCCCAGAGCAGTAACCGACTCAGTTACAACGCATCGCTCTGGAACTGCTGTATTCCATCTCCTTCTTATTTTCAATGGATATAGAACAAAGCAGTCCTGAGGTGACGAAAGCTCCCAGATCACTGGAACTTCTGGAGGAAGTCGGAGATGTAGGCGTAGGCCTGGGCCGTGTTGCTCGGGTACACGCCGGGCATGGAGAAGAAGCCGTGCGGCACGCCCTCTAGCGTGTGCAGCCTCACCAGCACGCCCGCCTCCTTGAGGCGCTGGGCCAGGTGCGTGCCCGCGTCCCTCAGAGGGTCCAGCTGCGCCAGGAGGACCACGGCCGGGGGAGCGCTGCTTAGAACCTCTCGCGCCGCCGCGTTCACGCGCGCGTTTTTCTCCGCGTCGGGGATGTCCGCATTGGTGACGCCAAACCGCCAGCGCAGGGCGGCCGTGTTGAGGGCCGGGGTGTTGTGGAATTCTTTACAGGAGGGCAAGTCCAAGTTGAAGTCTGCTGTCGGGTAGACGAGCACCATGAAGTCCAGCCCGGACTCGATGTCGTGGGTCACGCCCATCACGAGCTGCCCGCCCGCGCTGTCCCCGCCCACGCCGACCTTACTGCCCGCCCCGCCCAGCGTGTCGCGCTGCTTCATCGCCCAGCGTGTGGCCGCCAACGCGTCGTCGAAAGGCGCCATGGGGTCGCCCGGGCAGGGCAGGAGGCGATACTCGACACTGACAATCACGACTCCAGATTGCTCCGCCAAGGCCTTGATAGTGCGGTCGTACGTCTCGCGACTACCACGCATCAATCCTCCGCCATGGAAATAAACCATAACTGCGGGGTTTTCCGATTTCCGGGAATTCGGGCGGTACACAGAGGCGGGGATTCCCCCTGCGTCAACGTCTTCCACTGTACCCTCAAAAGGCGCGTCAGTTCCGTTCACGTCCAGGTGAAGCTTGCGGTCATTCTCCCGGGTCTCTTCGTGTGACACGGAGGCGGGGGACGGGAAGGCCAGGGCCATCTCTCGAGCCGTGGCCGCTAGCGTCTCAGGGTGGATGGTGTACGTGTTGGCCACCTCCGCCCACAGCTCTTCTGCTGAGCTCATCTGGAGAGGCAGGGTTGATGGAGACATACAGATGGATGAGAAATGGAAAGAAAGGGTCGGTTAAGAAATACATTAACACTTCAGTGAAAGATGGAAAGGAAAAATTATACGTATATTAATGAGGGATTGATAACAGGGATACACAATCAAGATGAACGATCGAAGTATTGATTACGAACTACACAATCATGGTTGCAATATGGAGAGAAATAAACCAAGGTGAATCAGGCACACGTGGTAAATTTGACTTTTGGAGTTATAGTGTCAAAATAAGTTACAGTTACAGTGTGTTATAAAGCAATAAACTCGCTTTAAGAGGTTGAAAAAATTACATCTCTATCATTTCTAGAATCAGCGATAATACTTCTTGATTTTTGGAGAGGTTTTTTTTTTTTG
>RQTK01000136.1:36814-75589 GCA_003991915.1 Elysia chlorotica
GTCCTCGTCATCGTTATTACCATTAAACAATTCCTCTTCATCACAATAATAATAATAATAATAATAATAATAAGTAGTAGTAGTAGTAGTAGTAGTAGTAGTAGTAGTAGTAGTAGTAGTAGTAGTAGTAGTAGTAGTAGTAGTAGTAGTAGTAGCAGCAAAGATTATCTTTGGTAGTAGTAGTATCATCATCAAACCAATATTTCTGCTTTGTCTTGTAAGAAACGAGACAATAAAAAATTGGTACGAGGTATAAAGTTTTAGCGCGTGCTGGCAAACAAATGAACTTCTTCTGTTCTTATATTCAATAATTTATTGTACAGGTCTTTTTATAACTCTGGACGAACTGGCTCAAGTTGTAGAGCGCTGGTATAGCGATTGGGAGGATCGCAGTTTGAACCAACTGTGTCAATAATTATGCAATTTACATTTTTAATGTCACGTCCTCGTTCATGTATCCCCAAGCTGTCTATGTGTGGTAGGATATAAAATTGTCAGATGTTAGTCTAGGGACTCGTCCGCGTTAAAGTCCAGTTGCCGACAATGGTCGTCAGAAACGAATGAAACAACCAGCCAACCAATTAACTGTTAGCTATTTGCTTATCATTGATACGGTACTAGTCCGAGGGCTAGGAAGGCTTTTGTTGACTACGTTCACTGCAGGCTCAGGCCTGTGGCTGGCCATGACACTTCATACTGAATCATAGTTACTATTGTATAGTCCACAGCTAGGTCAAGGTTATGTCAATGTGTAGCTAAGTATAGGACAGTCGCTGATTGGAAAAAGGTCCGCCGCTTAAGGCTACACAAAATAACAAGCAGATCCACCAAATTGACTGTAGTAAACTCGTTTTTGCAAAAATAAGCGTAATTGTGGTCTATTTATATATTATCTATCATAGTTAGAACAGAATGATGCTAAGCGAGTAGTTTTTGTTCGACCTACAAGCCTAGTAGTAGAATCTAGTAGTACTAGACTAAGAATGTAAACTGTGAAATCTTTGCCTAACATTTTAATGATATATATAATTATCTCACTTTGGTTACAAATAGAATTTTTTTTTTTTTCGGAGACCCTGCCTGTTAATATTGGTTATAGAAACAATCGAGGCAGGATCATCGAAATAAACAAACATTTGCATTTAATTTTAAAAGTCAGGCATATCATTAAAGTTTTAGGTACAGCCTATTATTTTGGGTAGCCTCGCTGATTGGACAAGGTCCGCCGCACACCGATGTTTCATTATAGAAACAATAGAGGCAAGGGTATTGGTTATCTATTGATTTCAAATTAGTATCACAGTTACGACAGAATAATAATAATATTTAGTGGGTATTTTCTGTTCGGCCTACAAGCCTACTACTAGACTATCATACCTGTGCCTACTATTTAAATACTGGTTCTTAAAGCAATTGTCTGTTTGTTTATTTCGGTGATCTTGCCTGTTATCTTTAGAAACCTCGGGGTGACCCAATACCCACGGAGCTATAAAATTTAATGTACTATGATATAGGGCAATGGGCTTGCCTGCAAGCTGATGGTTTTAGTTTGAGTTTGAGTTGGTTTAAACTTCAACGTCAGCGCTAGAGGGGCCCCAAGACAGACGTCTGACAATTTTATGTGCTGCCACACACGAGACAGGGCGGGGGAACCTGGACTCCTGTTTCAGCTGGCCACATTGTACTAACACCGACTCAACGAGTTACAAGGAACGAAGTGAAACACCCCTTGAGCCTGTTCGGCGAGTTGGCCCCGTAAGTTGACGACTGTTTCTGATTGTGACGGATTGGAATGGTAACGTTTAACACGATCATAGACATTGTTGTGACGCTCTACGTCTGATTTCAGTGTTCCTATGTTTAATTTTAACATCGGCAATTCAAAGGATCTCTACGGAAAACATAACAATACGGCTACGGGAGCCAAATTTATACCATTCACCATTTGCTACAAACCCATGGCATTGGACAATAATTATGTCATATTTACATTTTTATCATCTTTACTTATCCGTTAATGGTCATAAGCATCACATCCCTTATATTTTTTCACAATAGTCTTTCTCCTCTGGATCTACAAATGTATTTATTTTTCTTCCGTAACCCGCCATCTTTCTTCTTGTTTCCTTTCCATATTTGCGCTTCTTCGTAGTGTATCGTGTTCTTATTAGCCTTAGTCCAAGCAACTCTTACTATAGACAAACTATGTAAACTATGTACATGTGTTTGTATGTTCATTCTACCTCTAGGCAGTTCTCAACAGCGCTTAAAAATAATAAACATGCGGTGAAATGACCACCATGTGATGATGTAGTTGTTGTTCCCAAACTAATGAGTTTAAATCTTTACATGTTTATATACTTTTTCAAGACTGCTGGCAGCATTTTCTTTGCTAAAATAAATTAAGACTTCAAATTCAGTGGAATCTGATTATAATTAACTATGGCTTTATACTATTTCCGAGACCCCCCCCCCCTTTTTTTTTTTACTCTACAGAAACTTCAACATTAATTTAGGACATAACTGTAATAAACTTTCAGGCTGTCCCCAACAGGTTTATCTCAAGCGAATTCCCTGTTGAAATTTGCATGGTTACATGTATTGATAACAAAAACAAAACAAAAACACAAAACAACATAAACTTTCATTTTTTTTTATTCTGCCTCAAATAGCATTATTTCGAATGTATATAACTAAATGAAACTGAAATAACATAATAAAGGTAAGCAATGACTTCCCTCTACCTAACCTTGCACAGTATTCATTTGAGAGCATAACAATGAACCAGTTGCCAGAACAACAATGAACCAGTTGCCCTTGACTGCACCATGCAGAGTCAAAATTTCATCTTCTAAAAAACACTTTTCTCTTCCATATAAAGACAGCAACAAACAAGCGCTCAATTCCTACAGCCGACTCTAATACCAAAAACATTATGAGCCAATTTTCATCACCTCCATCAAACCAAGCCCACTAAACAGTTATTCAAACATCATAAGTTTTAGTGGGACATTATACAATGAGCTTAAAACCATAGATATGCAAAAAATACACGTATAACACAAGGTGAAAACAATGCTAGCCCCCACTTTCTACAGTCACTCCAATTCAAAATCTTTGTGAGCCAGAACTCCATCCTTGCCAACCATTCAAACATCCAAACTAGCAGCACAGTGAACTCAGGACTTTAACACCCCCTCAGACATCTTGGTAGTCCTCCCTCCAGACCTTGGGCTCTGCGTACCTGTTGTATCCATCATAGTTGACTCCGGGTCTGAACTCTGGGACCTTCATCTCCGCCTCCGACAAATCGATGTTTGCGTCCTTGAAAGCTTGCAGAAAAGATGCCACCTAGATCATAATTATAGGAACAAAGTTAGGGCGAAATTTTTAAAGCAATACACATGTTCTAAAAATAGAGGTTAAAGGTCTTAAATGATACAACCACGATATTTGTATTGAACTTTGAAATATATTTTTATTTAAAATGTGAGCACAATTCTTAAGACGTAAAATGTAAAGTTTTTTGTTTGTGTCTCCTGGACAATAATCCTAACTCGAGATGATTCTATTTAATAAAGATATTTATGACTTATATTGATTGTGAGACAAGGTCTTGATAAAGCCCCATTCTTTACATTTAAATGTGAAATGTGAGCAAAAATTCTCAGTAAGGACAACAGATTCTAAAAACATAAAAAAAATAATTTGTAAATCTCTTGGACAATATATTGAGTCAGGATGAAATTATTACAGATATTTTATTGAAATAATATTTTCATCTCAATAGTGATCCTTTGTATTCTTCATATAAGACATGTGTAAAAAATTCAGTTACTCATACAGAAAAAGTATAACAAAAATCTAAAAGCACGAAAAGCAGTTTTTGGGTACCCTCGTTTTCCTGATATATCCATTCAAGGGACATAATAATCATATGAGATTTGAACTGCAAAACCTCAGAGCCTTTAACAAGTGAGACACATCTCTGTCTACCTCTAGCTCTATTTCCGTTCATCTTTTGAGTTGCAAATACATGCTCCAAACTATAGCAGCGCATGATACTATATATTAAAGTGTAAAAAAAATAAATCTACTCCAAACTTTCTTTCAATAACTATCCTGATTCAGTCAATGTTCACACACACAAAACCCCTTACCCTCTCAGACTTGGCTGCTTCACCATCCTCGTCAAAGAAGACGGCAGTGATCCCGCCCTCTAGACACCTCTGGGCCAGCACCCGCCCGATGTTTTCACAGGCAGACACGTCGGTGAAACTGAAACATTAAACATTTGAACTTTTATCTTTGATCAATTTTACACTTACACCCTGTACGGGCCCAAAGTTTCTAGATACAAGGAGAAAACCAGACTGGATAGCCCAGGCCTGATCAGGCTAGTGGAAGAAATACCAGTTGGCGATTCAAAGTAAGTAATATACTTTCCTGGTTAGATAATACGAAGCTTGACCCGTTATAGCACACATCACATTTAACCGAGATTTTATATTCAATACTATGGTGAATCCTTACTTCTTTAACTTACGATAGTCACTGTTACAACATTAAATTCATTCATAAAAGCAAGATGATGCTTTACGATGCAGACATCAACTATGTACAATGGGTACATGTATTACGCTATTGAACACTACCCAAACAAAAAATTATGATCGGATGTTAGTATAAATAAAGTTGACTATCGATATATATGTTAAATCAAACAATAAAACTAATGGTAATAATCATTGTATTAAATAAGTGAAAACGAAAGTACCTTATAATCCGATAGACAGTATCTATTTTGTTAGGCCACATTTGAACAAGTGGCTAAAAACTGTACTGTTTTCAACTGTGTGTAATACCTCAAGGACCGCTCGTTAGGTGTAATTTGCCACACTTTGGTGTGATAAATTACGCCCAAAGCGCTATCCTCTATCCCTCATTTATGAGGATAACCCAGATGTACCTGTTTAGCTGTGAGCTGATGGCGTTTTCTGTGGTCGAGGCAGACAAGACAATCTTGCCAGAGCTGTGCTCAACCCAGGCCTTGGTGTGTCGAGAGCTTCTTTGGAGTACAAGTCTGGGGACGCATGATACAAATTTACGTCACACCAAGGAAAAATTGTTTAAACGTACCAAATCATGTAAAATAGTTCCAATGCCATCACGTGAAAAAGTTACAGGTTACAAATTTTTTTTCACTCTGTTTTACAGTTGCAACATCATACAATCTTTTCTTTAATACTTTAAATTCAAAAGTCTTTCAAAAACAAAACTTGTATAATCATGCTAATATAGATATCTATACTTTTTTTTGTTGATTTAAGCAATATTAAGTGCAAATCATCAATGCCAGCACTTTCTCATGAACCATAAATAAAAACTCTTTAATACAATATATATACATGTACCTCGGCAGTCAAAAATTATGTAGCATACAAATAAAATGTATTTTATGGTAGAGTTGAACTGTTGGTCATGGTATGTTTAAATGCCTAACACCATGATAAATATATTTTCAAAGTAGCGCAAACAAAAATCCTCCAAGACAGTGACAATTTAAAACAGCTTACTTGTGGTAGTAATCTCTGCGAGGAGACTGGAACTTCCACCCAAGCCGTTTCCTTGCATATCCTAACTTTTCCAAGTTCCTAGGGATGCACATTAAAAAAAAAAAAAAAAAATTAAATAAAATACACCAATTCTCACAGAGACTTTAACAGGGTTGTTACTACAGTATTACTTAAACATAATTCTGAAAATGTTGAGAAATAAAATGCTATGCTTAGATGCAAGAGTCACTATAAAAAATATAGAGATGCAGAAAAAACCACTAATGTGAATAAAACCCTGACTTTGAATAGTCCGAAGTAAAAAAAAAATAAATCGTTTTGACTTGAGTTATTTCTGGCTTAAAAAAAAAAAAATTCCAGACTAAATAACCAGATTTTTTATAAAATGCATAATCATACATGTATAATCCAATCAGTGTAACTAATGCACATCATTATGAAGCTTATTTAGCCTTCTTCATATTAGTTAGTAAAATACTTAAGTCTTGAATTATTGAACAAATAATAAATAGCTTATTACTAATATAACAAAACAATAAATACATGTAGTTTGAATTTGTCAAAGCTAATTTTTCTTCCATGAAAATAAAATCAGCCACCTACTTTCATCATTTGAGATTTACCTTGGGTTTCTGTTGCGATAAATTGGGTTTATGACATAATCACTATTGTTGTTTGACATAGAGACAGAACTTAAGCTCAGGCAGCGTACATATTCTGTCGAGTGAGAAAAAAGATAGTATAAAATACAATGTTATTTCATAGGTCTACTTTTTTTCCTGTCTATTTGTATTTAAAAGACAATATAAAATTACACCTTTTTTTCCATTATTCTTTTAGAATAATCTGGATGAAAATTAAGCTTGTAACTTCACAGTTTCTACTCTAAGTCCGACTCTCTCGTTAGTCTCAGCTTGTTTCCCCCTAAATGTTTTTAGAGTTTGCTCAAACAAAAAGCAACAATCAAGTACTAAAGACTGATTTAAGTATTATGTAGATTTATTATTTCTATGCCCAGTAATGCCAATTGGATCAATAAGATCTCTGACTGGCCAACATTTTTAAAAACCTAAAAATCTGTAAATATTAACATCCAGTTCTTATAAATGTACGGCAGAAGGACTGGAAATATGAATAAAAAGAGAGCGGGAGGTAGACAGAGAGAAACGATCAAGGACGAACTTGTCAGATCGATTGGTGGAGGCAAAGGGACATGGATGATCTATAATGAGAATCACCAGCACCAAACAGCAAGGGCTTCTAAAGCACTGCGATAACTCAAGAATTTTTTGTTTGTAACATAGATCCAGAACTTAGGAATATCCATAGGCACTTATCATATACATTTTTTCTGCCTCTTTATCGTATAGTCCAAATTTTACTATGCAATAGATTCTGCAGATCTGTATTTGTTTTTTTTTAATTGTTCAAATCAAATTCTTTGGCCTAATCGTCGAATAATAAATTTTAAAAGGTAAGATACATCCTAATTATGTTTCTTAGGTCTAAAAAAATTATTTACTGTCCTTATATATTGTCAGTGATGCCAACTTGATGATTTTTTTTACTGAATTTTTTCACGAACCAGTACAGCGGCGTACCGCATTAAGGATCTCAAAATAACACCCCAAATTAATACCAGTAGTATATTAAAGCAAAATAGGAATGATGTACTTCATCTTAGAGAAGTTTATTTGCATATGCTAAATAGCCTTTATTTTTATTGAATTGAGAGAATTTATACGTCGTATAGCAAAACTGGAGCAAAATGGGGGTGATTAGCAGGCCTGGCTGATTTTCAAGGCCTAACGTGCACTGACCAATGTGATATTTTATTTCTTTTTAGCATGGCTATGCCCATTGGAGCCACAGTTAATCCTAGTTTTACATGTGATTCAGTAAACATTACTAGCTTCTTATGGTAGTAATCCGATAACAAAACACTATTTGCGTCTTTCTTGTCTAACCAACGCCAATTTTCACTCCTTTATAAAATCAATTTCTTTCATATCCTCTAGGACCAACACCATCACAAAATTTCATCACAGACCCAACTTTATTTCTAGATTCTATTTCTAATCAATAAATGATAAAAGTCTAGTCTAGATCTACACAAAGTCCTTGGATCTAGATACTCCTCCTACTGCCCTAGTTTAGACCTATTGCATGCACAAATATATGCAGAGGCACTTTGATTTTGAATCACACGAAATAAAATTTATACAATTGAAGTCTTTGATCGAGATTACTTTCTACATATAAATCCATTATTCCAAAGTCAAATAGGATGGCTGCATGTGGTTACTTTGTTAGTAAATAATGCATGCTCAGTGATGTTCGTACTTTTTCCGGTCCGCTTATTCCGTTAAAGTATTTTCCAGTTTCCGTTACAAGTCAATGCACGGCTGCACGAAGACAAGACCTAATTCCGTAAATTTACTGACAACTGGCATCACTGAATTGTGATCGACAGCATTTTTAACCATTTTTTAGACAGAAACACTGTGACATTTATATGATATTGAGCGTACCTAGCAAAATTTGGACAAAATCACTAAGATCTAGATCTACAATCTAGGCCTATAATAATATTCTGCCCTGGAATATATACCAATATGATGTCTTCCTCCATAGCCTAGAATCTTGGTCGCCTGGATACTGTTCTTATATTATATATTTTCATTAATACTTACGCCTCAACTGTGTAGGAAAGTTGTGGATGATTTCAAGCTGTGAACTGTTGCAAATCGATTTTGATAGTAGGCCTAAATTTCTGAAAAGTCCTGCCATCTTAGAGGTTGAGAGGTAGATCTCTCAAATGGCTTATGTATGGGGATTTTTTGTTGGTGCTTGATTTGACTTCTTTTCTCAGGTCTAATAAACTTTTGTTCGCTTTACACCGTGCAGATCATTGTCTGCAAAAAAGCAAGACAACATAATGAAACTTTAAAGCGAAAGTATAACTTGTCAAGGACGATTGCATTGACTAGAGTACATTCCCTTCCTTCTATTTACCTTTGAAAATTCAGGCAGAGTTAAGCGACTTGAAGTGATATCAATCAAGCCATCACGAGAAAAGCCAAAAGTATGACATGTGTACTCATAATCTGTAGTAAAGTTGATTGTTTATATATATTATATGAAAAAAATGATGACAGAGAGACCCCTGGGAGTCATGACCTGTGTGTGGCCTGATCTAGTGTCAGGGGTTTCTTCTCTGAAGATTTTGTTATCTAACTCCCCGACGAGTTTCTACACATAAACTGATCATGGGTTTCAAACTAGGGGGGGGGGGGGGGGGAGGGACGAGAGAGAGGGAGATAGGAGAGAGAGATAGATAGAGAGAGAGAGAGAGAGAGAGAGAGAGAGAGAGAGGAGGAGAGAGAGAGAGAGAGAGAGAGAGAGAGAGAGAGACAGAGAGACAGACAGACAGACAGACAGACAGACAGACAGAGAGAGAGAGAGAGAAAGAGACAGCGAGACAGACAGACAGACAGACAGACAGACAGACAGACAGATATACATGCAGACCGACCGACAGACAGATAGAAGTAGGTGATCGATGAGCCTAACTTAGAACTCGGCTTTGTAATAACTGGGCTCATCACAGAAGACACGGACAACCTAGGTAGGTCTAATATACAAAGTTTTGCTGTTCACATTCTGCCTGAAGGCTGAAGTGTTTATGCACTAACCTTCCACATTGCAAGCTACCAAACAAACTTTAGGAACGCAACTTACATTACTTTCATTCGTTGACAACTCTGAGTCTAGACCCCCGTCTTTGAAACTTGCCTTGCCTTGCCTTTAGAATTTCTATACATTTCAACAAGTATCCAAATTGAAGACAATAGCGCCTTCCCGTAAAGCATAACCCTAATGGAGAATGGGCTGACAATCGAGCCTTGGTCACCCTGCTTGTCACCAATGTCAGTCCTTTGGGAACTCAGCTGAACCATAAAGCTTCGGCCTCCCATGGGCCTGTTTTAGCCCAGATGATTATTGGTCTAAAAAAATAACACCAAACACGATAGGTTATTATATCTATGCTTAAATTATAATGGTTCCAGTTTGTATGCGAGCTAGCACTGTATCTGTCGCTCAAATCGACTTAAAACTTTCCGTGTGCCTGAATATTGTTCTCAGTCCATTACAAAATACTTTTCTGTCCTCTTTATTTGACCGCTTAGTATTATATAGAATTAATTTATTGTGTCGTTAATTTAAAAAAAGCGTCTCGATGTACTCACTCCGATCAAATACTTTAAAAAGATTATAATAGGTTGATTACTGCAATAGAGTGTTTTTGTTTGTTCCACACACTACTTTCAATTACACCAAAACACTTCGTGTCTTTTTTTTCTCTAAATTTCGCATTTTCGATTTTTAGCACATGTCAGAACTAATCGTGTTTAAGAGAAAAGACATGTTGAATAATTATTATTCGCTTTTCCAAGAAATCCATGTACGATCCAGCCATTTCGATAGAGCTGTTTAAAAAGAACACACAATTAAAACCCGAATAAATAGACAGTGCAAACCACAGATAAAAAAATAGGAGCAGATTAAAAAAAACAACAATACGATATTAAACCCATCTAAGACAAATCAATATCCCTCTTTCCATGACAATAAGCTTAGAACGCGTTCGCGATTGACATTTTTCCCAATCCGTATTAAAAAAGTTCGATACGCATGAAAAAAATACCTACATTTTTCCTGTTCCACCAAATTACAATACTGCATTTCCGGAAACTCGCCCCCATATTGCAATTAACAAGCACATTTTTTTCGGAGTGCATAATTACAAATAGATGCTCTTTGTATAAGCTTACTGAGGCCTGTTTGTGCACAGCGAACTTCATATCCTGTGGTGCGAACGGTGTTGGTAGGCATAGCTTACGAACAGGCCCCTACTCCTTTACTCATTATTTTAGGCCTATACACACATTTTACGAACATCTTTTTTGTCAAGACATAATCCCCAAATGATTAAAACAAAGAATCATTCATGAAAACAAGATAACACACTATCAATCACCCGAAAAGCCGAACTTCCCACTTGTGTCTGATTCCCCTTGCTTGCTTCACATAATTCGTCTTTTTAAAATGGGAGCTAACCTTTGCTCGGAGAAAGCGAAGATCTATCCTATTTTGAAGTCCCCTAGGCAGTAAGAAAGATTCGATAGTTAGAACGTAAGAAATAGAATAAAAGTGAAAAAGGTCCTTCTAGTGTGCAGTTGTTTATGTCACATCATTCGTCAAACTAACTTTAATAACGTTAGGAGTTTCAAATTTGAATTTAAAAAAAGGTAAATATTGTATATTTCAACTAACACAAGATCAAACAAGAACAAAAAAAAAATAAAAAAAAATAAACGAACACTTAAAATTTTAGAGTTCATTTCCATACAGAATGGATGTAAAATAAAAAAAAAAACGTAATACTCATGACGTGTACATGTAAGCTATAACATTTAAAATCTAATGCTTAAACTATCAGGCGGATGTGAAGATCCAACAATGCATACAAAGTGCAGCTTCAAATCTGAAAGTTGCAAATCAGTGCTGAACTGAAGTCAAGGCCCTAGGCCCAGCCTTGGTCGTGGGCCCCTCACTCACTTAAATGACTGTCCTATAATGTTTAATGGGATTTTTTTTAAACGAAACTTTTTACAAGTGACAAGATAGAGATTTAGTGATTCACGTTTGGAATAAAATGACAGCCTATTGTAGGAAAAAACAAAAAAACAACAACAAAATAATTTAACAGTAGAGAGTTTACTTAAATGCTCATCAGGAATGACAGTAAAACGTCACGAACCTTATTGATTCAAATCGATCTTACAGCACTGGCCTTTTCCGTGAATTTATTGAAGCAAAGTCAGCAGTGGTAATCGGAATATATTTTAGATAACAAATAATATTTGATTCAATTTTCTTAGCACACAGGTGGATAAGTCAATGGTGTGACTTTGTTGTTTGGGGAGGACTATCTTCAGGTTAAATACAGGTCGCTCAACACAATTTGATTTGCTAAGAAATAAAAGTAAAAAGGATTATCCTGAATACAATTTCAACATTCGGAAACCTTAGCTAGCTTGTTAAAGAGAAGCTTATAAGGTGTATTTCTTTTGGTTCTTCATCAAGAATATAATTGGAAACCTGAACTGTTGGCGCTGCTAATCCACTACAGAAATGTGTAGATCACATGTGTACGCTTACACAACTATTATCTCTATTGTGGTTTTGATCTCGTTTTAAAGGCATCAAGAAATCTAAAACAACAAATATTTTATACATAAGCTTTACATCTGTATTATTTTATGTTACGGACTTATCTTTAACCGGACCACAGTTCTGTGCTCTAGATTTCAATAGAGATGGGATTCCTTCGCACCACCGTAGTAAAAAGTCACCACCCTTACCCTGAACCTAATGCCTCTACCAAATTTGAGAGTTATAGTTATATTTTAAACCCAACAGTTTAATGTCATCTTTTTCTTAGAATATAAACGAGTCGAGTATGCCAAAAAAGTCCTTCAAATGCTTTATGAAAGCAAGTGCAGAATTCTGATCAATTTACATCTGTTGAGGAATTTTGATTGTTACGCCTAACCTTCAGAGAATGTTGTTCAAAATGATTGTGTAAAATCTAGTTTCTAGCTGTCTCATATACACGACAAGACCTTCGCACACAAGACTTCTCACCCCGACCATCTCTTGTTCTTTACTTGTTCGTAGCCAATGTTCAGTGAATTATATTTAGCAGATTAAAGTTAACAGGACCACATGGGCTTTCATGACAGCTTTACCTATGTAAAACGCCATAATTAGACACCCCCCCCCCAAAAAAAAAACAAAAACAAAACAAACAAAAAACGTTCATCTGGCGGCCGCCAAACAAACGTTAAAATCTGCCTGGCGGCTGTCAAAGGTAAAAAAAAAACACTCTAGAGTATATTTGGGGCGAAACTACTACTACTCTTTTTTTTAAACTGGAGACAGCAGCGACTCGTTAAATAACCAAGTCGTTATTTCCTGTAAAGAAATAAACGTTATTATACATGTACTGATTACGCGTTTATATCTATTATTGATCTTTATAAATGCTTCTGCTGTTCAATTTTTGTATGGTTTTCGTTGACACGTCCAACATGTTTTATTATTTGATTGACAAAGATTGTGCCATATGAATATGTTCCATTAAATGTTCGTTAGCAAAGAGACGTCTACGTGCGTCCAGTCACAAAAGCCACTCTCCGTATGCTATAGTCTACCTGTTGCTGAGCTCTGGCAAATAAACGTGCATGTACAAATCTAGCTGTATCGACCGACGCTTTCTCGTTATACTGTATTATATTGTTTACTGTTCAAGACAAGACAAACTTTCGGTACAAACTGCAATACTTGAGTCATTTCGACCTTTTTTTTAAAATTGAGGCGAGGATTGGCAAATAATCAGTTTACTTTATATCAGTGATCACCACAGAAAAGGAATTAGATCACCAGAATTTGATATTAAAACTAGAAATTTGTTGTGTTTTCCGGGAGATCATATAACAACGGCCTAGATCCGATTAAAAACGTACAAAGCCTCTTTAAAATGCGTTTCTTGAAATTGTAGAGATATGTGATAAGATACTCGTGCTTGAAGTTAAATGTCAAACAACATTTGCATTTTTATTAATTTATTTATTTTTTGTTGCTGCTGCTGCTGTTTTTATTTTGCTCTGCTTAGTTCAGAAAAAAATAGGGGCGTGGGGGAGGGGGTGATGGGAGACTCGTGCAAGTTCGTGTCCCAACCAGACCGCCTCTTCCTGTACTGCTGTATCGGTGTCAGAGCGTCAGTGTAATGGGATCGGCCGGGTCCTGGATACCCGTACTAGGGTCCTGTTTTTGGAGAACCTAGGAGAAGTTCAACTAGAGGTGGCAGGGCTTTCTCCTACCTAAGTTTATTGTTGAAGACTAACACTTTGGCTGCCGAAAATAAATAGTTTAGCACACGCGCGCACACACACACGCATGCACACACAAAAACACACGCACATAAACACACATACACATATAATTATAATTAAAGTAAAAAAAGCAGAGAAAAGGACTAAGGAGAAATAACATTTTGACTTTTAATTTTTAAATCACGTGGCATTAAGTGTATAACGCAGAACAATGCAAACAGTTATTTAAAAAAAAACAACAAACAACATTGAAATGGGCAGCTTATTCATTCTCTTACTCGCATGAATAACGTTTGTTTGTTAAGGATTTACACACTTGCAGGTTTGATTGAAATAGAAAGAGAAGGAGAGAGAGAGAGAGAGAGAGAGAGAGAGAGAGAGAGAGAGAGAGAGAGAGAGAGAGAGAGAGAGAGAGAGAGAGAGGGAGAGATGAGAGGGAGAGGAGGTGAGAAAGAGTGAGTGGTATATACATAGAGAGTGAGATCGATGGACATTAGAATAATTGAGATGGAATAGATTTTGAGTCGCAATAAATGACTAGTTTTAATAATAAGCAGGGTCCATGTATGCTACCAACATTCACTGTAATGCATTGATTACACATAAAACAACAACAACAACAAAAAACCCCATAAAAACAACAACATAGGTAATGCACTCTAAGCAATGCTGAACGCTCTCATACATTAACACCTTAAGATTTGATAAACGGCTTATCTTTGACACACAAACACTAACAGTATGCATCAAATACAATAAATAAGTGCGTTTGTTCCAAGTAAGAAAGTGATCCTCAAACTCAAAGATTGTTCATTTCTACATGTTTGGAAAGAACATGGATGAGAACTGAGTTGCATGGAATTAGATAAAACTAAATATAAACACTGACAGAGAATGTAGTAGAAAATCATCGTAAAATGATCCTTTGATTTTGGTGATGGTGATGATGATGATGATGATGATACTGATGATGATAATGATGATGATGATGATGATGATGATGGTGGTGATGATGATGTTGATGATGATGATGATGATGATGATGATGACGGTGATGATAATGATGATGATGATGATGATGATGATGTCTATGATAATGATGATGATGATGACGGTGATGATGATAACTATGGTAATAATAATGATAATTATGATGATATCAGTATGTTGGCTGGAATTTTTTCTTATCAACATTGTTGGACAAATGCACAGTAAATGTAAGCTTTACAGCAAGAATAAAAAATACTGACAAAAAAATTGTCGATTATGCACGTATTTACATATCACATAGAGGTAGCTCATAGAGCTAAATTAAATTATATATTCTCATGACTCGATGGATATAACTCTCTTTACAACATAGTTGTTGTTGTATCTCGCGGTTATTATTTAACTACATTGTTCTTTATTAATATATAATGCTAAGCATAGTTTAATATTTCTGACGAGCAGTGAATTCTGATCGTGTTGTGAATTTAGAAGAAATACGGGAGACGTGGGCTTTACTGGAAGAGATATGAATCAACAGAGAGAAAGAGAGTGGACAAGAACATTGTAGAGAGGTATACAAAAAGAAAGAGGAGATGAAGGGAGAGAGAGAAAGAGAGAGAGAGAGAGAGAGAGAGAGAGAGAGAGAGAGAGAGGGAGAGAGAGAGAGAGAGAGGGGGGGGTGGGAAAGAGAGAGGTAGCTAGACAGATAGATGCAGCAACACAATTTCTTTCTTTTCCCAGCTCTACTGTTTCTGTCAAATATCACATCACCATTAGATCATGATTGCCATCGCCATATTACACAATATGTGACGATCTGAATTGATCAACAAAAAGATTGGCGTTCAAAAACCATCTGGTGTCCCAGCCTCTGGACAGGATCCTTGCAGAAACGCCAGATGTGACAAACATATCAAAGATCACGATTTTGTTTTCATCAAATTGTCGCCCAGAGTTGACTGGGCTCTTTATTTTACCTAAAATTCTATAACCTTTGATTAGTTTTCTTTTCCCTGGGTTTCTTGAACAATCATACGTGCACCCTCTGAGGTCCAATGATGGGTGCGATGGTCCAAGATAAACCGCGAGACTTTATTCAATACGTAAGGGTGTGGTTGGACTCCTCGCTCTATTCCACCTACTGGTTGGGTCGGTATCAGTACAAAACTATAATGTGGCCGACCAAGCCGGCAAACTTCGGATATCTCGCTCTTGGGTCCCAGCGCCGTATAGGACTTTCTTGAGACTCTGGAGACGTCGAACTAGGACACAGGCTTAAACTTACTGTCGCCCCACCATACTACCGACTGAGCTATGTAGCAACGTCTGTGTGGGGTGGGGAACTGGCACAAGTGGTAGAGAGTTGGTCTCCCATTCGGGAGGTCCCTGGTTCGAAACCCACAATCGGTGAAAATTGTATTTGTTCGATTTTGTCCTCTAATGGTTCGGTCGTTGTTAATTTAAGTAATGAATGTGACCCGCTGAGACAGGAGTCATGATATCTCCGTACTGTCCCTGTGTGGTAACAAGTAAAATTGTCATGTGTTATTCTTGGCACCCGCGCCATTATCCTATATAGTGCTGACGTTGGACGCTAAGCAACAACAACAAAAACTTGCATCGTCTGGAATTCCAACTCGAAACCAAGTCTAACTTCAATCAGACATACGCCCGCCGGAGTGGTCGCTTGATAGAGCCCCGGACCACACTGCCGACGTCCACGAACATGGCACGCAGCTGGTGTCTGAACCTGGTCCCCGTCAGGCAGTACAGCAGGAAGTTGAGCGCGTTGTTTGTGTACATGGTGAAGTTGGCGCATGTGTTGAACAGGTTCTGCCGGTCATCGTAGCCGCCGGGGAAGAAATACGTCTGTGGGAGGTCCGGGGAGAGGGTTTGGGGAAAGGGGGAAGGGGTGTAGGGAGTAGGGTTGGGGAGTGGGGTGGGGTGTGAAAAGGTTGGAAAAAAAGAGGGTGGGATAAGTAGGCGTTATTATTACTTTATATTAGTGAAAGAAAATAATAAACAGTAATCTATATGCAAATTAAGTTGAAAAAAGGAGAAAAGGAATAAATCAATACATGATGTATAAATGTTGAATTAAGAGAAATAATGTATGTACTCAGTGTAAAGGAAATAAGAAGTATACAGGCAATTTGTTGTTTATGTATGCGGCGCGTGATATGTGATGTCGTTTTCTGTGAATACATTCTTCTCTAGGTGGTATTATATAAAAAATCTTAAAATAATTATATCACCCGCACACGTGGTAATTTGGTAACTTTTTTCAAGATTTTCAAGATAAGAAATATGCATGTTCTTTACAATAACACCTGATTAAGTGAGGGAAGTAAAATGATGTTCAACTAGAATGGGCGCCAGGCATGTCAACTTTTCCTTTTCCTCAGGCTGAGCACAAATCTCTATGTAATGGTACTGGAATAGTCGCAGTACAAAAACACTGAGATAATTGCGCTGCTTTTCAACTGAAAGCTCCATTAGGACTGGACTCCAGAGGTAATTATGGGTGATTTAATATTCATCACCCTCACCATTACCTCTGACTTTCATGCCCAGCTTCCATTCAGCTTATTTCAGTTGCCCTCTCACCATTACATTCGCCGTTCGAGTCATGATTTCAGCTTATTTTAACCTTCATTAATGCACTCTCTGTCTCAGTAGAGAGTCAGATATCCCAACGATAGTGCTCTACACCTACGAGCAAGAGTTCCAGAGTTCGAACCTCAGCTGGGTGTTCCCATCGCTATACATGACAAACATTGTAAGAGTTTGCGCCTTGTAGAATGTGTAGTCTTCTCCATATGCCAGGCGTTATGGATCCATTTTTCCATCCCTCAACATGCACCTTCTCAATACATGTAATGTACCTCGTAGATTACAACATCGAAGTACTTTTCAGCAATGATTACCTCTAATGACTGATTGATTGAACGGAAGCACGAATTTAATTAAATAACTAATTATCTTAGACGCACGCTGTCCTTCAAGTAGATGACAATGGTGATGAGACACAGAGTTGGTGACCAATATCACTTTTCATAACAATTTATATAAATACTTATCAACCAGCATACTTAATGCTAAAAAAATACTTAAACCGATTCACTGACAATCTAAATAAACAACTAATGGACCAACTAAACGACTTACCAACTAAACAACCAACTAACTAACGAAATACAAGTACCTAACAAACGGACTTAGTATTTAAGACGCAACTTTCTCATCATGTAAATGCAGGAATGCAGGTGTGGTCTCTGGAATACCTTTGACTAACAATTGATATGGGCCTGAACATTCCAAGCTAAGCCAAACGTGGGTCGTTATTCACAGATGCCAAAGTAGTTGGTCCTGATATGCACGCCATGGCAAACACAGTTGTGCCGACCGAAGCAACTGATACTGCTAGGATTAAGGTCAACGTTCAACGACCACCGCTCTTCGCATGTACACTCGAAGCTAGAGTCTGGCTTGACTGGCAAAAACATCTCAGTGGTTACGCGCATTGCAAAATTTTTTCAAATATTAAAAAAAAAAAAACTTATTTCATAATCGTTTTTGTTGTGACCTTCTTTTTTTTTTACTATCTGAGACTTTATATATTACTGGGATCTATACTTATAAAGGCATTCTAGAGAAATTTCAAATATATGTTTATATTTGTGAACCGAGAGCCGTAAAGAAAATGCCGGGCGCCCTGCATAAAACAAAATATGTGAAATTTTGCCTCAGTATCGCAATGCACAGGTTGTCGGCCCGGCATCGGAAGCTGTTATCCGTCGGCCAATATCCTGTGTGCCTCGAGAAATGAAAAGATAGTTGCATATTGTCTGCGACTAGCTGGGATGGATGAATGGATTGGTATGTTCGCACACTATACATGCAACTAATCAACTTATGAACCAGCATACTAAAAAGTAACTGAATGACTAACTGACTATATAACGAAATACAAGCACCTAACTAACTGACAACAACAACAACAACAACAACAACAACAACAACAACAACAACAACAACTAGGACGCACCTTTCCCGTCATGTAGATGACGATGGGTATGTTGCAGAGCAGGAACACAGAGTTGATGACCAGCAGGGTGCGGGTCAGGTTTTTGGGCCTGGCAGAGCTGCGGGGAAACATGGACGAGCTGCTCCTCTTGCCCCCGCCCTTCTGCTTCTTGTTCTTGTTGTGATGTTGGTGACTCTTCGCCTTCTGGTTGACCTTCTGGGCAGCCCGTGCGCTCACGGCATGCTGGGACTGATCCGCTGATGACTTGCCCTGCCCTGAGCTCCGTCCACGAGAATCAACAGCGGCGGTGTTCAAGTTCTCGGCGCTGGTGAAGGCGGACGGGGCCGCGATGGTGAAGCTGGAGATGTCGGTGGCGCCGGAAGCCAGTGATGTCCTTCCCAGAGAGCTCAGCGATATATTTAGGTCAGCCAGGGAGAGCTGGCGGTCCCGCTTGTTGGCAGACGGTCGCCGCTCCACGCACAGGCTGTTCGCCGGCTGGGCTTTATCGATGGTGACCTGGGCGCTGTTGTTATCGATGTTGCTTGTCATCACCGCTGGAACTGTCATGTCGAGAGATTTGTCTTGCGCATGCTCGTTAAGGGAGATGACGTCATTAGCACTGCTGCACCTAGTCACATTGATGTCACATATGTTGTCGTTGACCACCCGAAGACAGTCGTTACTCCCAGGCTCCGAAGCACCACGTGCATACAGTCTCCCTACATCTTCAGCGAGGCTGGCATCCCCTCCCTGTTTAAGGAATGTCGGGGATCGTGTAGGAGAGGAATACATGTTAGATCCCATGGGATTTAACTGGGAGGTCCTTTCGTTATAATCTATCTCATATTCATCGTCACTCAATGAGGCCAGGTCGTTAACCAGGACATTAATGGTTTGATATTTCGATGACTTGTCAGCCTTTATTCCAACCATTGGTAAATTGTGCTCATAAAAGTTTAGAGCTTGGAACGATGGGCAGTTGTTCTCTTTGCTCTGACGCGATGCTATAGGGTGAGGCTGTTTTGTCTCACGTTTTGGTAGATGGTCATCGTTGTTATTTTTATTTTTTAGCAGCGGACTAAATTTAGTTTCATCAGCACACGAATAGAATTCTTCGCTGCTGGAATCTTCACTCTCGTCTACAGTATCACCGCTGTTGAAAGCGTCCACTTCACAATGATTATTCCTATCACACATGCCTATTTCACAATCACAATTTTCTTTTTCTCCATCATAATTTGCTGAACACTTTTTCTCCTCATCTTCAAACTTCAAAAAATCCTTTTCTCCATGAACATTCCTGGTCACATATTTTTGCTGCGAGCTTGGATCTACTTGAGAGTTCGTCTTTAGATCGTCGTAGACCAACTGGTCGTGGCTGGAGGCCCTGGAGATGGTGTGACCACTCAGTGAGCCTTGTGCAGAGTCCAGGCCATGGTCAGTGAAGAAAAGGTCACAGCTACTGTCCGGAGTCTCCCCACACCCCGCACTGCCATTCACTCTATCACTGGGCGTCTTCTTCTTCAAGCTAGCTAAAAAACACGGACGTTCAAAACCCGCTGTCTTAGTTTCATCTTTCACGAAAACAGTGCGCGGAATGTCTGAGCAGCTTTTGAATTTGTTCATCTGGTACATTTTGCGCACGTTGTGGTTTAAGAACAGAATGGAATTTTGAGCCGACGAACTTGTTTGGATTTCGTTCCACAGACACGCATCTTGCAACTGTTTGATGTCCGCGTAGCTTTCGTGCAGGCTCAGCGTCTTCAGAGGTCGACTCTCGGGTTTATCAAGTTTACCTTTAACACCAGAATTTTTTGATTGTGGACGGAACTTTCCTTGATTATGGGTAAGGAGCATAGTTCTTAAACCTTCATGTGGTTCTTGTGTCGGAGTACCGATTGATTTGTCGGTTTTTTGGAATGTGGATCCCGTGGGCACGAATTTGGTTATATTGAGATCTCCATTAAGATGTCTTAATCCCTGATTTGACTCCACAACACTATGACTCTCGCCTTCTGTAATCCTGCTTAACATGGGATAAGCACTACTAGCGTCCTCTTTGTTGCAGTTTAATCTATTAGAGCTCGAATTATTTGATTCTTTATTCAACACAACGGCCTTCCTCCTCCACCTCGAGAAGCTAACCTTTGTAGCTATCCCTCTGCCTAGTTGATGAATCCCATCCCCGATTGGAACCCGCTTGCTGCGACTACGACAGCAGCTACTACAGCCCACACAACCACCACCGTCACCATCACTACTGTCCGCACCACTGCCACCGCCCCTGGAGTTAGACCTGCCCGCCGCACTCGCGCCATTGTTGGTGAAGGAGCCTCTCTGCATGTCCTGAATAATCCGCTTGCTCCTGTAGACGTGCGTGATGAGCACGATGTTCAGGCCCAGCAGGATCGTGCCTGGGACCACGGCGAACTTAAACAGCACGATCCAGGTCCACACGTAGACGATGAAGTATCGGTAGGAGCTGTGGGCGATCACGCAGTGCTTGGTGACGCCCCTGGACGCGATGTGCTTGTTGCCGTACATGAAGAAGATGGGCAGGTTGGAGCACAGAGCCAGGGCGCAGACAAGCAAGATGGCGGCGTAGGCGCGACGGTTGGTCACGAAGCGGCTCATGGGCCGCAAGATGGAGGCCAGGCGAGCAGACGACACGAGGATTAGCGCCCAGGAGCTCAGGTCGCAGCAGGCGTAGGACAGCCAGAAGTGGATTCTGGGAAAAAAAGAGTGGGAGAATGAGAGACGGAGAAAATGTGTATCAGTTTCAAAATGATAGTATAGTTTTTGTTGTTGTTTCACTAGAGCAATTGATGAATAGAAATACGTTTTGAGACCCACTCTGTCATAGTGCTAATTAAATGCTATTAGGCGCAAATTATTAAAAAAAGATTTCTTCAATTTTATTGATTCACTAACTTGTCCTGCACTCAATGATCAAAAGAAAAATGTAACCATTAAAAACCCCCCCCCCCTTAAAAAAGAGTATCATTTTACCGTGCATTCTATATTTAAAAAAATTTCTTTTACTTTGAAGTTCCGCAGATTCGAACCTTGTTCTTTTGCTCGTGAGAAAAGAGCACAACCCTACTAAGCTTTGTGTTGCCTGAAACACTATGACAAAGCAATGCTAATTTTCAAATCATGTACGCCCGTCACCAATCACTGCCTACTAGGTTTATTCCACAGATGCGGATCCTTAAGGAGAGATGTTACAGGGTCCCTCTTTCTATCTCCTATTACCATTCTTGCAGCAATATTTTGCATCTCTGCAATTTTGTCGTTAGATAATTCCAAATATTAAGAGTTACAGTAGCAGAAATAAACGGTTTATATGAATCAATGTAATAGCTCACTTCGAGATTGAACATATGAAGCATGCTATTATTATGGGAATCATCGTTTCAGACAGCTACCCCGTTATCGCAGAGAGAGAGAGAGAGAGAAGAGAAAGAGAGAGAGAGAGAGAGAGAGAGAGAGAGAGAGAGAGAGAGAGAGAGAGAGAGAGAGAGAGAGTGAGAGAGAGAGAGAGAGGAAGCGGAGGAGGAATCCAGGAAAACGAAATGTGTTAAAAGCAGAACAGCAATCACAATCACAAGAAGGTAGTCACGAAGATTTAAATAAACATTGAGCCATTGAAGGAACACCAACAACATGTATAATAAACATTAACGGCTACAACAACAAGATAGCGATGAAAAGTGTCCGACCACATTTAGGTCACTGGGCAGGAATTTCTCAGGCAAGACGACGAGACCAGGTGGTACTCGATTGAGTCCAACTTGGACACTCATCTTACTCACGCCTTTCTATTGAGAGGTGAAGAGCCTCCACCATGTCAAACCTGCAACTGTCAATTGTCCATTAGTCACATTCTGGTTGATTGTCCGGTTTTTTACCGGGAAAGAAATCTGTACCTGGCTTCCAAGCCTCTAGAGAGCATATTTACTTATGTTAGTCCTCAGCGTCTACTTAGGTACCTGAAGGACATAGGTGTATATGATAAAATTTAGCTGTGATAATCCTACACATGGATCTTTTAAACTACTGTATATACCCTTCACGCCCCTTCCAAACTTTTAACGCACAATTTTTATGTTTTCACTACTCAGAGAGAAAAAGGAGTCACCGTTGCTATTAGTATAATGCATTAACTGTCTTAGGACATCATGGGCACAACATAGCCGTTACCGTGCTGACGTGCCATAAAAAAACTCATTTACTCACTCAAGTAAAAAGAAAAAAAATAGCGACACCAAGATGGACAAGAAGTAAAAGAAGAAGACGACGACAACAACAACAACGATATTAACACCACGACTACCATCATGACAACGGCCACCACCAACAACGACAATAACAACAACAACAACAACAATAACAACAACAGCAATAACAAGAATAACAAGAATAAGAAACTACTACATCAATAATGACTACAACAACAACAACAACAACAACAACAACAACAACAGCAACAACAACTGCAACAATAACAACAACAACAACAACAACAACAACAACAACAACAAAAACAATAACACCTACGATACCACCACCACCACCATCACGACCACCATCACAACCGCCATGATATTACAGAATAATCATGAAGAAACATACATAGAATACAGGTACAGACTATCAACCCCTGAAAAAAATCTAGATTATTGTATTACAACAGCAACAGCAAAAACAAAAATTGAAAAAAGCCATACTTAATATAATTAAAATAAACAACCTACGAGTATATTAAAACATTCTTGGAAAGAAAGTCTAGTTTATCATAATAGTGGTGGTGGTACTATGGTATACTTCACAAAAAACAAACAAACATGATAAAAATAAACGATCACAAAACAACGAGAGACGAGGGAATAGATCTAGATTATTGTATTGGTAATAGATATTAACAGTTCTTGCAACAACAAAAATAGAAACTAGAATTAAAAAAAAACAATACAAGACTATTATGTCATTCCTGAAAAAAAGGTCTAGATTATCATAATAGTGATAGTTGTACTATGGTAGACTTTGCAAAAAGAAATTAAAAAATACTACAAATAAACAATCACAAAACAATGAAAGAACAGGGAATATAGATAAAAACTAACTACCTTTAATTAATCAAAAAAAACTACCTTTAATCAATACATGTACTACACTCCCAGAATGATAGATATTTATCTAGCTTATCTTCCTCACTTGCAGGAGAGCTCGCTGGTTTTCCGGATGTTGGTGTTGAAGGTGCTTTTCGCCGCGAAGTAGAGTACACCGGTCCAGAGGGCGCTGAGATCAGCCAGAGTGAGGAAGCGCAGGAAAATCCCGATAGTCGACTTCCTGGTGGCAGAGACATGGATAGTTAGTTAGTGAGATAGATAGAAACATAGATAGGTAGATAGATAGATAGAAATACAGATAGGTAGATAGATAAATATGCGGATAGATAGATAGGTATATAGGTAGATAGATAGATAGGATAGAGATAGACATATATATATATATATATATATATATATAGCGAGAGAGAGAGAGAGAGAGAGAGAGAGAGAGAGAGAGAGAGAGAGAGAGAGAGAGAGAGAGAGAGAGAGAGAGAGAGAGAGAGAGAGAGAGAGAGAGAGAGAGAGAGAGAGAGAGAGAGAGAGAGAGAGAGAACAAAGGGAGGTAATCACGTTGTGGGTCCACACATAGAGATAATCCTTTAATGGGTCTGCAATCATCACTGCCATCATCACAGAACACGGAGGCTGTGACTGATAACAATCCATTTAAGAATGAATAGTTTCACACGCTTGAACATGGATATGGATGTCTATCTTGCATGCAGTCTTAATGAGCTGCCAGTTCAGACTTGCAATTCAGTTTGAGTTGAAGATGGTTTTTTCTCTCACTTCAATTAAAATGAAATATAAATATTATAACAAGTTCATGCTCAAACCACCTTACCCACCAAAAGCAAAATAAGAGGGAGAAATTACCCCAAACAATAACAGAAAATATCAAAAACAACAAAACAAAACAAATGATACACACACACATAAAATAACAATTTAAAAACAAGTCAAAACAAAAGAAATAAAAAACCAGCAGCATCAACAGCAACAACAACAACACGGCACTTACTTATTGGATCACCATTTGAAGAGAGAGAGGTAGGGAGATTTGAGAGAGAGAGAGAGAGAGAGAGAGAGAGAGAGAGAGAGAGAGAGAGAGAGAGAGGAGGGAGAGAGAGAGAGAGAGAGAGAGAAAGAGAGAGAGAGAGACAGTTTGAGATGAAGATGGTTTTTTCTCTCACTTCAATTAAAATGAAATATAAATATTATAACAAGTTCATGCTCAAACCACCTTACCCACCAAAAGCAAAATAAGAGGGAGAAATTACCCCAAACAATAACAGAAAATATCAAAAACAACAAAACAAAACAAATGAAGTGATACACACACGAAAAAAGAAAATTGAAACCAAATCAAAACAACAGCAATAACAATCAACACGACACTTACTAATTTGATCACCATTTGAAGAGAGAGAGAGAGAGAGAGAGAGAGAGAGAGAGAGAGCGAGAGAGATACTGACAGTGTGAGAGTGTTACGTCTGCCGAAAAAAAAATTTAAAGTAATATTAAGTTTTCTTAAAAACGTTAAATATATGGATGTGGAAAACGAGATTAATTAAAAAAATTGGAACTAATAATTTCATTGCAATCTAATGGGGACATACATATCTGACATAGCTTTAGACCTAACCCCATCCCCAAAAGATAAGAGCGCTTAAAAGATCAATCTATATATTTTACTAGCAAAATTTACAGATTAAAACTTATTGTCTCCTGTACTGAAACAAAACTTTTTAGTGCATTATTTAACAAGAAAAGATAAACAGTAATTACATTAGGGCTACCGAACTAGAAACGTTTTAGATCTATATAATACTCTGCTATCATGGTTTATTAACATTACGAAATAACTTTTTCGGCTCTATAATATTTCGGCGTACCGCCGGTCCCAAAAAATGGGCCATGAAAGGTGACCGCTTTGGCATGTCAGTGGTAAAACCATGTTTACTGAGAAACGAAAACCTCAAGCGTTCTTTACGACTCTAGAAACAGCTACCAAATCCTCCAGTCTTGAATGGTCTACGCACCTACTATCAATCACAGTCACTGTGACCACTTCGATTCCCTTGGGACAATCGAGGTTCCAACATCCCCCAGAAAGGTTCACGCCATTCTATTCACTGCTTTTGCTTAGGAGCCAAGATCACCCAGTCGCTTGCACGTTGGCCTAATGGTAGTGTGCGCGGGTTCTATTGAATAGATAACAGGTTCAAGCCCCTCCCGGGGAGTCTTCCAGCTGAACAGACGTATAGGTATCCCCGCTCCATCTGTGTGGCTGCACATTTTAGTCTTGGGACATGCCAGTTCCTCTTTTTCTTCTTCTTTTCCTCCTCCTCCTTTCCGTCCCTTCTCTTTCGCTCTACTATTTCTTCAGAGAGTGTGTCAAACCATCTTCCCTCTCTCTTCCTTTCTTTGTATTTCTTTATCTTGAAAACAAATTAATAAAACTAAAGCAAGAAGCAACAACAGAAAAAAGAGGAAAAAAACAAACAAACAAACCACCACCAAATTACCCCGAATCAAAGACCCCCCCCCCTTTTACAAACATTTTCAAGGCTTCTTGTACGCAAAGTATTCTCGAAAAACCACAGGACACACACACACACATAGCCACAAGAACCACAGGGGCGTGAGGTAGCCCTGGGGTGAAAAATCGGTTTTCGACAATGGAGGTTCGTGGTTTGAGTACCGTTCTGGTGACTTCATCCCTTATTGGCTGGTCGGTGTAAGGTTAATGTGACCAGCCGAGAGAGTCATGGAATCCCCACACTGTCTTTATAATGCTCACGTAAATTGGCAGACGTTAGTTTTGGCGACCATCCTAAATAATAATAGCCTCTAGAGTTGAACGATAAACAACAACAACAACACACAGCCACAAGAACCAGAGTCTACCCACCTGAAGGTTTTCCTCGAGAGCACCCCGAAGCACAGCGCGTTCCCCAGCGTACCAAAGAGCAGCAGGAAGAGGCTGTAGTACTTCTCCAGAAGCTCGGAGACCACATCGTACCCGGACTGCTCGCTGTCATGGCGGCTGTCGGAGGGGAGAATACTCAGTCTGACCGTACCCTCTAGCTCGTCCATCAGAGTAGGCGCCCCTGTCGCTAGGCTGGCGGTGGGCGTGGTTCCCATGGAAAACAGCGCCATTGACGCGTTGGAGACGTCTGACCAATATGGAGTCGTCATCTGGAACGTCACGTGATCCGGAATGGTCGAAGATATATCGCCTTGCATGATGGGATGAAATTGGTATCTCCGTCACCCATGCAATCTTGTTGACTTTATCAGTTTATATAATCCATTCGCCTGTTTTAATACAAGGCTTTTGTAAATGGAGGTAGAAAATATGAAATCTATTGAAGACATCATGGAAATATAACTAGGGCGAGCTTCAAGGGCGTAACTCTGGAGATAACTCTTTGACTGAGGGCGTGTACAGTAACAAGAACACACTGTTAGTTGCTTGAAATTCTAACTGGATCTACATTTAATCTAACGTGTCAAGTATTAGCAATTATGGATTCCTTAGCCATTTTCTTTGCAATAGACGGCTTTCATAATTAGGTTGAGACAAAGGAATGTGAACAATTTCCACGAATCACTGGTATTTTGTTTTCTTGGAAGTGGAATCAACGGCGTTAGGATCTCCTTGAACCAGCGATGGCTTGGTTTCTCCGTCTCATGAAAGCTGGTTTTCTATGTAATTCCAAAATTTGGCTTGTAATTCATGTCTCACAGAGTAAAAAAGCACGATAGCATAAAACTTTTCCGATACATATTATAACACAACACTATTTTCAATATTAATTATAGCTTGTTAGTTACCCACATCCGTTTATTTATCCAGTTGATTTTAGAAAATAGATGATTTACACCACGATATTTCAACACGTTAAAGCATGACGCCACGACAAATCTTGAAAAACGTAGCTTTCTTTAAAGAACATCTATCTGTGGAAGAAAAAGACAAATCTGTTAGATATATAAACGATTAGATCCTAAATTAGGCTAAAAAAACCAAGACAAAAAAATTGGCTGAAGTAAATCAATTTACATAACAAAGATAACAGTAACAAAAACTCACCACATTCCAGAGAAAATAATACTTAGAGGGAATTTTTTTACAATCTACTTAGCCTCCATAACAACGTAAACTGTTCTAACTGTGCCTAATTTTTACGTGATATAGCTCCCTCTGACTCTTCATGCAAATTTTGTCTTCTTCTTTTTTAAAAAAAACGTTGATCGTAAACAATATTTCACAAGAAACAACGACCTAGTTAGTAAGTGCAACGGTGCTACAGGCATACACCTCCAACTTTGAGTAGTTTTAACTATTCAAAAATTTAAACTACTGCCTGGTCTTGCTTAATGCTGAGCTGATGCCAACATTGTAATGCTATCTTTTCATAATTGATAATCCATTTTGCATAACCATGAGTGACTTGTACCAAGGGTGCACATTTATAATTAGCGAAGACCTGTTTGGAAAGATTCTCAAGAAATGGCATTATGTTTTTCCTAGATAAACTCAAAGGCGTAAGGCATTGATGTTTTGTTATTAGTGGGCAGTAAGAACAACGGTGGTATAAGATTAGACCCGGACATAGTGTGGATTTTTCTATTCAAAAGAACCATACGTTTGGAGTTTAACTTTAAGATTTGTGCACCGTTGTAATTATATACCGAAAAACCCTAGGACAGCGACCAGGGATTTTTTTTTCCAAAAGGGGAATAGAAAACAAACGCTTGAAGCGTTTTGAAAATCGCCTTGTGCGTGTAATTTTAGATAAATTTCAAACAATGATCAGCAGTTTTTTTTAAGTTAATTAGTTTAGAAAAAAAACTCAATATTCAAACTATGCTGTTGTAAAAATATTGACTTACAAAATTTAAAGAAAGGTGGATCTTTTATTGCGGAAAAAGAAATCAGTGGTTTTCCTCTATGCAACCAACCAATGCGGTAAATAAAATAACAGTTAATTGGCCTATATAAGCAGAAGTTTCTCGCATCCCATGACTACACTTTCGCATTGCCTGGTTTAGTGAGTCAATCCAAGATGCTATCCCACCATCCAGGCATCCACTTCCTGAATCGTAGCATGTTTCCTCCCTAGTTTTGTTTATTGGGCATTGATGGATTATAATATCTATCTATCTATCTATCTATCTATCTATCTATCTATCTATCTATCTATCTATCTATCTATCTATCTATCTATCTATCTATCTATCTATCTATCTATCTATCTATCTATCTATCTATCTATCTATCTATCTATCTATCTATCTATCTATCTATCTATCTACATATAATGTCGGTTGTGCCAGAGCGCCCATTTCATCAACTGCACTAAGGCTAACCCTTGTGTAGCCATGTATGCATATTAACCAGATGGCTAGCAGTGACATTCTACTTGCTAAGATCAAAGTTCCATAATTGCTTAATAATTAAAGCGAACCTTTTGTGATGCACACTTATTAATGGCTGCTCGGACGAAAGTTGAATTTGGCTGCTGGCTCAAAATATCCTAATGAGATTAGTTTTGGTTTTGTTTTGTTAGTTTCTTAACGCCAATCGCCAGCAACTAAACCATTTCGTGTTGATGGTAGGATTCCTGTCTCAGCCAATCAGATTAAATCGAAAAAATGTCACCTGATCACCATGCGCACCGTGGATAGGCATAACATTGACATGCATTCTCTATGCTCTTTTTTGAACATTGAAACTCCGATAATTATAAATTTATGAGTGACAAGTATATCAATAGACATAAAAAACACAAAAAAAAACAACAACTAGTAATACAATCTATTGCGTTTCACTATTAGTCTAATCATTTAAATGCAGCCTTGTGTTGTTCACTGCAGAATTAAAACCCGGTGTATGTACATTTTCCACCACCAGCTAAACCGTGGATACCAAGCAAATGACATAGAACTTTATGAAAACAATCGAAATTATCACTGTGCTGTGTATTTTCCCTTGCAGAATTAAAAAACTTTATACGTGCCAGTAATTTTCCACAGCTGTACGAATCTAACATTATGCCTTACGCCTCACGCATCATTTCAAAATAAAAGAAACAAATGCCTCTATCCCACACACATATTATCATTACAATGCGCCATTGACTTGAGTCGATAGAACAAGTTTTTAACATTATCTAAATGTAAATTCACACTAATGAGGAGTATAATAAGGGCTTGACTAGACTAAGCGCCGATCTAATTAAGATGTCATGCATATAAAAGAAGGAATATCTGCAGAAATGCATTCTGTTTTTGTTTTTATTCTGTATCGCAAAACTTGAAACAGAATAATTTTCGCATAATGATCTCACAATAACATTCTTGTTATTTGTGTTGCTTCGCTGTGTTTCATGGTATACGTTAGATGTCGACAAATTCTTTCAAAGTCATAAATATGCGAGAGAGACCGAGAGAGACAGAGAGACAGAGAGAGGGAGAAAGAGAGAGGGAGAAAGAGAGAGAGAGAGAGAGAGAGAGAGAGAGAGAGAGACAGAGAGAGAGACAGAAAGAGAGAGGTAAAGTAAAGTCGCTTTCTGGCGTAAACTTGGAACTGTGTACCGTGATAAAAATTCCTAGCTAAAATACCCCGCCATGATCTAGGCTAGGCTGACTCACGAGCTATTTCATTCAATCGCGAATTTCTGAATGTTGGAATCTTATTGGTTTTTGGGTCGAGGTTTGTTTACTTTTACAGTGAAGTACTCGGAGGAATTAAAAACAATGGCTCTCAAGCTATTTCAAAATATTTTTGATTTGGTGGTAGATGGTTCAGTCGTCAGAGCGTTCGTCTTTTATTCCAGCAGTACTGTCCAGCCCAGGTTTGATAGGTGAAAGATCTTTCTCTCTCTTTCTGTCTCTCTCTCTGTGGCTGTTCCCAACTTTAAGCCCAAAAGTGACTTTACTGCACTTTTTCTGGCCTAAATTGTACACTTTAATAGTTGCTAAACTTGGCAGCTCTGCACTTTTGCATTTTTGGCAGCTTTCAGCCCAGTTTTCTATTCCGCCGAGACAAGACAAAAAAAAACAACAACAAAACAAAACAAAACAAACAAACAGTTTGTAATCCATATTGTACATAAAATCGTGCAAAGGAAAGATTTTGTTTTGTTTGGTTGGTGAAATATCATGGTGTGCAGAATTATTAAAGAATAGAGGTTTTGTAACTATTGTGTGTGTTATTTTGTGTTGTTTACACATATTTTTCTTCAGTTCACATTTTTATGTGATTTTGTTTTGGAGTGAACAAGTGGAAAAAGAATGCCCATAAAGAAAAAGATTGATCATAAATAAAGGAACATCACCCTGACAAAAATAATGACAAGTCTCTGTAACGCGTTTTAAAGTTTTAATAGCAATAAGCAAAAATCTCTTGTTAAACAAATCTATCTACAGCTTTATAGCTTTAAAGATCAATTAAAACAAAAAAAAATATTAATTTAATGTTGTTAAAAGTGTTAACACAAAATACTGCACAGCTAGGAGTAAACACTTCGAACAAGAGATGGTCATGGTTACGAAATTGGTCTATAAAGAGATACAGAAGGTACAGGACTAAAACTAAACGGCTATAAAATGATTATCCCCCTGGAGCGCAATTGTGGAGGGGCGTATTGGGGAAGGATTCGAATTTTCCCAAAATGGGTTGGACTTAACGACATACACCCCTCCCCCACCCCCGAAGACATAACGCTATTTCTCTTTTTATTTTTTTCTTTATCCCCCTTTACTCTATCTCTCTCACCCTCTGTATGTATTTGATTTTATTCCAGCGAGCCTCTTTTTGTGACTCTTTCTCTCTCTCTCTGTCTATTTGTTTGCTTTTCTATCTTTCTCTCAGTAAATAGTATCTGTCTGTCTATGTCTCTGTCTCGCTCTCTGTTCCTCTCTGTCTTTCTCTGTATCTGTCTCGATGTCTTACTGTCTGTCTTCCTCTGTATCTGTCTCGATGTCTTACTGTCTGTCTATTTCTGGCCTAAAGTGAACACTTTAATAGTTGCTAAACGTGGCAGTTCTGCACTTTTGCATTTTTTGGCAGCTTTCAGCCCAGTTTTCTATTCCGTCGAGACAAGAAAAAAAAAGTAACAAAAAAACAAACAAAAAAAAACAACAATGTTTGTAATCCACATTGTACGCAAAAACCATGCAAAGGAAAGAGTTTGTTTGGTTGGTGAAATATCATGGTGTGCAGAATTATTAAAGATAGAGATTTTCTCACTTTTGTTTGTTTGTTTTGCTTTTTGTGTTGTTTACACATATTTTTCTTTAGTTCACATTTTTATGCGATTTTATTTTGGAGTGAACAAGTGGAAAAAGAGTGCTCATAAAAAAAAAGTGCTCATAAAGAAAAAAAAATGATGCTCATAAAGAAAAAAAAGTGCTCATAAAGAAAAAAGTTCTCATAAAGAAAAAAACGCTCAAAAAGAAAAAAAAAGTGCTCATAAAGAAAATAAAGTTCTCATAAAGATAAAAAACGCTCAAAAAGAAAAAAAAACTGCTCATAAAGAAAATAAAGTTCTCATAAAGATAAAAAGTGCTCATAAAGAAAAAAAAGTGCTCTTGAATGAAAAAATATCACCCTGACAAATGACACGTGTTTTAAAGTTTTAACAGCAATTAGTAAAATCTCTTTGTTTTGGTAAACAAATCTATGAACAGCTTTATACAAAGATCAATTAAAACAAAGCAAAACGAAACGATTATATTGTTAAAAGTGTTAACACAAAATAATTGCACAGCTAAAGGTAAAACATTTCGTACTAGAGATTTGTAGCCTTCTAGTCATGGTTAAGAAGTTATCTAAAAATAGATAAACAAGATACAGTAATAAAACTAAACGGCTATCAAAAATATTATCCTCTTGGAGCGGAAGACATAACGCAATGAACGCAATATTTATCTTTACTCTGCATCTCGCTATTTCTCTTTTTATTTATTTCTTTATCCCCCTTCACTCTCTCTCTCTCTCTCTCTCTCTCTTATTTTTTTCTCCCGCCTCTTTTTATGAATCTTTCTCTCTCTCTGTCTGTTTTTTTTTTTTGCCTTTTTGACTTTCTGTCTGTCTCTCTTCCTGTCTGTCTATCTTTGTTTCTATGTCTCTGTGTCTGTCACTATGTCTCTGGGTCTCTCTCTCTCTCTCTAGTCTGTCTGTCTGTCTGTCTGTCTGTCTGTCTGTCTGTCTGTCTCTCTCTCTGTCTCTGTCTGTCTGTCTCTCTCTCTCTCTCTCTCTCTCTCTTTTTCTTCCTTCCTTTCAACTCCTTTCCAGCTCACAGTATCCCATTGTCTAAATTGACCTGCATGGCAAACTAATCTCATTTCCCCCTTCATCACAACTAACACACGCACATGCACACCCAAATCTACTCACAAGGCACGGGAAACTGACAAGACAAATACGGTTTACAGCCGCTTAATAGACCTTGAAATTAGAAACGCATCATAAATTTTGCATCAATTTACACCAGTACCACAACAATTAAGTTTGGGCCTAGATCTCGTGGCCGTAAGTACAACGTCGCACTAGCTCATGACTCGTAAGAATATGCGATATAGAAGGATTACGACGAGTCGTAAGCTACTGCGACATTGTACTTAGGATCCTAGATCTACAACGAACAAGCCATATCGACTTTATCTAATTTTTTCGCGGGCTATGCTGCATGCTATCTTTCACCCTATGTTAATCGGTACCAGAACCTTATTAATGTTTCTACCACCCCCCAACTTTCCATTTCGTCTCCTTGTTCCTCCTTGTATCGTTCCTATACTTAATCTTTGCAAATAAAACCTTACTCGAAAGACGTCACACCCAACACGTGAGGTTTGGCAAGGTCCGTTAAAATTTTTTTTTTGCATTTAAAATAGACATAGAAGAATCGAGGAGCGATACTGAGCCTTAACAAAAATCAATTTGTAACGGACCCATGTGGATTTTAGCCCATCCTTGCTTCAACACTAAGGGTTAGACTTCTTTAAACATTTATGGCAGTGCTGTGTAATTCTTTTATCTTTTTGGTCTCTTAAATAGAATAAAAAGAAACAATAGGTTACAGCGAAACATAATGGGGGTACGCTCTTTACATAAGAACTTTATGTCGAATTTATAATTAATAGAACAACCAAAGCATGACAAACTTAGAGCGGCATTGATTGTTGACGTCAACAAAGAGCAGTTCGCAACAGATCAATAATTATGGGCTTGGTTTGAAAATAGTCTGATTGGATCGGTGTCAGTCATTGGCTGAGAGAGCAGTCCTGGTAACTACGCGCTGTCTCTGTGTGGGAGCACGTGAAATTGTCAGACTTTTGTCTTGGTACCCTTCGCTGTTTAGGATCCTCCTTGAGAACCTTGGGAGATGCTAAGCCTGGAGAGAGTTTCCTTCCAACAAACATGTCAGTTAGAACAGGAACCTGATCATGAGCGGTAAAAGGCGCAGGAGTTAGTGCTCTGGACTGACACGCTTGAAGTCAAGGCCTGAGTTTCAAATCCCAGCTGAAGTCCCGGAAACTTTGTTAGATTGTTTCCTGAACCATAATAGGATTGCGTAATAAAGCTTATTGATAAATCGAACGCTTTTTAAACTAATGATGTGTGTGTGTGTGTGTGTGTGTGTGCTTATGGCGTGCGTGCATTGAATAGCATTGAAATACAATACGGAAAATTCACCAAAGAGAAGACAATTTTATTGCGATTAAAAAAAATTGCATTTTAAATTGAGTTAAGGTTTGTAAATAATACCCATAGTGTTCAAACAAACTTACTTTTTTAGAAGCTAGACGGTTAAGCACAATAATTGATAGGCTATTTATATAAGTTGAGTAAAGATTAAATGTGCCAACGAAATATGTTTACTTCTGGAACCAATAAAATAGTTTCAATCTCTACTTGGAGAGAAAGAAGCTCTCTTGTATTGATACCATTATAAATTTATAAGGAATAAGGCGGCCTGATTGTGGATCGAACCCGGAACCTTTTGATTGTGAGGCGCATGCTCCACCATTGGATCCGCTGGAAGTTCAGAGATGTGGCGATTTTTGTTTGAACAGAAAAAAGATGCATTCCGTAACAAGCGATTACTTAAACAGAAAAAAGAGGTGTAGTTTGTCATGAAATATCTGACAGCTTTAAGCACAGCATGTTTTATTTGTAATAATATCTGACTGCTTTAAGCACAGCATGTTTTATTAATTCATGTTATCTTGAAAATTCTATGTGGGTTAATGAAAAACAAGACAGGACTACTTTCTTTTTTCGATGGGTCCAAATTTACATCAAACGGCGAGCAATGCAAAATTTTGGGCACGTTTCGCGTCATCATCTTATCGTGGTTGGATCAATGTTCTCATTAAACCCCGGATAAAACTGACACCGTGTTTACAGTGGACTCCAGGAAGCAACCCAACTGTGTGGATGTTGTTTTAAACATCGTGGCCTCATTTCCATGTAGTGTTTAGTTCTAGTGGAACGGTAGCCAAATCATGAAAAAAATTATAGAAACTGCAACTGTATTCAATATCAAGTGGATACATGCGCTCAATTTATGCAAATTAATGCGTTAAAATCAAAACAAGAGCACGATGAAAAAAAATCCATCAGTTAATCTTTTTTTCCATTTTGGGTAAACTCAATTTGTGTCAGTGTTTTATGATTATGTTTATACCGTGTACACAGCCAACTCTGATTGTTTATCCATTTGATATTTTAGGAGAAAATATCGCATCGCAAGGACAAGAGTGTGTGGGTAATCAGTTATATGAATATATCTAATCCATCAAAAATAGACAAGCTTAGTGTCTCTGAAAAAGAGAGAAATGTTTTTATCATTCCATTTTATTCCTTTTCTGGCACACATTTAATTTTATTTTATAGACACTAATATTTGTAACCAAATTGGGTTCGTTTTTTACATGCAAAAGGTTAAAAACAAGTTTCTATAAAAGGTTATTAATGCATGTACCAATAATTGTTTTCCAACAAACCCAATTTAAAAACAAACTTGGACCTCTCTGAACAGCCTGTTAAGATAATTGCAGTTGGAGGAGAGGGGAAATTACCGAAAAAAGTCATAAAATTGGATCACGATTTTTCTTCTTTTGAAGTGATCGTTTGAATGCAAATGTTGGCATCGCGAATCCTGTCACCACAGAGAGCATGCGAAGGTCTCACGTGTCAGTTTGTCGATGTCCAATAAACACTGAGTGATTACCACTGACTACTTCAAGTGGCAAGCAAAAAGTTCGGTTCTTAACTGTAATCTGTCTTCAAAAAGGATTCTTGTGGGAACTTAGGGGACGTAGATATAACGACATATTTTTTTGCACAAATTTAACAAGTCTTTGAAGTTTGTACGTTAAAAATATTAGGGAAAATCGGGGTTTTCCGTCAATCCACGCCTTTCAGTCTCAAAAAGACCACATCGATGCGGGACTTGAAATAGAGAAAATGCCGAGATTTTGAGGGATGAAATAGACGTGTCGACACAGCGAATGAATGAAGAGAACAAAACACCGTAAGCTGTTACAAAGCCGCTACTTGTAATACATGAAATACCTGAGAGATAGTTCAATTACTTCAATAAATTGCACGGCAAGGAATTTTAATAAACTCTTTTAAAACGGATCTTGAAAATAGCCGAGTCATTAAATCAAGACAAAGTCCTAAAGCCGACGAACCTATTGCGATCTTTGTATGGAATTCGTAATTTGCAAGTAGTAGGAATAAAGAGATGTATATAAAAGGTGTAGAAAATATTGGGGGATAAAGAAGGAGATAGGTAGACAGAGAGAAGACGCGAAAAAAAAAAAACGCTTGGATTCTTTTCACGTCATTTCGTATTTTAGTGTGACCCAGTGACATTACACTAGACCAAATCCAAGCAGTGGGAAAAACACGACCAGAGTGGGGATCGAACCAGCGACTCTCCGGTTAGGAGGCGGTTGCCTTATCGTTGGACCACCACACCCCCTGCATTTTTCAATGCAACGAGCCACTAATTACATTGTCATAATAAATGTCTCTTCGAGCATTTTCACGTCACTCCGTATTTTAGTATGACCCAATGACATAATACTCGCACCAACCCAAACAAGGGAAAAAAGAACTAGCAATCTCCAATTATAAGGCGAGCGTTCTACCACTGGACCACTGCGTTCCCTGCTTTCACCTTGCACCCATGCCGGTGCTTTACGAGAACGCGTAGCCAGCCTGCTTGGTTATTCTCACTGATCTATTGTTGCTAACAGTTCACCAGGGACATTAGCATCTTTTATCCATGTCTGGTTTTCTTAGTGAACAATGATGGGCGTTTTAGGGTTGCCCTGTCTGACCATGTCCTTCTGTTCTAGACAGCTATAGCCTGATCTCTCTCTCTCTCTCTCTCTCTCTCTCTCTCTCTCTCTCTTTCTTCTCACTCTCTCTCACTCTCTCTCTTCTCTCTCTCTCTCTCTCTCTCTCTCTCTCTCTCTCTCTCTCTCTCTCTCTCTCTCTCTCTCTCTCTCTCTCTCTCTCTCTCTCTCTCTTTCTCTCTCCCCCTCCCCCTAAACCTCTCTCTCCCACCCTTGAAATCAACAACGCATTGGATTGTAAGTATAACGCCTTTAAGTACAAGTTGTAAGCTTCCACCACGTTGTACTTACACCCCAGCTGACCTTTCTCTACAGGACACTACAAGCACTGGTCTATGTATAGTTAATGACGCAATTTGTGGTCATTATAGTGATAGGGGTGCCGGTGGTCAGTTAGATAAGTCATCTTGACGTACAAACACTAGCAGAAGACTGAGGTTCGATTTTGAATAAACTACCATACACTACTCTTGTTACTACTGTTGAGATGGCGGTGGTGGTGATCATGATGCTGCTGCTGTTGATACTACACCAACTACTAAACTATCACTACTACTACTACTACTACTACTACTACTACTACTACTACTACTACTACTATTACTGCTACTGCTACTACTACTACTACTACTACTACTACTACTACTACTACTACTACTACTACTACTACTACTACTACTACTACTACTACTACTACTACTACTACTACTACTACTACTACTACTACTAAAACTACTAGCCTACTGCTATACTACTACTACTACTACTACTACTACTACTACTACTACTACTACTACTACTACTACTACTACTAATAAACTTTTAAACGCCTGTTCTGTGTATAGTCCCCTGCTATTTGGACTGTTTCTTACCGTAAAATCGCTTGCTATTTATACTCTTCTCTGAGATAATTATGTGGACTAATACTATCGCATGTTTTTGTTCCGTGCATAGTTTCGTGATAATGACTTGGACTACTCCTACGTCATTCTACTAATTTGCTTAGAACCCTTTATTGACTCCCCGTTTCGGCTAGAATTGAGTACAAAGTTGCCTTCCTAGTTCTTTTTTAAAAAAAAAGGCTAAGTAACAAAATCACCCTCATACATAAAAGAACTTATCTCCCCATGTAAACGGACGTCAGTTACGATCTGAAAACAAAAGTCTCTTGCACACTCCTAGGACCAATCTTGTATCATATGGAGATCGATCCCTTTTCCAAAGCTGTTTGGAACTCTTTAGCTCTTTCTATTATATCAATATTTAGTGAATCCCTTTCGAGAAAATATTTAAAAACATTAAAAAATATCTGTCAAGTTAGAAACTGGTACTGCTTCCTCCCCTTCCTTGAACAACAAACAAACCCAATGTGCTATAAATATTGATTCTTTTTATTTTCTAAGTGCGCACAGTGCACCGTTTTCTTATAACGCTTAGTTAATTATCAATTCTGATTATAAATTATTGAGCCTACTTTAATTTGATGCAACCTTTTCAAGCATACATATTAAGTTCCTAAAGTTATAGATCCTGAAGATACACAATTTTGAGTTCAGCATAGTTCAAATTTAGCTGTAATACTTTAGTTTTGTCCATCCTACAATCCCCACGAATCTCGTGGTTTCCCAGCTAGTTATTATTATTACTATTATTATTATTATTATTATTATTATTATTATTATTATTATTATTATTATTATTATTATTATTATTATTAT
>RQTK01000136.1:104295-106795 GCA_003991915.1 Elysia chlorotica
ATAGATAGATAGATAGATAGATAGATAGATAGATAGATAGATAGATAGATAGATAGATAGAGAGAGAGAGAGAGAGAGAGCGATTAACGATTCCGCAGCGAATGGGCAATTCTACTATGGGATTAACGTTACAACACTGCGCTCCACAGGAATCCACAAATTGTGCTCCTCTCCTAAAATATTAATTATAATTATTGTTTCCAGACCGTGATCAATGAAAGAAGTGACTGTCAGAGGGGGAGCGCACTCATCTATTTACAACAGTAACTAGGGAAACCGTGAGCTGTGGCCTGGCTATTCGAGGGCTTCAAATTCAGAAAGCCCTGTAGCTACTGCTCTGGGATGATGGTCAAGGGGTTTAAGGTTCGAACTTCAGCTAAAAGCATCGAGTGTTATAGAAAAAAACAACTCGGACAACAAAGGGATGCCCACATTTATAGGTTCCATAATGTTTCACCAAAGCCCAGCAGAAGAGCGATCTTGAACCTCTTAGCCAATATGCACAGTTATCTACCGCCTTGGCCATGTAGCGCATTGAGCTTACAAAATTAATGTTTATAATTATATTACTTTAGATTTATGTCTGCTACATTCTTAAAAAATACCCATATGGAGATGAAAGCTTTGTCTGAAACTTAATACATGGGGCGAAAACGGGTAATCGAACCTCGAGAGAGTAATCAGTAATGTTTCAGAGTAATGAGCTCTACCGACTGAGAATCTGACGCCACTTCTCCCAGGTAGATCTGTCTTAACTCTCCAGGTATACTGGCGGAGTCTCACATTACTCACGTTGGTAGCGATACAGTCTTACGGGTCAGAGATGACAGAAGGAATGAGAGAGAGGGCGAGAGAGAGAGAGAGTGAGAGTGAGTGAGTGAGAGAGAGAGAGTGAGAGAGTAAAAGAGAGTGAGTGGGAGAGAGAGTGAGAGAGAGAGTGAGAGAGTAAAAGAGAGTGAGTGAGAGAGAGAGTGAGAGTGAGTGAGAGAGAAAGTAGGAGAGAGAGGCAGAGAGAAAGATGGAGAGATAGAAGGACAGAGACAAAGAGACAGAGATAGAACGCTGAACAGTCTCAAAGACTGACATACCGAAGAAATATTATATTTATATATATATATATATATATATATATATATATATATATATAGACAGGCAGAAATAAAGATGATTGCTATCTGAAGACAATGGATACGGCACCTTATCTACTTTCTTGATCTTTTTTCCTCTCTCTCTGTATTAAACTGTGACCCTGTTATACTTTCCATTTCTGTCTCCTTCTCTTTCTGTCCCCATTCTTTCTTTCTATATTTTTTATCACTTACTCTCTCTATAAACTGTATGTTCCCATTCTATAAATTCAGTAACCTTTCCTCTTTCTCTGTCAATCTGTCAGTCTGTCTCTAACTGACTGTCTCTCTTTCACTCTGTCTCTGTCCCCCATTCCTTTTCATTTCTTTGTTTTATATCTGTTTAACAACTACAATTCGCATTCACTATGTTGATGAATAATTGAAAACACTTTCGGCAAAAAGAACGAACATAAAACAAACAAAAGTAAAAAAACAACAAAAAAACGGTTTGAATTATTGATCTATTTTTGTACACATTTTTTTGTACATAGGCCCTCCCGGTTTCCCCCCTTTTATTTCATTTTTTTCTTCTTTTTGTTTTGTTTGCTTTTGTAACGAAGAGTAAAGGTGCACGGCACTTGACACTTTAAGGACTCGAACACGCGATCAAGAGATTACAGTCAAGCAGGAAAACAATTAACTGCGAACTTGAAAAACAGATCATGAACTTCTAACAGTTAGCTCGTTTACAATGAGCATGTTACAGCCATTGATCTAAAAATAGAGACGGGGTAGTGCCAAGGCTTCCAAAAATAGAAGGCCAAGTCACCGAAATATTCATAAGCTTGCACCAGGAATCAAACTGAGCTATATTTTGAACATCTTCGCATCACGCTGCGCAACCTGTATTAAGCAACAATAGAGGGACACAATATGAAATGACCGATCATTCATGATTTTTAAAAATAAGCCAAAACTGTGCGCACATAGATAGGACAGTTCACATTTTTGCAGTGTAGGCTGATTGTGTGGGCTGAAAAACACTCTCTAAGTATTACTCTATCCTATCTATGCTTAGAATCAAAAGAAATAAAATCACTTTTACCCTTGGTACGCAAAAATCTTTTCACTTATTTTAATTTAGTGACTTGGCCTTCTATTTTTGGACACTTGGGTAGTGCCCTTGCTGATATATATATATATATATATAGACAGGCAGAAATAAAGATGATTGCTATCTGAAGACAATGGATACGGCACCTTATCTACTTTCTTGATCTTTTTTCCTCTCTCTCTGTATTAAACTGTGACCCTGTTATACTTTCCATTTCTGTCTCCTTCTCTTTCTGTCCCCATTCTTTCTTTCTATATTATTTATCACTAACTCTCTTTATAAACTGTATGTTCCCATTCTATAAATTCAGTAACCT
>RQTK01000136.1:111795-116750 GCA_003991915.1 Elysia chlorotica
GGGCATAGTTGACAGTCGTTAGAACCCTATGCTTCGAATTAGAAGTGACCTGTTTGAATCCGCGTAACTTTGTCTTGTGCACTACTGATTGAGTCAGTGTATGCATCTTCGCTCTATCTATAAGTGGCAACACAACGTATTTCAGGCGTCAGTCTTGAGACCCATTCGGGAGATAACTTAATTGCTAACGATGGACACTATGAAAGGATTAAACAAACAACCAAGTAGAAAATATGTCAATTGCTTACAGATTGAACATAATAATATTATCCCAACGACCCGTTACCGTCAATTATATAGACTCAACACACTAGCCACCTACGCCGAACTCATTCCAGTGCGTTGCTATTTACCCACTGAACGTAGCATTCAGTATGCAGGGTAAACAGGAAAAGCTAGTGCATTATAGGGCCCGGCAAAATTCGACACCAGTAAATGAACAATTAGGTGGTCTGATTTTACATATGGTGGTTACAGGATGTTTATCCACCTACGAGTGAGTTCCAAATACGGATGTTTAACATGGTGAGTGCACAAAGTTTTACGTCATACAAAATGGAACCCACACTTCAATGATCGGTGATAGTTTTGAACCAGCTCCGTGTGCGAAAAAAGTGGAAACGTATGAGTTACGTTTGACCAAAATATCTGGTTTCTTAGTTCTATATCACAGACGGGTCTTAAGACTCACGCCTGAAATTTTACACGCCACCAAACATATAATATTATGGTCATATTATAGTGACATCGACAAAACAGTTAGAAAAAGGCAAACCCACAGGGATTCGAGACTGGAACTTTTCGAAAATATAAGCCTCGTGCTCTATCACTGTCCATCAAGTACCTCGAATAGTAAGAGTAAAAGATAATCCAAAATATATATAAGACATGTATACAGTGGGAAGAGGTTTAGGGGAAATAAGATATTTACAAACAATGTTAAAGTACCTAAGATACGAGTTGACAACCCTAATGGAACCGAATAGCGCAAGAAATCTGGTTTGTTTATTAAAATAGGCCTTATCATTATCATATTATCACTAATATTTCCTTATCATTATTACTATTAAAACTAACTGTACTACTTTCATCAGTATGTGTTGACTCTGTCTTCCTTCACCTTTTTTCCGAGTAATGCTGTTTACAAGCCGTGTGGTTTCGGTTGCGATATAAAAGAGCGTTCGATATCAAACAAAAAGATCAATGCATTCTAATAATGTTAAGACAAACAAAGGCCAAACTCTCGCGGTCCTTAGCCATGAAATCAATTCCAGTTGTGGTCTACACCTATTGTGATGTTAATCAACCAATCAATTAATCAAATACGATCTACCGATAAATCTATCGATCTACTGATATACCAACCTATAGGAAAACTGACCAACCAAACAAACAAGCAAATTAATTAACAAATTCACTAAAAATCAGGCAACTAATTGATCCATCATTCAATCTATTGAACATTAAATCAATAGAAGAACCAGCAAATAAATCAATAATCAAAGATAATCAAAGAAAAAATTCACCAAACAATAGCAAACCAACCAATAACCCAACCAGTGAATTAACATTCAGAAAACGAGAAAAAGACAACGCTCTGCAGTACATTCTTAGGAGTGACGCCAATAAAAATTGAATTACAATGTGAGTACATTTTTCTATCTTCACAGGTTGACCAGTAAGCGTTATATCTCGAACTGATAATATTTTTTTTTCTTAAATCAATATATGAATTTTGAAATAATTTTTATTTCTTTGTCTCTTCAAACTTGAATCCAATTTTTGATCTTTCTAGCGTAGGCAGTAAACCATTAACTACCAACTCAAATCTTTGCGAAACACACAATTGTAGGATATTAAATGATTGTATTAATTTAGTTAAAATGTAATGTTTAATGAAATCTTACTTACCTTAACATATCCTGCCGTGACGATCCGGATCTTTTCCATTGATCAATAATTTACCTCCAAGAAATCGAATAATTTATAGCCACAAGGTGAGTACAGTTTTAACGAGGAATCCATTCCCGCACGTAATAATTCCGTTCTAGGTCTGCACTTCATTCACCCCAGTATGAGGTCACAAATCTACCTGTCTGCCTGCACGTTTCTAAATGAGACATAGGTTTAGGGACAGGCGTCCTTTACTTTTTTTTAAAGAAGACAATGAGAAAGGTAGGTGTTCAACAGATGCTAGGGATAGGTCGCAAGTGAAAGCATTAATTTTTTTAACATTACTTGGACTGTGTGGGATTCGAACCGTCGACTTGGGGTTTGTTGGCACTTGACTACTAAGTCTTAAAAAATTAATGTGGATTCAAGTAAAAGTTAATTATTGACATAAAAAATACAGAAAGCTTTCTTCTTGTGTGTGATTATTTTGGTGCCTTAAAAATCGTTGATTGTGGTTAAAATTTTAAATAATTGAAGTTGAACAAGTTACCAGTTTAAAAATTTCACCCGACTTTGTTGTATGAACTTATAATGTCCACCGACCAATGGCGCGATAAGAATTGAATTTCTAAGTTTTAATGGTATAAATACAATTTTGATTTTCAACCGTGGATTTAAAAAACTTCTGTGCCTTATTGATCTTAAACAAGGTTTTCCACCAATAAATATCCATAAAAGAACAGTACAAAACTTCTGGGGCCTCGCTAAAAGTCTGTAAGAATGCACAGCAAAATAATAAAACCTTTAGACATTATAGAGAGTGTAAAAGGCAATAAAACCATCTGCGAAACAGCATTATCTCAATGTAGGAAGCACTCAGTAAGATCCTTCACTAGAATCACACGAACAATGGCAATATATCCCACCAGACGAACAGGCCATATCAATATCACCAGCAGCGGCACAGACGCATTATTTTGTGGCCCTTTTAAAGGGAGCAGACAGATAACTTATTCATCACAAAAATACACTAGATAATGGGTGGTGTTGGTGTAGAGAGGGAAATAAAGAGAGAGCGAGAGAGAGAGCGAGAGAGAGAGAGAGAGAGAGAGAGAGAGAGAGAGAGAGAGAAAGAGATAGATAAATAGATAGATAAAAAATAGATCGATAGACAGACAGATAGATAGGTAGATAGATAGATAGATAGATATATAGATAGATAGATATAGATAGATAGATAGATAGATAGATAGATAGATAGATAGATAGATAGATAGAGAGAGAAAAATGGAGAGAAAGAGAGGGAGAGCAAGAGAAAAAAATATAAAGAGAGAGAAAAAGACAAAGAGAGGTAGAGTGAGAAAGGGAGAGGTAGATAGATATTATAAATAGATAGATAGATAGATAGATAGATAGAGAGAGAGACAGAGAGAGACAGAGAGAAAGGTAGAGATAGAGAGAGTTGTGCCACTCACCAAATCACTGGCTGAGCTTAATCTATTTCGGTCGGTGTCACTAGAATCAGACGTCCTGAGAACGATACAGAAGTCCTGGTTCAAGTATCAGCTATCTTAGACCTGGTTCAAGTATCAGCTATCTTCGCTCTGTCTGCCTGTGGCAACGCGTAAACTTGTCAGACATTAGTCTTGGGTCACGATTAGGAGATATCCTCGTATTTAACCAGGAGCCTTAAGAATCCATCAAACTCACAATCCAGTAATCCAGAGTGGACGTCGCACTGTAGATCTACATGTCAATATTACTGGTGTGAGTAGCGTGGGGTAAAAGCTAAAAGCGATACTAGTTGATCAAGTGTAGAAACAGAGAGAGAGAAACAGCTCACGCGAACGCGCTGGCAGTAACAGTAGCAGTAGTATTGTACTAGCGGGACGAGCTACGCACCACAATGATTGCGCACTTCACCTGACTCGCATGATGGGGAAAATAAAGGGATGGGCGTGAGTGGGGGAGCGCGATGGTTTGGGGGAGGATAAGATAGTGGCAGGGAAGGGGGGGGGGGTGGAGGGTGTTTGGTTTGAGTTAGTCTATGTTGAGTTATTTTCTAGCGTCCAACTCCAGAACTGTGTAGGCTATATTGTAGACGGATTCCAATATTAACGTCTGACAATTGTACGTCTGTTACACAGAGACAGTGAGGGGATGTGGAAATACCAGTCATGCCACAGCCAGTCACATTATACTGATACCTACCCAACCAAAATCAAACAATATACAGTTTTGACCGATCGTGTGTTTCGAGCCATGGACCTCCTGATCGGAAGACCAACGCCCTACCACCTACGCCAGCTCGACCTTGGAGGAGAGAGCGTGACATTGCTAAGTTGGCAGCGCTCTTGAATGTTAAGCAGGTAGTCCAGAGTTCGAGTTTTGAATCTCAGTAAGGCGGTGACTAGAAAACCGAGCATTTAAACCCACAGCTCACTAATGGGGCGCGCGATGGCCCTGGGGTAGAACATCGGCTTCCGATGCAAAAGGTCCGAGTTCGAGCCCTGTCGATTTCGCTCCCTACTGGTTGGGTCGGTGTCAGTTCAATGTGATCGAATGAGACAGGAGTCATGGTATCCCCGCCCTGTCTCGTGTGTGGCAGCACCTAAAATTGTCAGACGTCAGTATTGGAGCCCGTACACAATACAGCCTATATAGTGCTGATGCTGGACGTTGAAACCAACTCAACAACAACAGCTTACTGACGATTTTTTTTGTAGCGCAGTGCTCTCAAAAAGAGTCGGGGAGAGAGGCGTGCGTGATAGTTCAAGAAATGTAGACAGCACACTAAGCATATTCAGACACTGCCTTGCGTTTAGGCAAATGAGCGTTTAGATTTCTATTCCATCGGTTTTTTTTAAAACTATATACCATCAAATAGAGAAAGGTTTCCGATACCTTAGTTTTTAGGTTACAATGATGATTTGACTTGAAAGCTATTCATTGAATTGGTTTTGATTCGGTATTCAGGGAGAGAGAGAGAGAGAGAGAGAGAGAGAGAGAGAGAGAGAGAGAGAGAGAGAGAGAGAGAGAGAGAGAGAGAGGGGGGGGGGGTG
>RQTK01000136.1:116981-140387 GCA_003991915.1 Elysia chlorotica
AGAGCGTGAGAGAGAGAGAGAGAGAGAGAGAGAGAGAGAGAGAGAGAGAGAGAGGGTGTGAGAGAGACAGAGAGAGATAGTAAGAAAGAGGGAGAGAGAGTGAGAAAGAGAGAGAGAGAGAGAGAGAGAGAGAGGACGATGTCTAGAGATTTTCTATAAAACACAACGCGCAATCATTAGCCCCCGCGTTCCTTACAACCTATAGTTTTCACTGTCAGTTGGGAGGTCCGCAGTTCAAAACTTCCAATCTCAGCTGGTGCTTCCATCTTCATGTACGACTCAGTTAGAAAATAAAACAGGGGAGGTAAAACTTAAGAATAATAACGTCTTGTCCTGGTTGATGATCTAAATAAAAATTATCGATACCTCATTGTGGGTAAGCCTTAGATAACCACCCGCCCCACCCAAAAAAAAAAAACCAAAACAAAAAGCAAAAACAAAAAGCAAAAACAAAAACACAAAAAGTTAAACAGGTAGAAGAGAACCAATGAAAAAACATCATTACAACACACTTCTTCGAGATGATACCGGATCCGCCATTTTATTTGGTCTCAAGGTTTGGTTTACAAAATAAATGATTGGTAATTTTCAGGGACCCAACCCACATTATAATCTGGATCTGATTGCCTGTGTTTGAGCGTGATCAATTCTCCTGATATGATTCTTAAATTTATCCGATGTCAATAAATCAATTCAAAATCGCTTCATAGTGAAATTGATTACCGTTATTGGGATTACAGTTTTCAGATTTATGTTTTGTTGAGTCTAAAATTTAAATCACAGCAACGAATCAGCAACATGTGATGGGGCTTATAAAAGTAAGCTGATCCTTAGCCATAGCAACGAAGGTTTACTTAGGGTTTAATCAACGCATTTTTATTTCATTATTTAAACGTGCGTAACAGATCAGTTACACAAGATTATGCATTGAATTGATTGCTTTTTTTTCAACATAGCTCGACCCACTGAGTGAGATAAAACAAGCTTGAAGTGGTTTTGTCCTGCTCTACTTGCATGTGATGATGGTCCTCCTCTCAGTCTTCTGTTGACTTTAAATGGATTTGTTTTTGGGGACCAGTTGAACCATGTCATGGTCTAATAGTCTAGTCCCGGCAAGGTTTTTTTTTGCATTTGTGAGTATCTTTAACATTTCCATAGCATAGATCGAAAGTGTTGTTTTCTCTAGTTGGGCTATCGGTGTATTCGTAAATGGCGAATAAAATTGTCCAAAGTAGCGAAATATAAATTGTGATATTATGAATTTTTTCCTTATGCGGCTTTATAAAAATCGGATCATTTTCTAGCTCATATTTGAAATTCTCTATCAATTTTAAACCCTCATATTAGAAAAAAAACCCCAACGTCTTGTAAACAATAGAGGTGTGCAGATTTGGCATAAAAATATTTCACAGTCTCTCATATTATCATGAAGCTGCTCCAAAATCTACCGACCATTTTGGCCGTTAATAAAGCATTATATAGACCGTGACATCAAGCAATATAAAGCAGGGTGAGTGACCTTGTTTGGCAAACATCACACAATATTGTAATTGCATTAGTTTGGTATCTGTCCAACATGATTCGGGACAAAGCCCTGTTTTCTATTAATCACAGTCATGGGTGAATCATGACAATGTAGTAATGACTATGACAGAGTTCATCCTATATGATTACGTGGGTAAACAAATGAGGTAAAGCAATTATGTAGCATTCTCCAACATAAAGTGAATCCAATGGTTCTTTTAGCTTTGAAAGAGCACTAGTGGCTCAGTGGTTTAACGGTATAGACTGGCTACCAAAAGGTTCACGGATCGAATCTCAACAATTTCCCCCCGTGTCTTAGGGTAAGATATTTCAAAAAACGCTGAGGAAGTAAATATAAAAAAAAATATTACTTTTATAAAATAAAACCTATCAACAAATAAACCACGTTAATGATTCTGTTAGATTTAAGTCCACCCAGAGAATAAAATGATGCGTCAGTTAAAAATCAATAAAACTAAAGCCTAGACCAGTAGATTTGTTACAGTTAAACCCACCCAGACTCTGTGTTCAAAAAGGTTGTCTGATTTTATCCAAAGTTAATGATGCGGATAATTAAATTATCGACAGATAATCTGCAAGGCTTTGAGTTCTTTGCTTGATGCTAAAACAGATAGATAAGCTAGCGACAGAGCGATGTTTTGTGCAGTCCTTGTGTTAGGCAAGCGTGGGTCGCTCCAGCTCTTAGTTAATTGCATCTTACAGTTTCATGGAGCTGATGTTAAAGCTTTTTTTTCCTAACCAGATTTTATTGCTGACAATCAAAGTAAATACTAAAGCTGCATGTTATGTAAAGAGAGGGAGTGAGAGAGAGAGAAATGGAGAGAGGGTGAGAATAGGGATAGGGGGAAAGAGAGATAGGGATAGATAGAGGGTGATAGATAGATAGATAGATCATAAAGATGTATAGACAAATAGATAGACAGAGTGATCAATCGATAGATAGATGGATAGATAGATAGATAGATAGATAGAAAGAAAGAAAGAGAGAGTTAGAGAGAAAGGAATGTATACAAAGTTTGAGTGGGCAGTCCCTTGAGAATCTGATGAACGGTATCGATGTGCACTTCATCGATTTTTAGATTGCATGTAACACTGATTGGCTGCAAACAAAGAGAAAAAAACATTAAAAAAACTACAACAAATCAAAGAATACAAAATTAGTGAGGTGAGGAAAAGGGTGTGTGTGTGTGTGTGGGGGGGGGCGTAATTGCGCAAGGTTCTTTGCAGCAGCGGAGGGGCTCAGTCTAATGTGTGCACGGAACACTTCCCACTATCTCAATGTGGGTTGTAATACAACGATAGGACGCCAGAACAGATGGTAGGTTATATCGTAGACTTTACATACTGACACTGGTCCGGTCGGTATGGAAATATGGAGGTGGCTTAAATGGGCTCGAACCAGCAACCGTCCGATCTGAAGCCAAGTGCTTTACCGTTGAACCAAATGACTGGAAACCGTTCCGTTTTTCACTATAAGATTTGTCAAGCATGTTTCCAATGTAACGAGCTGTCATCACAACGACAAGAAAGGATGCTGTGGTTTTAAGTCTTCTACCATGTAACAAAATCGTCCTCGTGTTTAGGAAATAAAATTAACGCTGTATAAATCTTCTTATGTATTTCCAATATGACGAGCTGATGTTATGACAAGAAAAGGAATAGATATATAGATAGATAGGCAGATAAGTAGATAGATACGATAAGATAGGCCTTTACTATCCCATATGAAAATTTTTCTTGGTCGTAAAATAATACATTTAAACCGACATAATAAAATCAGTTATACATATGTGATAAAAATAAAGTGAAATAAAATAAGCATTTAGCATTCACATGTAACACTGTTAAAATTATACACTTCAGGGGCACATAATTATTATTTAGAAACACATACCTCTTTATGCATACATAAGAATACGATGAGAGGTTGGTTTATGTCTGATGTCATACATTTAGCTTTATTCATTATTTGCAAAACATGGATGGATGGATAGATAGATAGATAGATAGATAGATAGATAGATAGATAGATAGATAGACAGATAGATAGATAGATAAATAGATAGATAGGTAGATAGATAGATAGATAAATAGATAGATTGATAGGTTGAAGCAGGAAATAGAGAGAGTTAGAGAGAAAGGGATGGATACAAAGTTTGACTGGGCAGTCCCTTGAGAATCTGATGAACGGTATCGATGTGCACTTCATCGATTTTTAGATTGCATGTAACACTGATTGGCTGCAAGCAAAGAGAACAAACATTAAAAAAAACAACAACAACAAATCAAAGAATACAAAATTAGTGAGGTGAGGAAAAGTGTGTGTGTGTGTGGGGGGGGGGGGTAATTGCGCAAGGTTCTTTGCAGCAGTGGAGGGGCTAAGTGTACACGGAACACTTCCCACTTCCCACTATCTCAATGTGGGTTGTAATACAACGATAGGACGCCAGAACAGATGGTCGGTTATATCGTAGACTATACATACTGACACTGGTCCGGTCGGTATGGAAATAGGGAGGTGGTCTCAGTGGGTTTGAACCAGCAACCGTTCAATTAGAAGACGAGTGCTTTACCGTTGAACCAAATGACTGGAAATCGTTCCGTTTTTCACTATAAGATTTGTCAAGCATGTTTTCAATGTAACGAGCTGTCATCACAACGACAAGAAAGGATGCTGTGGTTCTAGGTCTTATACCATGTATCAAAATCGTCCTCGCTTTAATAGGAAATAAAATAAACGCTGTATAAATCTTCTTATGTATTTCCAATGTGACGAACTGATGTTATCACAACGACAAGAAAGGGTGCTGTGGTTTTAAGTCTTCTACCATGTAACAAAATCGTCCTCGCTTGAATAGGAAATAAAATTAACGCTGAATGAAGCTTCTTGGGCATAATCGATATTCTTACAGTGATATTCATTATACCAGCCATTCCGTTGATGAGCTCTTGAAAAATAGCTTGCTAAATAAACAACTGTGTTTTCTTTACGCTATATCCAATCATTCTAACCGATGCATCGCGTCAACGCTGCGTTGCACTTTACTGATGCAATCAGAATGATAGACGATCGATTTTTAGTTCGTTGTTAAAAAAAAAAGAAAAAAAAGATGATGGTCGATATAGTCTGTGAAATGTAGATCTAGAGATGTTTGTTTTGTTTGCATTGTTGCTTAACGCCCAACGTCAGGCACGTTGTAGGCTATTTTGTGGACGGTCCCCAAACTGACGTCTGACAATTTTACGTGCTGCAACACAAGAGACAAGGCGGAGAGACGTAGCCTCCTGTCCCAGCCGGCCACAATAAACCGACACCGACCCAAACAGTAGGGTACGAAATTGGACACATAAATTGTTGACCGATCACGGGTATTCGAACCGCGGGCCTTTCGATCTGGAGACCAACGCTCTGCCAACTGAGCATGATAGTTTATGGAAGTGCGCTATATAAATGCAATATATTAGTATTATTATTATTTTAATGATATCGATCTAGACATACATGTAATAGAACTTGAAAAACAGAGACGACTCAAAGCAAACAAGAACAAAAAACAAACAAAATAACAAAACAAAAAAAAGAGAAAAGTTTGAAGAAGAACTGTTAGAAACAGGAGATGTAGCGGGAGCCTGTAGGAAAAGAATTAAAATCTCAGGGGGCGTGTAAACTGTTTCACCAACTCGATTGTCATAACCTTGTGCAAATCGTTGGACGTTTTCTGCGTGGTGTCCACAGCCTTGGCGATTTTGATCCTAACCTTTATCTTCGCAGAATGACTCTGTGTGTGTGTGTGTGTGTGTGTGTCTGTGTGACCAATGTACAGATTTTTCAAATCCCATTTTTATGGTTAGCCAAAATGGATGTTATTGCTGTAATTGTATGGTCCTTTAGACAACACTTACTGAGCTGCTCCTGAAATATCAATATCTTGGTTTCTGACTATAAGTCAAGGGGAAAATCCGATGGTTACCATGGTTTCATAGATAATGACAACATCACGCACGCCTTAATCTTGCGCTTTTTTAGAACCTAAAGTCAATAGACTCTCCATGGTTACCATGGTTTCATAGATAATGACAACAGTCAATGTCATCACGCATGCTCTTATATTGCTTTTTGTATAGAAGCTGAAGTCGATCTTTCATGATTCGATTCATTGCTGGTTGAGACTGGTGAAAGCGAGAATTTTGCGAAATTTGTTTCTTTTATCTTTAGCTATCGCTCGTTCTCTCTTACTTTACCTGCCGTTTATCTGTACTAATATATATATATATATATATATATATTATCTCCACTTTTAGTTTTTGACGAAGAAAACCATGAGTGATACTCGTTCCACCAGGAGAGGCTGAGACTGGATTGAACTGCATCCACTGCAGCTGAGGCTCACCCGCCAAGTGGATATAATAGACCATTGTCTGCCGAGACAGTCTGACACCAACTATAGCAAACCTTGTTAAAACCCAGCACTATTTTATTTACGATGTGAGTACTTCACAAATGAGTACTCCACATGTGAGTACTCCACAAATTAATGGAAATCCTAAGAGTCAAGTTTTTGTTTACTAGCCACTTTTTGTGCTCTTTGTATATTTTCTATTTGAGGCATATATAACTCCTAAATTTTGTTTTCTCGAATCTACATACGCATAGTTATAAAACTTAAGTCATCGGATAATTGTTTAACCCCAGATATCAGATTTTAAGAGGGGTTAGCTAGACAGATCGGTTACAATATGTCTTTTCCATTTCAATTGGACCCTCGTTCGAATCCCATGATGAGTTAAAAATAGAATTATTTGTCCCATTTTGTCCTCTGTATAGTTATGGTTGGGTCGTTGTCAGTATAATGTGACTAACTGAGACATGTTGCCAAGTATCTCCGCCCAGTCTTGAGTGTGGCAGCACATACAATTGTCATACATGTATTTCAGTCTTGGGGCCCATCCACAATATATAGTATGTAATGGTGGCTTGGACGTTAAACCAACTCAACTCAAGCCAATCGGATTCCTCAGTATAGGATGACTCTGCAAATCTATGGGATAAAAACTGATCAAAGAAAAGTGCTTGACTGAGGAAAAGGCACATAAATACAGACAAAAATTGAGTCAAATTACAATACGCCTATAATATGCCAATATGTGATCAGAGGTAAAATTATAGTTCTGCTCTATTATCAAAACATATCCATTTCTAAAACGTTTAATAGAAAACAAAAATTAAGATTGAAATATAATGTGATTAGAGGTAAAATTTTAGTTCTGCTCTATTATCAAAACATATCCCTTTCCTAAACATTTAATAGAAAACAAAAATTAAGATTGAAATATATGTAACATGAAGTACAACCCTCCACACTCTGGGTATAGTAAGGTTATTACATCGCTTACTGTCTACCTTTACGTTGATTGCAGGTCACAGACTAGATAGTTATCACATATGGTAGCGTCCCTATATGATCGTGCAATCCTAGAGAGTTTACACTCTGAGCTCGTTTGAGTATTTGGAATGGCGTTCAATGCCCACTGATCCCTATCTATACAGAGCGGTATAACACACACTAAAAGCAAAAGGACAACAACTGACAATGATAGAACTCAGTCAGAAGGAAAGTTAAAAGTAACAACAATCAACTCCTTTATTACAAAAGGTCAATAATTAAAAAAATGTGTATCAACAAGGTAAACAGAGTTTAAACAATTAGGAATAGCCAATACTCTAGGATAGAAAAGGTATGATAGTAATGCTTAGGATAGTAATCGGAATTGAAAGTACGCCGATAGATAGTACCAATATTGATATTGTAAGACTCAAAGTGATGAGTAATGAATAAGGATAGTAATAGTCAGAATCAAAATTGTAGGAATCAAAATGCCCAGCAATCAATCAGCACAAAGTGACACAATACTCTCCGAAGGATAAACGAACTTGAAGTAGGAAGTAACTTTAATAGAATTCCAAAAACACTACTGTAGCTCTGAGATATAAAGTGAAGTAAAAGAAAATAATTATATCCAAATTGAAGAAACTGGGAATCACGTTGTGGCACCCACACACAAAGGACGCTTTCTCAGTGATGATTCCAGTGGTACTGATTTAGCTTCTACAGAGACCTCACTTTCATGCTGAAAATTAACGGGAAATCAGGGAACTGGGGAAACAGCGCCCGTACGATCTCGGGCCCGCGGCCCCGGGTCTCCCAGTAACGACCGACAACTATGTAAATTGTACGTTTCCCTAGATTTTTCCCAAACTAAGGAAAAGCGACCAGAGAAACTTCACGATAGAGACAAAGTTTCCCCAATCAAACGAAACGCACGCCAAGGTCTAGCGATAGAGAATAATTACAGAATAAACTAAATAAATAAAAAGGATGGTGAGTCGCACCCCTTACACACATACGCGTGTACATGTTGTGTATTTGGTAAATTCTTTGATGACGCCCATGCGTTTAATCATCTTTTAACTTTTAAGCTGATTTTTTTTTCAAATCAAGTTTTCCGTATTTTTCTCCACTAAATCTTTGACACTTTTGGAAGTATTTTAGAATTGTAAAAACAAAACAAAAACCCAATAAAAACAAGCAACAACAGCATTAACAACAACAACAAACAATACTGTCTTTGACATGAAGCTCTTGATCAGAATATTCTTAAAAAAAATTTCTAACGACATAGACGGGTCTTCTCCAGTCGCAAACACACATTATTTTGTTCAATCTGCGAAATCGAACAGAAAATGTGACCTGATTAATCTTATGATTGGAAACGTAAATGTCAATTTAGAAGGGAACAGGTTTCACGCGAGTTATCTTTACTGTTTGTTGTCATGGTATCTCGTCTAGTGTTTCGCATCACGTGACATGCGTCATCAGGATGCGCATGCGTGTGTCACGAATCATCTGATCTAGATTATTGTGGTTCTCGTCTGGGTCAGAGTTTTTCGTTTGTTTTGTTTTGTTTTGGTGTTTTTGTTAAGTTATTTTGCGTGATGCTCCGTTTGATTAGAATTGTGCTTCTTTTATAATAATTATGCATTGTTTTGATTAGGATCTTTTTAAGGATTGCATTTACTACACATTACAGAATTTACTAGACTCTACTGAATTCATTAAGATAACTCACCTTCGGTGCATGCTTGCATAGTAGCGTAAACAATGTCGCAATTATTATTAGAATAAAATAACAGCACAACGCACTGGCTTGGAAAGATCATGTTGCAATGATGTATGCAATACAAAAAGATGGAGATTAATACTTAGCCGTATAAAGATCACGGAGTTACAGAACCACACAGCTAATGGCTGTGCTTTTTGTTTTGTTTTTTTCTCCATTAATTAGTTATGAGGAATATAATATAGAATATATAAACATTAAAGGCAGAAAGTATCGATTTTAACAATATAGAGAGGCACTGGGCTCTCCACCGGGACAGAGATAATTGGTTTTTAGAAATGTATGTATCTGTACAGGTATAACTTAGGAAGTAGCATGAAAATACGCCTTTATTATCATCATCATCATTATCATTATCGCGTCATCACCAACATCATCATCATCATCATCATCATCATCATCATCATCATCATCATCATCATCATCATCATCATCATCATCATCATCATCATCATCATCATAACAACAACAACAACCACAACAACAGCAAAGTCCCATCATTAAGGCCATTTTTCGCTTCCAACCACAGCTTTCTTTACCTCGACAAGACTTATGTATCTTTTGGTCACATTGCAGGCCTTGTGATTACCGAAACCATAGCCAAAATGAAGACGATATGTAATATATCTGCACCGGTGTCCAATCATAGCTCTATCCTAGACTTTCGGAGCCAGACAGCGCGCTATTTTCTGATAAAGTTACCTCGCCTACGAGTTGATGTGTTCTTGTAGGAGAAACTTTCTCTCTCTCTCTCTCTCTCTCTCTCTCTGTCTCGCTGCCCAACTCTTTCTCACACTCTCTCCCTCTTTCTTTTTCTAACGTCTCCTGGCTTCCCAAGAAGGATATTTAATGATGGTGAGTCTCAACATTAACGCCTGACGGTCGAACTTGCTACAACACAGAGAAAACGGGGATATTAGGACTCCTGTCTCAGCTGGTCACAGTACACAGACATTGACTCAACCGAGAAGAACGAAATCAGCAGACTAAAAAATCTGAGATCGATCCAGGTGCCTCCTGATGTAAATCCCAACGCTCTACCACTTGAGTCAACTCCACCCTTCTTTTTTGTTTTTAGCAAAAGTGATACTGTGAGTCAGCTGGACTTTTTTTTTAATCGATCTCTTTCAAATGATGATGCGGCGATGAACCGGTTGTCAGTGCGGTATTGCACAACTCTCTGTGCAAGCAGACCCTAGGGTACCCCTTGGTCACAATGCGATTTATTAATAGCACGCTGGGGGCAGAGGTGATTCCCCACAGTGAGAGGGACGCTGGCATGACGAAATTAGTGCGTCACTGAGACCACTGGCTATTTGCATTACTAAGTTTTGTGAACAGAAAAGTTGGCCGCTGTTGTTGTTGTTGTTGTTGTTGTTGTTGTTGTTGTTGTTGTTGTTGTTCTTGATGCTGCTGCTGCTCCTGCTCCTGTTTTTTTTTGTAATTATTATTTGAAGCAAACATAATATATACTGTTTTTTTTAGCAACAGTGTTCATCAAAAACACATATTTTAGTTTCTTTGTTTTGAACTTGATCATGGTAGGTTTTCAAAGAGAATGTAATGAACATACGATATGTTTGCATTAAGACAAGAACGGGCGTGCTCAAAACAAAAGATATCAACTTTTAAATGTCAAAGTCTAGCATTAAACTACAAAACTTTTGTTATGAGTTAAAGGCGCTATCAATTGAAGTGCCTAACCTCATGTTTAAGATTTGATAATGACAGATTTGTTAAAATAACCAAATCTCAAAGACTTAAAATGTGCGGGATATTAGTATAAAAATTATTGTGAGGAAATTATTAGAACTATCATACCTTTCTCAATTAAAGTCAATGTCTTCAAAGATTATATTTATGTGACATACAAATTATCTCTACAATTTAAAATTATCAAATTAACACAGTGTAGCAGTATAATAACTGAAGCGATAGTACATTTCAAAACAAGAATATCCTTGACGGTTGCAACATTGTCAGGCTACAAATGTGATGCTATGACACTTATTTGTGGCAGATAGCCCCATCAGATCTTGCCGTCTGGAATTTTGGATCCAGACCTTGCACCTAATGGAATAAACAATCATATCTTCTGTCAAAATTTGCTACTATAAGAAATAAGAAGCAAATAAAACTATAACAACTTATTTTTTAATTTTATGATTCAATGGCATCAAAACGTGAAAATCTAAACCCACACGTTGAAAATTCAACTAGAAACTAAACCACCCTACACTGCAATGCTGCATTAGAGTAAAAATTTACCCAGCATCAAATGCCATAAAGTACACTCCTATATAAGCAGGTCTAAAATATTTACATTCTTTTAAATTTAAAATGGGAGACAGGATCTGTTTTATAAACTACAGACAATAAAATTAATGTCATTTGCCATGATTTGGCTCTAAGCTTATCAATCTACCCTACCGTAGATCTAGCTAATGAAACGGGAAACTAGATGTAAAATAAGGAGCACATAATCTTACCTTTCTTCGTCTTGTGGGAATTTATAATACGAAAGCTTTTTTTCTTTGCAATGAGGCTTGTTTCGACTGTTAGTGCAGTCTATTGCACCACAAAAATCACCCGAACATTGCCTTTTCGTCGACATTTTCCAACGTTGTTTACATCGGTTGCTGCGGATTGACCCGCATTTTACCAAGGGACATCACTCTTAGAAATCCTCACCTAATTTCACGAGTAGAATATCTTTCCTTCAATTATCTTTGGTTCAGGAAAGACTATGGTAATGCATTATTTAATGCTAACTCCACCATTAAAATCTAAAACTGTTGTTATGAGTTAAACTCACAATCAATCTTAGTACCTAACATCATGTTTAAGATTTGATAATGACAGATTTTAAAAAATAACCCAACCTCAAAACACTTAAAATGTACGCCATATTATTTTATAAAATATTGTGAGGAAATTATTAGAACTATCATCTACAAAACATAATAATTTAAGTCAATACACTCAATGAATCTCACTTTATTTAAAATGTCTTCGGTGGCTTGTTGTTTTCACGCAAGCCCCAAGATCTATAAAGAATCTGAATAAATCATGGCCGCCATAATACACCGGAAGCTGTTCTCCGCTGTTTCCGACTGTTCAAGTTTAACAGGTCAAGGAGGCAAAACATTCAAAATGGCGGCATAGAGTAAAAATAAAGCAACACTTCCTAGTTTGTTGTGCCATGAATAATTCACACGTCATTTCCTACCCGCCCCCAGTTCAAAGCAAAATTGATTGGGGTTTTCCGACTAGACGGCATCCAGTTGTGAAAGTTACTGGAGTGTGTTTTGTTTCTATTTTCATTTGCACGGAGGACATTTTGGAGGGAGTTTACCTTTTTTTGTTTGTTTTGCTTTTCGTGTTTGGTTTCGTCGCAGTTGAGTCGGTTTAGTATACAACATCAGCACTATATAGTGGTTTTATTGTGAAGATGCCCTAAGACTGACGTATGACAGGGCGGGGATACCATGACTTCTGTCTCAGCCGGTCACATTAAACTGACACCGACCCAACCAGTAGGGAGCGAAATCGCCAGGGCTCGAACTATGGACCTCTTGCGTCGGAAGCCGATGTTCTACCCCAGGGTCACCGCACCCCCTCGAGTTTGGTGAATGTGGTGAGCAAAGTTGATCTTATTTTAATCGATCAATCAACCAATCGATTACTCAATCAAACAATGAACTAACCAACCAATCAGTCAACCGAAGGGTAAAAAAATATTATTTTTTACAGAAAACAAAAAGGAAATGATAAAAGAAAATAAAATGCCGATCGTAGTGCGGAATGTATGTATCCATCATTTTCTGAAATAATAATAAAAAAAAATGAAGCCCATAGTTCTGAATTTATTTTACTATCTTGTCACGAAGAGAGACTTAAACCACTGGGCAGATAAATAGGATTGTGAGTTCACAAGAGTTACTGAACTTAGAATGAAAGAACTCTACAGGGATCAGCTGGGCTTACAAAGCTTAGAGGCGTTGACCGACGGGTTTTTTTCTGGTCTTTACAATAGAATTTCAAGTGCCAAAACGGTAATTTTATTTATCTACAAGATGGCATTATAGGACGTTTCTGTTTGCTGGCATCTCAGGTCGCAAGTAGAACATCGTGGTAGCTTACGTCTCGTCGTAAGTCTTCTTATTTGCATATTGTTACGGCTGGTCGTAAGCCTTCTTATTTGCATATTGTTATGACTTGTCGTAAGCCTTCTTATTTGCATATTTTTACGACTCGTCGCTAGACTTTTTATTTGCATATTGTTACGACTCGTCGTAAGCCTTCTTATTTTGCATATTTTACGACTCGTCGTAAGCCTTCTTATTCGCATTTTGTTATGACTCGTCGTAAACTACCACGCCGTTGTACTAAAATCTTCGAATGTCTTCACAACAGTGGAATAACCTTTTGCAAATTCTCAGTTCCTATACAGCACTTCAAACCGTTGTTAAAAATAATAATTATTACTTCTTTGTTCCTAGAAATAGGCCTCAAAGGAACACAAGTAAACGTGTCTCCCTGAGACAGGCGATTCGGTACGCGATGGTAATGGCTATCAATGAATTCCCTAGTGGAATAACTGAAACGATTTTATGAATGACTTTAGTTGTCATCAGCACAAAGGTACCCCACGATTTGAAAAATTTCCTTCTTAAATACCGTTTGTTATGGAGCGATGTGAAGATAAGGCCTGAATCTCTTGGTGTACACAGCTGGTGGTAAACACAGATTAATTCTCAAAGTTTACACAGTTGAGTCGAATAAAAATGTGCAGAATACAGCTGTGTGTAGGTACGTCTAACTAAATAGGTTTAGAATCTTTGGTTTACACACAATTGGTCGTAAGCTCGTCACGGTAGTTTGCGACTCGTAGTAAGCCTTCTTACTATTATTCCAGAAGACGAGTCGTAATCTTAATACAATGTTATACTAAGAATGCAGTGTGTTTAGATGATACTTCAGCTCTACAGCCAAATTAAGGAAAAAAACAAAAAACAACAACAACAGATTTAACCTAAAATACCCAAAGCCTGACAATTATTGTAATTGCCGATGACCTCATTTTTTTGTCTAAAACATGAAAGTTTGATGATTTCATTTTGCTTTAGTTTAATTTTGATCACTTTGGCCTCTAAAGTAGGTTTATAGAAAAACTTAGTTATCCTACTTCTTTGTTGTACCAATGCTTTAAAAAAGATCCCTTTGAATAATCGTGCTTTTAAACCCTTCGGCAGCAATAATTGCCTCGCATCTTTTTAGTTTATTTGTGGAAATAAAAAAAAGAAAGGTGAGGCTACAGACGAAATACTGCTCGGTACAGGATCCCTAGGGGAAACCTAGGAAACTCTAGATAGAAAGAGAGAGAGATTGAAAGAGAGAAAGAGAGAAAGAGAGAGAGAGAGAGAGAGAGAGAGAGAGAGAGAGAGAGAGAGAGAGAGAGAAAAGAGATATGGAGAGAGAATGAGGAGAAAGAGGAGAGAGAGAAAGAGAAATCACTATTTACATAGAGAACATACAGGCGAAATGCTATTTCAACCTATGCTATATATAACATCACCTAACTTTATATGCATAATCATAATAACACTGATACATTGGCACTATATCCTTTGTAATAAAATATTCCACTACAAACAATAGATACCGTTATGTAGCACTGTTGCCTATCAGTAAAATTATACAAAGCACTATAGACTATGATAAAGCATCCCAAACGCAGCTTGTACCGATACGGGTGATGGTCATAAACTACAAAACAAGTCGGTCTGGCAGGCCCAGTCAATCAACCTTGTTTTTATCTGTTGTGGGGCAAGGGAAAGGGGGTTGGGGGAGGATTTTTTTTCTGTCTGTCTCTCTCTTCTCTTCTCTCTCTCTTCTCTCTCTTCTCTCTCTCTCTCTCTCTCTCTCTCTCTCTTACTTTCTTTCTTTCTTTCTTTCTTTCTTTCTTTCTTTCTTTCTTTCTTGTAAAAACATCACATTTCTAACAAAACGAACATCCACGGTAGCCCATTCAACCAATTATGATATTGTCGTAAGATAAAAAAAAAAGTGTAACCAACTGCGCAAAAACACACTTCGCAGCAGTGCACTATTTTCCCATAAACAAAGTTAATCATTCACACTTTGATGACGTCTTGCTTGATAAACATCTTTGTATTGTTACGCCAAGGAACCAATTCCAACTGCGCCTTTTTATGACGATCTGGGTAATTATTAGGCACTGACAACCATCTCCGATTGTCGAATTACTTTCAAAAGAACTTAAGAATACCATTTATAATTTCTGTTTTTCTCAGAAAGTTCACGAACTCTATTTCCTGGAAATATTTGTATTGGTTTTTTAAGGAACTACAAAGGAAAAAAAACCCAACAAAACTTCGTTTCCTCAAAAGAGGATAATAACCTGATATATTAGGTTTGATATGGAGTTACTAGTTGTGTTTCAATAAGAAAAAAAAATATATTGAAATAAAGAAATCTTTGGTCCGAGAAAGCAGAGCTATATCATAGTATTAAGGTATCCAGGGTCACTAAAAAGATTTTAAACGGCGACGGGATCCCAGAGGGTAACTATACAGACACCAAACCTAAGAAGTATGGGGGTAAACACGGTGGCCCTAGCGGGGTTTCAACCCGCAGCTTTTCGAATAGAAGCTCCTTGCTCCTCGCGGCTCGTAGCTAAACTAAAGACTCCCTCCTTGAGGTTTTAAACCAATCAAAGCCGCTACCAGACCGAAAGGGGCAGATGGCTGAGGGGACGGCGCTACTAGACATGGCAATCTGTTGTAAAACGGGAAAATACACAACAAAACTAAACAGCAATAGGTCATCTTTATCTAGCATCACGTGAACTAATATATCAGAAACTGTATGCAGTTTAACTCTTTTTTTTTTAAATTTTTTTTTCCAATCAACCAGTTGTTTATTTTATTGCACTAGAATGTTTGAAAAATTAAACGCAAATTTTTTACGAAGGAAAACTAATGTTTCTTTGGACACCCCCAGTGACTGGGAACTGACAAGTGTCAATTGTACAGATGAATTAAAAAGGCCACAGAATAAATCTGTTGAGATTTCTCAAGTCATTTGTACATATAAAAAAATGCTCTGCTAGAATAGTATTGGTGGACTGAAGGCAATTAATTAGTTAAGTCAAGGCTATCCAAATGATATGAAGAAAGAATGAGACATAATGTATTATTTGTAATTGATTTTTCCCTCAAGCTACTTGAACCAAGATTAATCAACTGTAAGACTAATCAACTGACCTTAAGATTGAAACAGAACAAAAAAGGATCGTCTCTATTGGAAGGAAAGATGAGTTGAGTAACGTGATAGTCATCAAGGGAAATAACCCTTGCGCTCCTTCTGAGAAGTTCATTGCCCTGATTAGTTTCGACGGTTTGTTTCCTATCATCCATTGTCAGAAATATTGACGGACCCTAAAATAACAACGGGAAGTTTTACGTTCTGTCATGCAGAAACAGAGGATACCCAGACAGGAGTTACCAAGGGATACCTGGACCTGTGTCTTAGTCGGTCACATTGAACTGACACAAGCGCAACAAGAAGGGAACGAGGTGGGACTATCGGGGACCAAAACAGGGGCTTTTCATATGCAAGCCGAGCGCTCTACCATTACATCAGAATAATGTTAAAGTAGACCAGCTTGTCGGGATTCCTAGATAGTAGGCCTAAATAGTTACTGGTTCATTGTCATAGTTGTAGTTCCTAATGTCAGGATCAAGACCAGTTCGTTTGTTTGTTGTGTAACGTCCATCATCAGAAATATTTTATATTGTGAACGGGCCCTAAAAGTAACGCCTCTCAATTTTACGTGCAGTTTCAGCCTGGGTTCTCTTTATTCTACCTAAGACATACAGATCAATGCGATTATATTAGACAAAAATACTCGAAGTGTTCAACATGCAGAGTCGTCTCATAATGCAATCTTGCATATGTTTTAAAAAATCCATTTCATCATTTTAAAATCTATTGCAAAAACCACGAAAAGCTACACAGTTAAGCATTACATTATGCCTCTAAGATTGACGAGCTTCGTTGATCCTAAAATATTGGAGAGTTCATTTCTAAATAGGGTTCGTAAATGTTGGTGAACACACATTCTTAAATGTCTGCCTAATGGATTATGTCTCTCTTAATGAAAAAAGGGTAGGTAAAGAAATTCCGAACTATGAGCGACATTTTTGTGCATTTATATATATTTCATACTTTAAAGAAGAAAAAAATTCACAAGAGAACACGCAGGTTTACAAATAAATGTGTACCCTTTGATCGATTTCTTGGTTGGTTGGTTCATTGTTTAATTGAATAATCGATGTATTGAGTGATTGATTGCTTGGTTGGTTGGTTCATTGTTTAATTGAATAATCGATGTATTGAGTGATTGATTGGTTGGTTGGTTAATAAATTGCAATAAGATCAACTTTACTCAACACATTCAACTAACACGACAAGTAAAACAAAAAGGAAAAATGTAAACGCCCTCCTCCCCCCTCCCCCTAAAAGAAATTCCCCCGAACAAATGGAAAAAGAGAAACAAAATACCCTCTAGCAACTTTCACAACTAGATGTCGTCTAAGCGGAAAAACGCAATCAATTTTTGTTTGAACCGAGGGCGCGCAGGGAAATTACGTGTGAATTATTCATGGCACAATAAACTAGCAAGTGTTGCTTTTCTTCACTAGTAGCCGCCATTTTGAATGTTTTGCACTCGGAAACAGCGATGTACTGCTTCCGGTGTATTATGGCGACCACGAATTAATCAGATTTATTGTAGATCTAGTTCTTGTGGCTTGTGGGAAAACAAGCCATTATTCCATACTTAAGTGCAATTCATTGTATTAAGGGTATTGACTTAAATTTATTATACGTGTCTATCTATCTATCTATCTATCTATCTATCTATCTATCTATCTATCTATCTATCTATCTATCTATCTATCTATCTATCTATCTATCTATCTATCTATCTATCTATCTATCTATCTATCTATCTATCTATCTATCTATCTATCCATCTATGCAGTTTGTGTGCCATGTCATAGGTCTGATGTTTATACTGGTCTAATATTTGGAATAAATAGGCTTTTCAATCCTTAATAAAGAGTGCTGATTCTCTTTAGATTAAACTTTGTTTGGTGCAATCATTTTAAAGCAAAATACTCATAACAGTGTACATCTATATTCAGGGATTATGTTTTCCTGATTATCTCTTTGTGTTGACTCATTTTCTATGTGTATAATGTTAGAGCTTTCTGATTAAATCGCTAGATTTGTCTCTAGAAACCCCCAGTTTTGCTTCTATAGCTAACGCATATGCTTTGGGGATTGGTTGTTTCTCTTCCATTTCTTAGATATTCTCAGAATATTCCTAGCTCTATTAGAAGTTATTCTTCTTAAATCACTCTCTTCCTGTGTTTCTCTTCCATTTCTTAGATATTCTCAGAATATTCCTAGCTCTATTAGAAGTTATTCTTCTTAAATCACTCTTTTCCTGTGTAAGATTGTCTTCCTGTATTTCCACAGACACAATGTAACGCATTTTGTGAAGTTGTTTTGATCGTTTTCGCTTCAATGGGGAACTTTATCTGACTTTTTCTAGGTTTATTTATTCTTTGAAAATATAGTGGTTGCCCCTTGGTTTTGAATTTTAAAATGTCTTTATCTTTAGAATGAAGAAGCATTCTTCTGATTTTAAAGCGTTCACCCTTTTCTTCCTCCTCTGTTAGTGGGGTGTTTATGTCGTGTTGTATGTAGGAACTGCCTGTGTATTGAGTTAACTCTCTAATTGGCGATGTTGTTCTATCTACTGTATATATCCTACTAGAAAGGACATATTTAAGAGTCGATGTAGATGTATCAGTGGACGCAAATGTTAATGGTCCAAGGCATTGTTTCAAGGACGAAGTCCTGGCGACATTTTTTGGGGGGAGCTAGTCCTGGTAGTTGCAAACTATCCAGAGCTGGAGTTTCTGGAGAGACTGTTGGGGAATATCTTCACATAAAACAAATGAACTGTCTGTTTCCAACGTTGAAACATCCACACACGTAATGAAAGAATCATTTGTCTCCACTGGCAGTGTCTCTTCAGCATTGGTGACTTGAGTTGACTCTTATCAACTAGCCTTTCTCTTTCTTTCTCCTTTTCCAAAGGAAAGGAACATGTATTGAACACATAGAGGACACTGAGAGGAGGGTATGGAAGCATCGAACTGGCACCAAATGTAAGGGTTCTTTGTTGCGCGCAATTATGCAGATTGAAGTGAATTTTTAGTTACAAGATTGCGTTCGAAGTATCTTATCTTTGAGTTTGAGTAGCATGCGTAACACAGCGTTGGAGAATGCTTGTCTTCATCTATAGATATGTCAATGTGGAACAAATTTAGAATAGTTTTCACATGATGTACACATTTCCGGGTGGGTTTGTTTTGTGTCTTTTCTTTTGAAGTACGTGCTCTCATCCCACAAACACGGCAAAGTTCCGTGGTATAGGCTTCATGAGCATAATCTTAAACGATCGCTCTGATCCACTGCCTTTTCATACGATCTGCTAAAAAGTGTTAAAACAAAGGAAATTATATATGAAAACTAAGTTTTCTGTTTTTAAAAGCAATGAAAACAGAAAATGTCTAATAGCAACTTTCTCTTGTTTTTCTTGACGATTATATTTATGAGAATAATCCTATAATACAGAAAGAAAAATACATGGCCATTGCATTATTTGCATTTATCTTACATATGTTTACGACGTCTCTGTGGACCAACCAAATGTTAACCACACATGATTTTTTGAAATAACTAACACAATATTAGAATGGTCTTTCTCACAAAGAATTTATGACATTTTAAATGAACGATAAAAATGTAATTAGCACACATGTATTTGATTACAAATCTTAGCAAAAATAGACTTTCATACTACAAATTGAAAATTAACGAAAAGATGGACATGCTTACCATTGCAAGGGGTGAAATTGCACTGTTTAAAAAATCAGAATGATGTTCCTGAACAGTTTAACACCAAACACGAATGATACCAAATGTTTACTCATTGAGAACAATGTGGTGAAAGTTGAGGATTAACAATGTAAATCACCTAAATACAACTCCACCGAGTCATCCAGTGGCAATTATCTCGCCTGACTGAGCATGAAGGCAGTGAAGCATAGATGTTTGATTTCACACCAAGGCGATGGGTGCCGAGTAGAAGGTGCGGGTTCGAAACCCGTCCATGTCATCAGTCTAAAAATGTGTCTTTGTATACTTGTCTTATCTGTTGGTCTCAGCTAGACCTAGGTTTGTGGCTGTCCCTTCTAACCTATTTTCACCTTACTCCCTCAGTCACTAGCATCATTATTTGGTCCCTAGGTCTAGCTCCGTCTGTTAAAGCCTCTATAGTTGTTGGACTGCTTTTCTGTATCATAGTAGGCTAGTAGTAGTAGTAGTAGTAGTAGTAGTAGTAGTAGTAGTAGTAGTAGTAGTAGTAGTAGTAGTAGTAGTAGTAGTAGTAGTAGTAGTAGTAGTAGTAGTAGTAGTAGTAGTAGTAGTAGTATATTATAGTATATTATATTATAGTATAGTATAGTATAGTATAGTATAGTAGCGTATAGTATAGTTCTACAGTATAGTTTTCCACCAGTAAAGGACAGCCACAAAGTAGTAGTAGTAGTAGTAGTAGTAGTAGTAGTAGTAGTAGTAGTAGTAGTAGTAGTAGTAGTAGTAGTAGTAGTAGTAGTAGTAGTAGTAGTAGTAGTAGTAGTAGTAGTAGTAGTAGTAGTAGTAGTAGTAGTAGTAGTAGTAGTAGTAGTAGTAGTAGTAGTAGTATAGGTTAGAAAGGGACAGCCACAAACCTAGGTCTAGCTTAGACCAACAGATAAGACAAGTAGACAAAGACACATTTTTAGACAAATGACATGGACGGGGATCGAACCCGCACCTTCTACTCGGCACCCATCGCCTTGCCAAGGCGAAGACCAGTGTGCTTAACCACTCTGCCATCGGCTTTCACAAAAATGAAAGCTCCTGTCAGAGGGCTTTACACACGGCTTGCCTTGACTGAGAAATCGTACTTTGCTGAGTTAGACCTGTCCGTTTTTATTACAGAACGTGAACAAACTAGTTTCTCTATAGGATCCCGAAGTATTCATGTTAGCCAGAATAAATAATAGAATTATGATACAGAGAAGCAGGCCAACAACTATAGAGGCTTTAACAGACGGAGCTAGACCTAGGGACCAAATAATGATGCGAGCGACTGAGGGAATAAGGTGAAAATAGGTTAGAAAGGGACAGCCACAAACCTAGGTCTAGCTTAGACCAACAGATAAGACAAGTAGACAAAGACAAATTTTTAGACAAATGACACGGACGGGGATCGAACCCGCACCTTCTACTCGGCACCCATCGCCTTGCCAAGGCGAAGACCAGTGTGCTTAACCACTCTGCCATCGGCTTTCACAAAAATGAAAGCTCCTGTCAGAGGGCTTTACACACGGCTTGCCTTGACTGAGAAATCGTACTTTGCTGAGTTAGACCTGTCCGTTTTTATTAATAAATAGTATGTCTCAAGAAACCATGAAAAACAAGATTGAATAAACTTTCGAACATAAGAGAAAACTATTATTTTAGTTATACATATAATTATATATCGATAGAAAAATTTTAAATACATGTTATCGTAAAATCTCATCAAATTTTCATTTAAACCACACCACAAGATGCACGACACAACATTAGGCTAGCACATTGGGTTGGTTGGTTGGGTTTGTTTAACGTCCAACAGCAGCACTAATATATAGGCAAAATTGTGCTCGGGCCTTAGGACGTTTAACAATTTTATGTGCTGCCACACATGAGACAGGGCGGGGATACCATGACTCCTGTCTCAGCCAGTCACATTATACTGACACCGACCCAACTAGTAGGACGGCTACAGCTAGGATTCGAATTTGGGACCTTTTGTGTCGTAAGCTGATGTTCTACCCCTAGACCACCGCGCCTCCAACGAGCACATTGGGACACTGAATAACATCAGCACAGACAATCATAATTATACAATGTAAGAAATTGTATGACAAAAGGAGCTGTACACACCAGTCAAAGAGGTATATATATATATATATATTATAGTTTACAAACACATATAAGCGCCTATGAAACCAAACCTGGAAGTTATCAAAACTGCGATTACTATTGAATCTTTTGAATTTTGGCCAATACCGAAAAATAAAAAGTAGAATTGTTGGTTCTTCATGTTATATCCAGCAGAACACATTCACAAAACAGTACACAAACCTCTGACAACTTAAAGCAGTTACAAATATCAGCGCCCAAGTAGGTAATTTCCCCTACTCTGTTTTTAATAAATTTTTTCTTTAAAAACATCCTTGAAGAAGGCATGTGGTGATATTGGCACGCGCCATCCTATCTCTATTAAAAAAAAACAAAACTCATTGACTAAAAAAAGGAGCTTATGAGTCTCCTTTCTCGATGAAAGCACACCTATGACCTATGAATCTTTCATGGAGACAATCTCTTTACACAGTTTATCACCTTCGTCTCTTTAGTTTTATCACACGCACAATTTAATCAAGTCTCGTAGCATCAGTTTCACGTGTTACTTATATAAATATTATGTGTACTGTTAACAAACAAAAACTAACAACAACGATTTAAAGACAGAGAGAAAGAGAGAGAGACAGGAGGAGAGATAGACAGACAGACAAACAAACAGACAGAAAGACGGAGAGAGAGAGCGGGGACGTTAAACTAACTCAACAACAACATCAATGCAAAACGTTCAATGAATAATACTAAGTTACCTCTCTTGTTTTGCCTCCTGGGCCTTTCAAGAACTTCTCTTGCACTTTCCTCAATCCTATTCCTGGGGGGTGCTTCCATATACATTCTGTAAAAGAAAAGAAAAGAAATTCTGAAGTACTCAGGTCATACTTTTTTTTGTAAAAAACAAACAAAACAAAAACAACGATATTTGCCCAAAACATTTACAGTATTTGTTTATTATTCATGTTTTTGATATACCACACTCTAATAACGTTTCTCTTATTATTCTTATCGCTTGATAACATAAAAAAAATGGGATACATTCATAAACAAGATCAGATCAGATCAGACCTTAATATCCCATAGGGATATTTATTTTACTTGGTCGTTAATTATACATACATTTTCCATTTAAAAACATTAATGTATATATAAAAAGAAAAAAGTAATTAAAAAGAAACATATTTTATATACGTTTGTAACACTGTTACAATCGTACACTGTAAGACAAAAGTAATTGTTATTTAGAAAATAATTATACCTTTTTAGGTCTTAAAAGAATACAATGAGCGGGTATTCACGTAATCCTAAAAACACATGTCGGCTAAGTATGGCAGTTTTGTAGCACTTTTATGGCGTTTATTATCACTATTACATCAATATTATTATTATCTTATTATTATTTATATTATTATTATTATAATAAGTAATCATTATTACTAAGGAAGATAGATTAAAACTAATCTAATAAACATTATTTGAAAATTTGACAAAGGGTAAGGGGACGGGGTGGATATTTTGTAATTACACTGTATTACTCTTGAGCAAGACTGTCTCAAATCAAGTTATTAACAA
>RQTK01000136.1:151358-188548 GCA_003991915.1 Elysia chlorotica
TATTATTATTATTATTATTATTATTATTATTATTATTGTTATTATTATTATTATTATTATTATTTTTATTATTATTTCTATTATTAATAGATATGCAAGTAAAAAGACTTACGCCTTGTTGTAAGCTACTGCGACGTTGTACTTACGATACTTAGAAATGTATATGTTTATAAAGATCGATACAATTATGATATTTAGGATCTAAAAGGTGTTGTAGCCTTTCGCAAAATAATGATAATAAGCTTAACATTCTAGGGACTCGTGTTTAGCTTGAGGGAGAGAAACTATGTTGTAATACAATGTATCCCAAGTTCAAAAGAAGAGTTCCTTGCAGAAATGGGTTCTAAGACTGACGTCTGATAATTTTACTTTCTGCCTCACAGAGTTATTGCGCGGGTACCAGACTCATGTTCCAGTCGGTCACATTATATTGACACCGACTCAAACAGTACAGATCGGAACGTGACAAATACATTTTACCAATTATGGGTTCGAACCAGGTACCGCATTATTTGGAACCCAGCACTCTAACACCGACAAAACCAGCAGCGTGCGAAATAGAAAAACGGGGCTTGAACCACGAACCTCCTGCGTCGGAAGGCGATGTTCTACCTCTGGCATGCCGCGCCCCACTCTCTTCGAGACAGGCAAAGCAATTCTACAAATAAATATCTGCTAAGTATAATGCCTTTGGTGGCCTCAGGCAAATTCATTAGACATGGGTTTTGCGATCTGTCCGCGATATTGCCTAGATGCTGATTATGGGCGTTCCGAAATCAAGATACTAAACTCAACCTATTCTTCTGGAAATAACTGCGGTAGGATTTTAAATTGCATCTGAGCAAGTTGTTTTTTTTTCCAAATATGTTTCTTTTGAAACTCGACCTAAAACCAATTTAGTAACGAAACAAAAAAAAAAAATCGTGTAGAGCAGGGATCCAACCATCAAACTAAACATTAGAATTTCCTCCATTTAAATTAGACTACCTCGATTCAATTCTACAACACAGGCGAAAAAGATGTGCACAAAAAAAAGAAAAATTGATGCAATTTAAAAAAAATGGCAAATTTCAACATGCGCATACAGCATTCTGTAATTTTTATTTTAAGCGCAGTAGATGTTTGCAATTGTCAAGTTCCTGTTTAAAATTTGGGTCGTATTCCCCATAATTTCAACATTTTCTTTCCTAACAATTCCAAGTTAGCATTAATAATGGAACAAAATAAAAAGGAGAAATTTACCATAACAACATCAGTGATGAGGTTGTGTTTCGAATTTCAAAGTTGTTGGGTTAATGATATTGAATTTTTTTTTTAATTCCACACGTTGTGTAAAAAAAAAAACATTAACATTTTTAAGGCAATCTAGAAAAATGAAAAAAAATGTTAAGCTTCCTTTAATTTTTTTCTAATGTTTTCGGCACAAAAGTAAGAAAGCTATCAGTTAAATGACATACAGTACTGGAAAATAAATTCATTAGTGCACAGATTTTAGTCCTTAATAATTATCGGAAAGAAGAAAATTGCAATTAAATGACTTTGTGGATACCAATCTTTCATCTCTGTTCCATTCCTCATACTGAATGTGCTTTAGCAACTTTGGTCGAAACTTCTACAGGGCCCTCTATTATTTTAACATTGATTACGTTTTTTAAGCAGGGTCTTAAGCAGACTGAACCTTAGAGTGGGAACCCGGAACTTGGCCAGTCACATTGTACTAACACCGAGCTGTCCAGTAGGTAAACAACGTGGCGGCCAGTGTAGGAATGGAACCCGCAACCTTCTGATTAGAACAAGCACGCCCAACCCTTAGATCAGTGAGTCCACCTGATTGTGTTTGGCATTCTCTATAGAGGGTGGCAGAGATATCTCTCCCTCTCTCCGGGTTTAACGTCTCCTAGGTTCCCCTCGTGGATCCTATACGGCGATGATTGTGTTTGGTACCGTAGCTACTTATAAAGAGCAGAGGGGCAACAGAAATAAGCCCGGGTTTAAGAAAAACGTACTTTTTATGTTTTGACGAGACCTAGTTGTTGATTTTTTTATATACAAAGCTGTGCAACAAACAAAAACAGCATAATCACTTATCAAGGTACCGTTACTTGTGCTAAGAATCGTAACTACTTATACAGAAAAGAGAACTAACGGAAATAATCCCAAGTGTAAGATAGACCCTATGTACCTGTTATGCAATTAATAACACTTTGTTACATACGACATAAAAAGCTATGCAACAAAAAGTAGACTTGTTTATCCAGGCTCTGTAGATGAGCTTCATGTTAATCTACTGCATATAAACTTCAGCACGTTTGCCAATTATGACTCAATGTGCCACACAATGTGTAAGCTACTGCGACGTTGTAATTACGAACCTTAAGATAACATACATCTTGCAAAGAATTATAGATCTACTACAACATAACAATACGACAAAAGGAGAAAAACTGAATAACTTAAATCCCAATTGTGACTCCTATTTAGTCTTGGTGAAATCAAAACTCTCATCATATATTTTCTCCAACCATACTATACGGTTGTTATGATATGTTGACATCTCCATGTCTCTCATTTTGAGTTTGTCATGGATGTTTCTAGGGGTCATCGTTAATATTTCAAGAGTTATTTCCCTGCAGATTCTAAGCTACCGCGATTTCCGGACCTCCTAACCTTCTGGCCGGAAGAATGTTGCATTTACAAAAAGCTTATTCCAGTTGTCGAACGTGCCTGGAAATACAACCTGGGCCCAAAATAATTTGAATAAGTGTTAACAAGGGTGCCATGAGCCGAAAAAGTAAGCTAGAGGAAGGCTGGTTCACCACACGAAAGTTTGGAAAGAGAGAGAAACTGGGCCTTTTGGAAAATAAAATGACTAATGCGTAAAAAAATAATAACAGTTAAAATGATAAAATCTTATTGTGATTGTTTTTATCGGAGTTAATGTTCAATACAACGTTTTAACATGGAGATGATGCAATGCATCTACAAAAAACTGCACAAAAGTCATTATAATTATGATATATTAAAACACGCAAGAAAAAGAAAAAGACGACGACAGGTGTTAAAAACTTGGGAGGCCCTTACAGCATACATTAGCTTTTTAGTACGATAACTAGTTGAACATGTCACACTTTGAAATAAAATTCAGGGAGTATAAATCAAAACACGGTTTACTTTATAACAATCAATAATATTTCTTCAATCAACATGTAAAAATATCGGGGGTTTTTTTCTGTGTTTCGCATATCTTATGACGAGTCAAAAGTTCACCCAACTGTTTTAGTAATGACCCCAGCAATTCTCTCTCAGTCTACGTGGTGTGTCACATAAAACTTAGACCGAACCACCCACAGTGAGGAACAAGGTGCTTCGATCAGGGATCGAACTGGGGACTCTTTGGTTTAGAAGTCGTGCGCTCTACCTTTGAGTAATCTCGAGACACCTGGTCGTTGGGCGAGACGGGGGGGGGGGGGGGGGAGAGGCAGCGGCGTCATAATTATTAAATAATTTTACATATTCCATATTCCCATGCTAACCAAATCATATTTAATTCATCTAGCTCCATGCATATTTCTGTATATATATATCCAGCTAGTTGTCCCCTTCTGTCCCAGTGCGGTTGCAGAGTCTGAAAATTATTCAAGCAACAACAAAAAAATCAACAAAAACAAAACAACAAAAATAAGTGTTTGATATGTTATGGTCCTATGGAAATTGGGTGAATATGATTTTCTCCCAACGTAGGTCATTGTGGTCTGAGGGGGGAGGGGGAGGTGGTCCTGGCGTAGAACAACAGCTTCCGATGCAAAAGGTCCGTGGTTCGAATCCTGGAGATTTTGCTCCTTACTGGTTGAGTTGATATCACGTTCATGGGATCGGCTGAAACAGGAGTCATGGTATCCTAGCCCAGTCTCATGTGTAGCAGCACATAAAATTGTCAGACGTAAGTATTGGGGCCCATCCACAATATAGCCTTTTAAGTGCTGACGTTGGACGTTAAGCCAACTCAACTACAACTTAACTATATGATATACGAAAAAAGAGCTCTAAAAATGACTTGCAAGCTATTGTAAGCTACGACCGTAGATTGTAGTCTTATACGCCTATAATAGTACTGACGTTAGACGTTAAACCAACTTAACTCAACTCAATTCCAACAATCGTTCACAACTCTTATTGGAATCACGTTCGTAATAACTGTTGTTTTTTTCCTTGTTTTGTAGTCTTAAATGCTTGTAGACCTGTCATTATCTTAAACACAATCGATTAATGACTGTTATTTGTACTGGAGGTCTACATGCGTTCCACTAATGAATGCTTTAACGGCCTAATTGTCTCAAATCCATAGACCAAACACTCCAAACAGTTGAGATATTTTCCCAAAGACTGAAAAGCCATTACATCTTATAACCAGAGCAGACAGAGCTTATTAAATGACTGGTAGATTACCTTTAGGAAATAATATATTTAATAAAGTATACCACGTTTCTCCCCGTTCTCTCTCTCTCTGTCTATCTGTCTATTTATCTACCTATCTATCTATATAACTACTCTTAATTTCCATTGTTCTCTCTCTCTCTCTCTCTCTCTCTCTCTCTCTCTCTCTCTCTCTCTCTCTCTCTCTCTATCTCCCTATCTTTCACTCTCTCTTTCTCTCTCTCTCTCTCTTTCTCTCTCTCTCTCTCTCTCTCTCTCTCTCTCTCTCTCTTTCTCTCTCTCTCTTTCTCTTCCTCTATTTTTTTATCTATCTCTCTCTCTATACTACCTATCTATCTATCTATCTATCTCATTTTCTTTCTCTCTCTATCTTATCTATTTATAGATCTATCTATCTATCTATCTATCTATCTATCTATCTATCTATCTATCTATCTATATGTCTATCTATTTGTTTATCTATCTATCTATCTATCTATCTATATGTCTATCTATTTGTTTATCTATCTTACTACCTACCTACCTACCTACATACCTACCTACCTACCTACCGACCTATCTATCTATCTATCTATCTATCTATCTTACTACCTACTAAACTACCTGTCTATCTATCTATCTATCTATCTATCTATCTAACTATCTATCTATCTACTATCTATGCCCTCAATCCAATCACCCCCCTCCCTCTTATTTCTATTTTAATCTTTCTTTCTATTAGTAACCTCCTGGAGAGTAACTTTTATACCACACTTAGTAAACATTTGGACATTTGAACAAAACACTACTACCATCACTGTCGTTCTTTTGTCTTGTACACTATAGTTAAGACTTTGCGATCCTCACAAAGATAAGGAATTACATAGTCCTGCCCTTTAAACATATACAGGTCTCTAATGGCGTATCGGCTTCGATAGCGCTATAATTGGAAGCTATTGCATTCTGAACCTCTGGCCCTCCTTTTCACTACCGGCCCATGACTGCAAGGACTATGTGGGGGCGGGGGTGGCCATGTGGTAGAACATCGGTTTCCGAGACGCAAAAGGTCTGTGGTTCGAGCCTTGGCAATTTCGCTCCCTACTGGTTGGGTCGGTGTCAGTTTAATGTGACCGGCTGAGACAGGAGTCATAGTATCCCCGCCCTGTCTTGCGTGTGGCAGCACATAAAATTACTTCTCAGAAGTAAGTCTTGGGGACCGTCCACAATATAGCCTATATAGTGCTGATGTTGGATGTTAAACAAACTCGCCTCGACTCACGCAAGGACTATGATCTACTTGCATAGCTCTTATTCTCCTGATCTCCACCTTGTTTTCACTGAGGGCCCATGATCGTAAGGACTCCAGTCTACTAGCCTAGCTCTTGTTCTCTTGGTCTCCACTTTATGTCGCTAGGGCCGTACATTTCACTCCACAATGCCCATTGTTTGAGGGCCTCGCCTACCATCACGATTTCCCGATTCCTATTTATACCAAATCAATAGTCCTTTTTTACCGTGATCTAGAAGGAATTGTGGGCGATTTAATAGCATGTATTACGACGGCAGAGATCTCTTGATTGCTCTGCTTTTATGATTTGTTTGCACTCATTACACTGCATTATGTGTAAAATACGTAAATATAGATATGCGCTACTGTGAGTTGAACTGATAGAGTTGAGTTGGTTTTAGGTCCCACGTCACCATTATATAGGCAATATTGTTGACGCGCCCCAAGTTTGGCGTCTCACAATTTTACTTGCTTTGATGTTGTTTTTTTTATTAATTATTAATTAGTATTATTTGGTTACTATATGTATATATATCCCATTTAGTCCTGTGTCCTTTTTAAAGCACACTTCAGAGATTGAGCTAAAAACAGTAACATTCCCTCTTAGAAGAAACTAATGTTGTTATTCCATGTTTTAAGTCTTGGCTGCCTATTCCAATCCAGATTGTTTTTCCGATCCAAGTTTAACGCTAAAACTGAAGGCTACTTCATGTCAAAACAAAATGGAGAGAAAAGGCACTCCTTCTGTGAAAAGGTGAGGCTAGAAAATGATGTCATCGATTGAGAACCCCAACAAAACTTGCTTGATTAAGTGGATTAACGTATTTAAATGCATTGTTAATTGTTAGCAAATCAACAATTTTGGTCAAAATAAAGCATCAGTACTACTTCGCATTGTTTTTGTATACAGTTTAGTTCAGGATACTGTATCTAGGGGGTAATTACATTGATGAGACGGAGAATTTAAAAAATAAAAGGCAAAGTCATCAATTTAAATAAATTAACAAGATTTGTGCACATTAATGATAAAAGTGAATAATAATATATTTTTCTATATATTTGAGCAACGAACTCAACTAAACTTTTCTTGAACTATCGAAAGTTTGATTTCGAGCTTGTTAGACCTGCGATCTACCAACTGAGCTAAATAATGTATGGTGACCCTTCCTTAAATTTTATAGAACTATCCAAACTAACTTTTATCTCACCCTGCACCTCTTACATATGAATAATTAATAGCTATACTAGTTTAGTATTCTTATCTTGCACCTCTTAAATATAAAGGACAAACTGTACTATCAATTTAGTATTCTTACCCTGTGTCCCTTAAAAAAAACCCTTATCATACTATTTAGTATTCTTACCCTGCGCCCCTTAAGTAAAAAAATAATCATACTATTTAATATTTTTACACTGCGCCCCTTAAGTAAAAAAAAAATAATCATACTATTTAGTAATCTTATCCTGTGCCCCTTAAGTAACATAATAATCATACTATTTAGTATTTTTACACTGTGCTCCATAAAAACAAATACAAAACATACTATTAATTATTTTTATCTCCAAAAAATATATAAAATTTAGTAGTAGTAGTAGTAGTAGTAGTAGTAGTAGTAGTAGTAGTAGTAGTAGTAGTAGTAGTAGTAGTAGTAGTAGTAGTAGTAGTAGTAGTAGTAGTAGTAGTAGTAGTAGTAGTAGTAGTAGTAGTAGTAGTAGTAGTAGAACACATGCAAGTTTGGAAAGAGAGAGATAGGACATTTTGAAGAGAAAATGACAGAAAAATGATAAAAATCTTCTTGTGATTGTTTTTATCGGATCAATTAATGTTCAATACAACGTTTTAACATGGAGTTCCTGCAATGCATCTAAAAAACTACACAAAAGTCATTATAATTATGATATATTAAAACACGCAAGAAAAAGAAAAAGACGACGACAGGTTAAAAACTTGGGAGGCCCTTACAGCATACATTAGCTTTTTAGTACGATAACTAGTTGAACATGTCACACTTTGAAATAAAATTCAGGGAGTATATAATTACAGCAACGCAATGGTGGAGTCAAAATAAAGTAATCATTTTGTGTTACATATCTGCTCAATTATACTATACTGAGCTTAAAATATCAATAATAATAATAATAATACATGGCCTTTTATTTAGTGCAACACCCAAGACAATGTCTGACTCAGACCCAACCAGTAGGGAAAGCAACCGCCAGGATTCGAACTTCTGGGCCACCGCGCCCTCCTGAATTTGTTGTTCCAGTTTAAGAACAAAGTAGTTTTATCCTACCATGTTAAAGCTAAGAAACCACTAAAGAGAACATAACAAACACTATAATTATTTTTTATATTTGATTTTTAACTTTAAAATTCTTATTTATATCTTATATATAAATATTACAATAAAATATTTTCTGTTGGTTTAATTTTTATCATAGATTTTTATACGGTCCAGAAAAAGAGTATTCATTCAAATTTTGCAGGAGACAATACGTGTAAAGATTTATGCATGTATCATCGCTGCGAAGAAACAGCGGGTGTAGTTGGGGCGATTCGAAAATAATGCTCTGTTCCGGTTTGTCTATCTTATGCCCATGGGATTGTTTGTTCATTCTCAAATTTCGAAACAGCCAGTAAAAATATGGAATCATATCTTTGAGGTGTGAATACCATATTAGTTTGGTCGTTTTGTTGAGGAAGAAAAAAAAAGAAAATGCGGAGTAGTTGGTTTAGCGTCCAACATCAGCACTATGTATTCTACATTGTGGACAGATCCCAAGACTGAAATACACGAAACAGGGCAGGGATATCATGACTCCTGTCTGAGCAGATCACATTATAATGACATTGACTCAACCAATACGGAGGCGGAAGAGTAGAACAAAAAATTAAGAAGAGAAAGTGGGAGGAGGAGGGAAAAAATCAAAGAAAAAAATCTTCAAAATCGAAGAAGAAGAAGAAGAAGAAGAAGAAGAAGAAGAAGAAGAAGAAGAAGAAGAAGAAGAAGAAGAAGAAGAAGAAGAAGAAGAAGAAAAAGTAGAAGAAAAACATCAACAACAACAACAACAACAACAACAACAACAACGGCAACAAAAACAACGACATCAGTATAACAAATAGATAAAAAAGAGAATGGGGGATTGAGAAGGATTATCTCGATTTAGAGAAATTTCTGATGTCTTAAGTCTTTAAGGAGACGTCAAAGAGACTTGAAAAATGTAGATCCAGTGGAAGCGTCAATTTGTTTTGTATGCTGTTTGTTAAATCCCGTCTAAAGTATTGAAATATACAGGGAGAGAGAGAAAGGAACGAGGGAGAGAGAGAGGTAAAAAGAAAGAGTGGCAGAAGAGAGAGGGGAGGAGGAGAGAGAGAGTTAGAAAGATAAACAGAGAAAAAGGGGAAACAGGGACAGAGACAGAGAGAAACTGGGAGAAAATGTTGTTGTTGAGTTGGTTTAACTTCTAGCCGCACTATATAGACTATACTGTGGACATATTTATGTGCTGCCACATAGAAGGCAGGGCGGGGATACCATGACTCCTGTCACAGCCGGTCACATTAAACTGACACCGACCCAACCAGTAGGGAGCGAAATCGCCAGGGCTCGAACGACGGACCTTTTGCGTCGAAAGTCGATGTTCTACCCAGCCCCCCACTGAGAGAGAAAGACACAGAGATCGAGACGGAGAAAGCGACTGAACTAGTGAATTCCTAACGGTGTAAACCAAAGGAATAAGAAAACATGAGAGATGGGAGTCAAAGAGAATGCGATAAAGATAAGGTATTAGCAACAATGAGAAGACACCAAGGCAGAGAGCTTCAGAAGGAATAAAATAGAGTAAATTAAAAGCTGAAATGGGTAGATGGGATAAAGAGAAAAACAAAACAAAAAATGTGCAGGGAGACCGGAAAGCAAAAAAGTAAGCAATAAGAAAAAACAGAAAGAAGAGAGAAAGACAGAGAGAGAGAGAGAGAGAGAGAGAGAGAGAGAGAGAGACGGAGAAAAAGACAGACACATGCATCAGTTAAGTAAATGTTGTGATAATGATGTAGGTGAATTTAAAACCAGACATTTAAATAAATTAAGTTCCACATTCAATTTATGCTGAGCTCATTTCAACTTATTCTAATTAATACAACTGCGTTGCCATAACCACCCTCTATGCACACAATCATATATTTATATCTATATTTATACACTCACCATTGTTATTTAGTTTTATCTGTTTAACTTTTTAATACTATGTACCCTTTTAATACTGTTTATTTTTATTTAATTTTTATTAAGAAATAAATAGTCATTATATTAGATGTACATTAACGTAACTGTCACATTTTGTTTTTGTTTGTCTGTGAGGGGTTAATACATTTTTACTTTATTTTGTACGTATGTGTAAGAAATAGATAGCTTAACGCACTTAAACATGTTCATAGATGTTCGGGCATATAAAGTAGTGTAAAAAGAATAAATATTGGAAAATAGTTATTTCAAAACACAAACAAAAAAGGGAAGCTTTAGAAAAATGTAATAAAATTATGTTCTGGACCAGGAAGGCGCTTTTCTGATGAATTTACGAACATTCTTTAAAAAGCTGTCCCATCAATTCTTTCTGTTTCTATTTGTTTGGGTTATTGTTGTTATCTCGTTATAGTCTGTTAGCTTCTTTGTCTATTATTTATATTATTACTAATTCAAATTTAAGGCTATGTGAATACCCACAAGAGTGATCTTTAATCCGATCGCGGGCTTCGAACCAGGAACCTTCATTAAAGAACCAGCGCTCTAACACATACGCCAGTTCCCCTCCCCCCCCCCCCCCCCCCCCTCTCCACTGATAGTGGACGTCAAGCAGCAAGAAAGCAACAACAACAAAACCAAAATAGTTCCCAAATCACTCTCCAACTACAATATTATTATAATAGAGGATCTAGGGTGTGGGTGGATACAAATTCTCTAGTCATCTGCCGTGGTAACACAAACAACTTCCAGACTTCGTTTAGATACACTAATGCTATGGCGAACAGTATTTGCAAGTTAGAATACCGTTTGAGACAGGAGTCATGTTTGTTTTGTTTTGTTTTTTTTTTGTTTTTTTTTGTTTGTTGTTGTTGTTGTTGTTTTTTGTTTTTTGTTTTTGTTTTTTGTTTGTTTGTTTTTGTTTTTGTTTTTGTTTTTTTGTTTGTTTTGTTTGTTTTTGTTTTTGTTTTGTTATTTGTTTTTTGCTTGTTTGTTGTTGTTTTTTTTTTTGGGGGGGGGGGGGCATTTGTGGTTGTGGCTTGATAGATTAAAATGCTTTTTTTTTTCTGGGAGAGTTTCATGAAATACCTATAACGTATAATCTCGGCTTCTTCCTTCTAACTCGCAAAAGCCATAGCTACGCCCCAACCAAGTATTCCTCAAGTCACTATGCAGCTCCGTGGTTTTAAATCATATTGTACCGTAAAGGGAGGGGGGGGGGGCTGGAAAAAAATGAATGCTGGGTTTGTTTGGTTGTTTTTTTCCACCGTCGTTTATGAGATTTATCGAAGTTTATTTTATCGTTTGCCTGTTTGTGTTTTTCTATCAGTGGGAAACTTAAGTTGGCTGACAATAGCAAGAGCACGCACTTATCTGGCTAAGACAAGTCTATTCTTAGGAAAGTGAGTTAAAGGAGAGTTGTCAGGCGTAGTCAGAAAAATGGAATCCTCATTTAAGTTCAGGTTAGTAAGATGATTGAATAGTGCTGAACTTTGTGGCTACTTTTACTTCCAGGGTAGAATGTACAAACATAACGTAGCTTACGTCTCGTCGTAAGCCTTCTTATTCTTATACGAGCTGGGGTGCCCGGCTTCGCTTAGGTTTTGGGACACAGTACGGATATAAAATGTTTTTTTAAAGGTTATACTTACTACTATGGATTAAATGTTTTGAAAGAATAATCTTAAGACATCTTCTCTCCGACTGTGGAAACAAATTAGACCCTATGCAGTTCGCATACAAGAAAAATAGAAGTGTAGAGGATGCTTTGTTAGTTTTTACCAATAACATCTTGAAACATCTTGAAACCCCTAAAGCATATGCAAGAGTTCTCTTCATAGACTTTTCATCCGCTTTTAACACCATCCAAGCCCATTTATTAGTGGAAAAATTAATAACTTTAAAAATTAACACCAGTATTATTCTGTGGCTATTAGAGTTCCTCACAAACAGACCCCAGTTTGTAAATATCAATGAAACATACTCCAAAAAGATAGTAACCAACACGGGTGCTCCTCAAGGTTGTGTTTTATCTCCAATTTTATATTCTATCTATACTAATGACTATAGGGCCACTGATGTAAACACTCGTCTTATTAAATTTGCCGACGACACAACTCTACAAGGCCTTTTAAGCACCTCAGAGGACGGTTATAAAGCCGAGGTAAAAAACTTCCATGACTGGTGCAAAGATAACTTTCTGACACTCAATGTAGATAAGACAAAAGAAATTATTTTTGATTTTAGGATAAAGAAAGATATAGTGATTCCTCTCTCGATTGAAGACAGGACTGTTACAATTGTCGACAGCTACAAATATTTAGGCTTGACAATAGATTCCAAATTAAATGGAATGTTCACATTGATCATTTATGTAAAAAGTTAAACCAAAGGCTGTATTTTTTAAGAAAACTCAATTCCTTTAATGTTAATAATACTATTATGTCTTTATTCTACAATGCAACCATAGAAAGCATTTTTTTTTTTGGCATCACTTGTTGGGGAGGTTCAGTTTTTTCAAAAGATAATATTAGAATTGATAGTTTGATTAAAAGAGCTGGTAAAATAATTAAACTGGACCTACCATTTTTCATTGATCTTTGTAAGAGGCCACTTTTGAAAAAATGTCTAGATGTAACTAAAGATATCGACCATCCACTAAATCAGGAGTTTATGTTTTCCACACGCAGCGGTCGCACAATTCAACCTAAAGCTAGAACCGACCGCTACAATAATTCATTTGTGCCATCAGGCTCACGGCAAATGAGGAGCTCAACATGAAACGAATGTGTTAATGCGAGCTTGTAACTGTGTGCGTGTGTGTGTGTATATGTATGTGAGCCATCACTCATATTATGTAATGTAAAATGTTTATTTTTATTATTATTACTGTGTGTAAAATACTTTTAACATGTCCAAATCGATTTTCCCAATGAGGGACAAATAAAATTATCTTATCTTATCTTATCTTATCTTATTTATTAAAATGTTTTTTTTTAAAGGTTATACTTACTACTAATAGAGATAAAGCTTGGATTTTGGGACACTGTGTGCAACTAAAATGGTAAAACATAGTTGTAGAGATAGAAGTTAAAATCCAAAAAAGCTAAACAAATTAAATGTGATACAAATGGGTGCACCACTTAAAAGGGCATATCAATAGTCTTGATAACTCACGCTAGGATATTTACAGGATTTTTTTGTAGATAACATTTCTTTTAAATCCATTTTTACCCTCTTTTTCGATGATAGTCGACGTAGATCCATATAGAATTTAAATTGGGTTCGAATGTTTTTAAACCCCGAAAGATCCCCATTCGATAAATCTAGAATTCAGTATTATAACCCGAGCAGAGCCCCGCACGTGAACATGTTGAATGGAAAGAATAAAAAAAAATTAAGTGTAGATCTTAAATAGAGCCTCGCACCTCTTTGAACCTAGCCCGCTTTCACTTACGATTAGCTAACTGAAATCAAAAACAGCAATGGCTGCTTGATCAACGAATCAATTTAAATTCCTAAAATCTAATTATTGCTTTAAACGTCATCGTGAAAAATAAATGAACCGGCCTAAGGCATTCAGAAAATTCCAAGGTACCAATTATATCTAAATTTCAAGTTTGTACCTTGAGTAGTTATGGAGGAGAAGACGATAATAATTTCACCAGTTCACAAATATATAATAAGATTATTACAACGAGACATAAGCTACGTCTTGTTTGTGCATTCTACCCCTAATTTTTTAAAAAGGAACATGAGTTCACAATCGAAAACATTACCCCTGTTTAGGAGTTTTTTCAAAATGACCCAATAGGTGGAAATTGACACTTGCTTTTCTGAATTCTGAACAACTAAGTTCCAATTGCTGAGTAATTTATCATAATTATATTAAAATGCTTTTTTTTTTTTTTTATCATAACTATACCTAACTTAAACCTAGTCATCACTAGCGTTTGTTGCTGTTTGTCTTTGTTTCTGATTTTGTTTTGTTTTTGTTTTTTGTTATTGTTGTTGTTTGTTTGTTTGTTTGTTTGTTATTTCCTGGGGTTTTTTGGCGGGGGTCTTTCAGTTGTTGTTGTTTTTTGGGAGGATTGTTTTGTTTGGTGTTTGTTTGTTTGTTTGCCGTTGTTGTTGTTGTTTTTTTTATGTTTTGTGGAGGATTGTTTTCTTTTTTTTAAGGGTGGGGGGTGACGTCATCGCTCAAGAGACAATTGAAATAACTAGATAGAACGTGATCGCTGTGATTATTCCGAATTACTTGTACTTTCAAAACAAAATTATAGGTCGTCGCTTTAAATAACCAAAGCCTACAAATTGAAACAAATCAATTTTTAATGGCCTCCATTCCGCATGTTTGGGGTACGAAGACCAGAAAAAGCATCTTAGAGAGAAAATGTGTATGATTTCACTTCCCTCGTCGCACCAAACGATCGTGATTCAATGTGGGAAAACCCCATTTATAGAGGTTTGTTTTTTTTTTCTCCACGGTGTGCAAAAGAGAGCAAGTGGAAAAATTCCTAGAAAAAATGTTGTAATATGTTGTACAATACGGTTTAAATGTTAAGAAAAAAAAACTCGCAAGATAAAGGTAAACAATGCATACGATGGTGTGATGTAGTTTTTAAATCTTGCGTTTCTGCAACACTATAATGTTAGGTTAGATGCTTCGAGTGTATTATTTTTTAAACAAACAAATTCTGTGAATTTTTATACAGCTGTCCCATCTAAAAAAAAAAGGTAAATTTAAATAAATAAAATAAATCATTAAAATGGGTTAAATAAGTAATTAAAATAACTTAATTTGCGTGCAGTTTGTCGAAATAAGATTTCATTAATCTGCATTCGATATATCAAAACCAATATGAATAAATTGCATTTCGTCTCTCACAAAATGATTTTAATGTGGCCAGAACATTTTGTTTGTCTTAAAAAGCTCAGACTAATTTGTTTACTTTATAAAAACAGAGCGTTGGAAGAAAAAGTAGAAGAAATAATCGATTAGAATGATTAACAATCCAAAGCAACATTTTTAGAGGGCGGAGAAAATTGAATCGGAGGGGGAGCTTGGATTTTAAGCTTTTTAAGTCGAAATTTTAACATAACAACAAAAACAAAACAACAAAAAACAAATATTAAATAATCTTACTTACTCCAAAAATGTAATCTTCTCATTCATAATAGATTACAAATCACATACATTTCATCACATATCATATTATTATAAAGATGACATGCGTAACCTGAAATTATTGATTACAAAGCAAAAGGAGACAAAAAATGAAGTTTCTCTGTCAATGCTCTAAAAATAAAAGAAATCCAAGAAAACTCTTTAAATAAACAAATTACTGATGTATTCGTTAACTGAAGATTATGAATTACAGATTCACTCAATATACACGTAGTAAACATACAACAGATCTCCGATTTAAAACTCGAGCAAATCATAAAAAGGGTAATTCCCATCCAAGACCCGTACTTTTAAAAATAAATAATTATGTTGTACGTTATTGTTTCTTTGTCTAAAATGGGCAGAGGGGTTGGTAGAGCGTTGGTCTCCCTATCTGGCAGTATCTGGTTTGAAACCTTCGGAACCTACGATCAATCAACCATGTATTTGTCTGATTTCGACACCTATCGTTTGGTTAGTGTCATGATCATGTTGCCAAGTGAGACAAGGGGCACGGTATCGTCGCATTGCCTCGGGGGGCGCGGTGGTTCAGGGGTAGAACATCGGCTTCCGACGCAAAAGGTCCCAAGTTCGAATCCTGGCTGTTGCGTTCCCTACTGGTTGGGTCGGTGTCAGTATAATGTGACCGGTTGAGACAGGAGTCATGGTATCCCCGCCCTGTCTTATACTCGTGTGTGGCAGCACATAAAATTGTCAGACGTCCGTCTTGGGGCCCATCCAGAGCAACAACAACAACAACAACAGCAACAACAACAACAACCTCTCTCGTACTCATGTGTGGCAGTACATAAAATTGTCAGACGTACACAATATAGCCTATATATTGCTGCTGTTGGACGCTAAACCAACCCAACCCAACCCTCGCATTGTCTCTGCGGCACATCGTAAAATTGTCAAATATTAGCATTGAGGTCCGTCCGCAATGTAACTTACATCATGCTGAAGTTGGACGGTATTCAATCAACTCACCTTGACACGACTCTCGATCCATTTCTGTCTTCTCTGAGTGCCTAGGAATGTCTGTTTGTATAATATGCAAGGGAAGTAGATGATTAAAGCTTCTAGCTAGCACATTATATACTGACATTTTTTTGTTTTAAAATGTAGTAGATGACATCTGAATCTAGAAAGGGTAGTTATTACTTTTTTACCTCTTAAATGCCCTGTTTGTTTAACATATGTCTGTCTGTCGGTGTATCTGTATGTCTTTCCATGTGTCTGTTTCACTCTTTATCTTTCCATCCCTGTCTCTCCATCATTCTCTCTTTGCCTAACTTTCTCTCCTACTTTCTGTTTCTCTGTCTCTCTCTCTCTCTCTCTCTCTCTCTCTCTCTCTCTCTCTCTCTCTCTCTCTCTCTCTCTCTCTCTCTCTCTCTCTCTCTCTCTCTCTCTCTCTCTCTCTCTCTCTCTTTCTCTCTCTCTCTTTATATATATAGATATATATGCTCAACGCTGTACCAACTGAGGCATTGGTCAGTGTGCATTCCCGATTCGGGTGGGGGAGGCGGCGGTCTAGGGGTAGAACATTGGCTTCCGACGCAAAAGGTCCCGAGTTCGAATCCTGGCTGTTGCGTTCCCTACTGGTTGGGTCGGTGTCAGTATAATGTGACCGGCTGAGACAGGAGTCGTGGTATCCCCGCCCTGTCTCGTGTGTGGCAGCACATAAATTGTCAGACGTCCATCTTGGGGCCCGTCCACAATATAGCCTATATAGTGCTGCTGTTGGACGTTAAAACCAACCCCCAACCCCCCCAACCCGATTCGGGTTTGGCGTGCCATTATGTTTCCATGCCAAAACGATCCTGTGCCAGACCTGCGGTTCTCATGTAGCTGAGCCCCTATCCAGGGAGGCGCGGTGGTTCAGGGGTAGAACATCGGCTTCCGACGAAAAAGGTCCCGAGTTCGAATCCTGGCTGTTGCGTTCCCTCGGTGTCAGTATAATGTGACCGGCTGAGACAGGAGTCATGGTATCCCCGCCCTGTCTCGTGTGTGGCAGCACATGGAAAATTGTCAGACGTCCGTCTTGGGGCCCGTCCACAATATAGTCCATATAGTGCTGCTGTTGGACGTTAAAACCAACCCCCAACCCCGATTCGGGTTTGGCGTGCCATTATGTTTCCATGTCAAAACGATCCTGCGCCAGACCTGGGGTTCTCATGTAGCTGAGCCCCTATCCACTTTTGTCAGACGTCCGTCTTGGGGCCCGTCCACAATATAGCCTACATAGTGCTGCTGTTGGACGTTAAGCCAACCCAACAACAACAACAACAACAACAACAACAACAACAACAACAACAACAACAACAACAACAACAACAACAACTGTCCACTCTTGTACCACTTCCTGCATGGTCTGCTTTTTCCTCTTCTTCCTTCCATTCTGCCTGCTGATAATTATTGTTTGAGCGAGACTGTCAGGCATGCCTTGCTTTGTGGCCACATTAAGATATTTTGTGATGCTCTCCATCAATTATCCTCTAAAATCGAGTGTTCTCACGACTTCTGCGTTTGATACTTTATTATTTTTTGTAACGTATTCTTGCTAGTCGTCAAAATACGCAATATCGAAAGCTTCTCTTGTTTAATTGAATCTTTGTAGAGTTCATGTTGCGTCGCCGTATAGTAGTTAACTGAGTCATAAGCATCCTTAACTTGTTTCGTATCAAACTAGGCTGACAATTCACCTGGAGCCTAACAAAGCTATGTAAAGATACAAAGGTTTTTGTCCCGGCCAGTTTATTTACAGATAATTATACTCACAACGATACAACCAAAAGGGAACAAGGCGATTAGTCGCCGGACGTTGAGCCGTATGTACAACGTTGCGGTAAGCTTGCGTCGCGTCTTAAGATATGAGTTATAAACTACCGTAGGAGGCGCAGTGGCCCTGGGGCAAAACACCGGCTTCCGACGGAAAAGGTCCGTAGTTCCAGCCCTGGCGATTTGTCTCCCTACTGCTTTGGTTGGTTTCATTTTTATTGTGACCGGCATCTCCGCCGTGTCTTGTGTGTGGCAGACGCTAGTCTTGGAACCCGCCCACAATATATAATATATAGTGCTGATGTTGGACGTTAAACCAACTCAACTCAAATCAACTGTAGACTATGGCAGTATCGTACTTATGATCCCTTATGTTTGAAGGTCGCATGCTCAGTGCTTAACTGACTTAGCTCTATCCCTATACCCCGTCGAACTAATGCCTTTGGTCATTAAAACTCAATCTATATTCACATTTCTACTTCCAGTTTGAGGCGTTGTAAAGTGGTTAGAAGCAGTCAGGGGACGCAGTGGCCCTGGGGTAGAACATCGGCTTCCGACGCAAAAGGTCCCGAGTTCGAATGATGGCTGTTGCGTTCCCTACTGGTTGGGTCGGTGTCAGTTTAATGTGACCAACTGATACAGGATTCATGGCATTCCCGCGCTGTCTCGTGTGTGGCAGCACACAAAAATTGTCATACGTTAGCCTTGGGTCTCGTCCACAATATAGCCTATTTAGTGCTGATGTTGGACGTTAAACAAAATCAACTCAACTCAACTCTAGAAGCAGTCAGTTCATTCAGTGCATCTCTAAACGGACATTAATTTATACTTCACTTTACTTTACTTATCCGGTCCAGCAGCCACTTGAGACTGCGGCAACGAACAATAATAAACAGTAATACTAGCATCCCAATCAAAACAAAAGCGCGCGTTAAAGAAAGAACATAAGAAGCTGAAAACATGTCTTCTCATCCGTCATTAATTGTAAATCTGAACCAGCTAAGCATGAGTGCATTTTTCCGCCCGGCTTTTAGACCTCTGGAGGAAATTTGATATACATTTACATTGCATTAACGTTTCTCTTGTCAACACGTACAAATAGCAAGTCTCCCATTACTACTCGTATAATATTGATTGAAACTAAAAGAATGCGTCTTGTTTTTAATATTCAATCAATGCGGTTTCACATAATTCTATATTCACGTTTTCCATTTACGTTATACAGCCTATATAGTGCCGATGTTGGACGTTAAAATCAACTCAACTCAACGTTATACAACAAAATACTTCTTTTTTTAGACAGAACGGTGTGTGAATACAGTTTCTTTTCCTAATTGAAGTTGATTATTGCATAAAAGTCATCCTCTGTTGTCAGTCCTTTTAATAGAAAATGTAAGTGACGCATGGGGGTGCGGTGGCCCTGGGGTAGAACATCGGCTTCCAACGCAAAAGGTCCGGGTTCCAGCCCTGGCTATTGCAATCCCTACTGGTTGGGTCGGTGTCAGTTTAATGTGACCAGCTGAGACAGGAGTCATGCTATCCCCGCCCTGTCTCGTGTGTGACATCACATAAAATTGTCAGACGTGTGTCTTGGAGTCCGTCCACGATGTAGCCTATATAGTGCTAATGTTGGACGTTAAATCAACTCAACAACTCAATTCAACAATCAACTCATTAGTTCACGAGATTTCTGTGGATAGATCTAGACGTTTTAAATTGTTGCTGTCAAGTGTCAATCACAAACCAGCTATCTACAGTAGAGTAAATTTTACAGCAGAGGGAAACAACTGTTTTATCCTATACTTCGATGTATATTTAAATTGTAGAGGTATGTTAAATTTTATACTGTCTAATAAACATAAGACATTATTATTTTTTGTTGTTTTTTTATTTGTTTTTTTTTTTGTTTTTTGTTTTTTGGGGGGTGGGGTTTTTTTTTGTTTTGTTTGTTGTTGTTGTTGTTGGGTTGTTGTTTTTTTGTGTACATAATATTGCATTGGTTAACGCCTAAGAATGCATAATATTATAGATCTACCAATTTGTGAATGATTACATTCTCAGTGCAAATATCCGGCCTATTCCATGTGTAGTTTGTGTACATTTTGTGCATGACATTTTTAGGCCGAAGTACGGCGTGCGCTATATAGCCGGTCTCGTCACTCTGTCTCAATGTGAAATCAATTGCTTTTTTTTTTTTGCGCGCTTGTTTATGTGTTAAGTTTAAAAAACGCTTTAAATGTTCCCGATCCTGAGAGTCCTTCTCTTGTGATTTATTTTTTTTTGTTATTGTTTTTTTTTTATTGTTTTTTTTTTGTGTGTGCTGTTGGTTTTTATTTATTTATTCCGCACTCTAGATCTATGTTCTATTATGATGACTGGCATTGATACACCATTAAGCAGTTTATTCTTGTGTTAGCAAGATTCCTTGAAAAAAAAAACTAGAACCTTGGTGATGTGGCCATGTTTTCTAAATGGGTGTTTCAAATGACGCTTACGATGGTCACAATCTTTACGCTTCTGGCATATAGTTACCGTTTTCACATGTTTTTGAACTTTTGACTTTGGTGTTTTCCGCTGCATGAGCACGGTGAATAAAGTTCTCTTCTTTTTTTTAGAGTTGTATTTATCTAACTATCTATCTATATATCGATCGATCGATCTATCTATCTATCTATCTATTCATCTATCTATCTATCTATTTGTCTATCTATCTATCTATCTATCTATTTAAATATCTATCTATCTATCTATCTATCTATCTATCTATCTATCTATCTATCTATCTATCTATCTATCTATCTATCTATCTCTATACCCCACAACACGACAATACATAAGTAAAGAAGGAAAGAAAGAAAGAAAGAAATAGATTAAATAGATAAATAAATAAGTAAATAAATAAATAAATAATGGATTTAATAAATAAATAAATGAATAAATCAATCAATCAATCAATCAATCAATAAATGTATAACTTTGCACAGCAAAACAAAACAGTTGACAGATTTTGTAGTTAGTTTTACAATACAGGCGTTTTGATTGAAACTGCGATATCGGGTAACGGGAAAAGGAAACTTTTCCATCTAGTGCCAATAAAAAAAATTTAAAAAAAACACGGTAGCTTACGTCTCGCCGTAAAACTAAGAATAATATGCGAAAAAGGAAGCGTACGAGCAGTTGTAAGCTACGGCGGCATTGTACTCACGGCCCTAGATTTCGATCATGGTATATGTCGTTCAATCTTTAATTGCTTCGTTGATTGGCTACAACAGTGCTCTATAATAATGCATAGATGATGGACGAGAGATTCGCTCTTCGCCCCATGACTGCCCTGTTCCTTACTAGTTGGGTCGCTGTCAGTATATAATAGTAAGGGGAGTGTGTGTGTGTTTGAGGGGGGGGGGGCGAAGTAGCTCAGGTGACAGAGCCTCTGCCTTCCAATCTGCAATATCCCCGGTTCGAACTCCACTAAAGGTAAATTATGAATTAGTCCGATTCCGTCCCCTGCTTGTTGGCTCGGTGTCGCTATGAGGTGACGGGCTGAGACGGTAGTCAAGGTATCCTCGTATTGTCTATGCGTAAACTTGTCAGGCTTTAGCCTTTGGACCCGTCATCAACATAGCCTATACATTGCTTATTTTGAAAGATAAATGAGGCTGGCTGAGACAGAAGTCCTCGTTCACTGCCTTGTATCTACCAAGAAATCGCTAGGCAGCTTAGATCTTCAGCTGTCAAACCTTCCTTTTTGTAAGAAATAGAAATTATAAATCAACAGGTCAGCGATCTTTTTACTATTTCATTCCGAAAGCGTTGAACAACTTTCCCAAAAACGTAAGGGACGAAGTTTCTGCGGATATTTTTAAACGCATGCTGTAGTTCTACCTTTTTGATGATTGAAATTTAACCTGTGGGTGTTGTAAATACCTCTAACGATTCCTTGTCGCTTTTGAATTTAACATTGTATTGTGTCAACGATATATAGTTATTTTTCTTTTGTTATTGAGATAACAGAGTGGCATCCATTATATGGTTATTTTTCTTTTAAGAAACAAGTAATAATTGTGATAATGGAAATAATGGTAAGCGCATTGAGCATGATACTTCATGGAAGTGCGCTGTATAAATGCAATACATTATAGTTATTTATTATTTATGTTTCATACTTTAAAATGTTTATTTAGTGTCGTGCCTCGGGGACCTGATTGTGTCATTCATTGACGGCCTGGGGGTCGCAAAGCATAATTATATTTGGGTGGATTTGTTGCTACTGTCCCAGAAGCTGCAAAGTCTTTGTTGTTCTACTCCCCCGCTACGTACTTAAGACAGATCATAGAGCGAATGTCGGAGATGGACAGACATGATGCTCTGTGTTTCTGTCTGTGTGTCTGTATCTCGATCTCCCTCTCTTTCTTTCCCTCTTTTTTCCCTTTTTTTCCTTCCGCTTCCGCCACCCCCCCCTCTCTCTCTCTCTATCTCTCTATCTCTCTCTCTCTCTATCTCTCTCTTTCTCTCTCTCTCTCTCTCTCTCTCTCTCTCTCTCTTCTTCCTTTTTTTCCTTTCGCTTCGCTCACCGCCTGTCTTTGTCTCTCATTTCCAATCTTTTTCTCTGTTTTGTTGAGGGGAAAATAGAGACAAAGAGAGATAGAGAGAGAGGGCCAAAGAGAAAAGGAGAGAAAGCCAAAAAGGAAGATAAACAGAAAGACATGCATACACACATACAGATAGACAGAAAACTAGAAAGAGAGAGGAAAAGAAATAAAGGAGGGGGGAGGGAGGGGAAAGAGAGAGTCAGAACTCCTCACTTCTCCATAAAAGTACGATCACTAAGCCTGTGATCGAAGTATAAATCCAGTGTTTTGGTGAAAATAAAACGGACAATCTGTACTAAACCGATGTCACCGAAATAAACAAACATTTTTTTGTATTTACTTCGAGGACTACAAAATTACCATGCAAAGTTTTCGAAGTAGACTAGACAATAAATTGCATTTAGGGGTCCAAGTTAATTATACTATAAAAATCGTGGGAACAGTTAGATCATTTCTCATTGCTCAAGTGTAGGCTGAGTAGGCTAAACCAAAAATTACTCTCTGAGTATTAATCTGAACTAACTACAATGTATGGCAAAGGCTTATTCGAAATAGATCACTGTCACTCCTATTACGCCAAAATGTGTTCACTCTAATTTTTTTTGACGACTTCGCCTGTGCTTATGAAAGCCTCGATTTAGTTGAATAATTATGAACTGTACATCATTTAGTAGTAGACACATTCAGGTCAGCTTACATTGTTGCTGTTTACGCTGAGTAAGCTTAGTAAAAATACTCTCTAAGTACAATTTGTTTTAACTAGTAATAATTTTATAGAGTTAGATCATAGATCCATTTATTACGCCGAGATGTGTTCACTGTTATGGTTTCTACTGTCTTTGGCAGATCATTATTGTTTGAGAGAGGGCTGGTGGGCAAAAAAACGTGTTAAATGGTACTTTAAATCTTTTATATGTACTACGATACATAAAAAAGACAAGGCAGATTTAAACATGCCGAGATGTTTTCACATATACATGGGGATAGGCACCATAAACTAAATCAAGTTACGGCCCTTACATAGAGACACCGAAAATATGTCGGCGTGTTGTTGACATGATTCTTCTGTCGCCGAGCACACGGATGGCTGTGCACAGAGCCGCGCATTTTCTGTAGTGTTTGATGGCCAATAACAAAAAAGACTTATTCTGCGCAAACACATACACACATTCATACACACTAGCAAGAAGACAGGGTAATCCTCAATTTCACACAGGCATACCAAGCAAAGAACATAAAAATACTCCACAAAATGAAATTCTGCTCGAAGAACCCCTAGAATTTGTATCGCTGATTTAGAAAAATCGAATCAAATTTTTTCTACGATGCTTCCTGGATGACAAAATGGTCATTGAAAATTTGACCAATCCAGGCATAATAAATTCACTCACTCGGCGACGAGGCGGAATCGTACCGTCTTTGCGTGGCAGTATGTAACGTTCTCGATTATTAGTCTTGGATCCGTCTTCATATATACAAACACTACCCTCTCCCAATCAGACACATCTCACAATATTTGCTGTGACATGGGTGTGGTATCCACGCACCTTCTTTGTGTGGCAGCATGTAACATTCTCAATTTTTGGTATTGGATCCGTCTTCATAATATATACAAACAATAACCCCCCATCTACACCAGACACATCTAACAATTGGCTGTGGCATGGGTCGTGGTATTTTAGTTTTGAACTCGTCTTCATATATACAAACACTGGCCTCCTCCCTGAGTTTTGACTGGGACATTAGTCATGATGCTATCTGAGCACCGTCTTCGTCTTGAGATCTGTATACAAACTCTAAACCTTCCCTGGCGGACGTCCTGGCTCAAGTGGTAGAACATTGATCTCCAAATCGGCAGGTCCGACATTCGAATCCAAACGATCAGTCAAAATTTTATTTGTCAAATTTTGGCCCCTATTGGTAAGGTCGATGTCAGTTAAATGTGACCTACTGAAACAGGAGTCTAAGCCTCCTCGCTCTGTCTCGTGTTTGGTAGCACGTATTAGTCTCGAAGACCGTCCATAACATACAGTGCTGACGTTAGAAATTAAGCAAAAAAACAAACTCTAATACCCCCCACCTTTCCTTTTACACCATTCGATTGAATCAACCGGCAAAATTCCATTTATCAGCTCGACTATCTCTGGAAAGCTATCGTCCGACCAATCAGAAGGCTCGCTGGAGTCCCGCACCAACTTGGTATGAAAGGGTGACTTTAACACATTGGACAAGTGGGGCTTGACGGCGCACTGTGGAACTCCCCGTAGTGACCCTGCCCATGACCTTACCCTGCCCATGACCTTGAACGCGACCTTGACTGCTACCGTCAACCACTGGCTTTTTTTTATAAATGGGTCACCCATAGAGCCGTAAACGGACCATCGTAACGATTTGGCTTGGAAATCCAATTTATCCATCGACAAAGCATTAGTGCAAATAACTTGAAGATCATTTCCCTCACAATGCGTTGCTGCAATTAACTTGAAAATTAGCTGTCAACAATGCATTCCTGCAAAACTGCTTTTTCTATATATACACGACATGTTGGTCACTGTGTGTGAGCGTCTCAGGCTAGGAGACGAGACAAGCAGGTTGTACTCGGTCAAGTCCTACTGGGAGGTTCACATTTTACCCACGCCTTCCTACTAACTGAGGGGTGAAGAGCCTGCACAGTGTCATACCTATAACTGTCAATTACCCATAAGTCACGTTCTGATTGACTGTCCACTTTTTCACCGGGGAAAAAAATCTGTACCTTGCGTTAAACTATTAAAGAGCATATTATTTTACTTATGTTAGTCTTCATCGCCTACTGAGGTATCTGAAAAACATTGATGGGCATAATAATAAATATTTAACTGTGATAATCCTAGACATGGATATTTTAAACCGCTGCATATATCCTTTATTTTTAACCAAATGTTTATGTCCTTTTACCGTTCAGAGAGATAAAGAGTCACCGCGGCTACCAGTATAATGTATTAACTGCCTTAGGACATCATGGGCACAATATAGCTGTTACCGTGCTGACGTGCCGTAAAAACAAATTTTCTCACTCTCTGTCTCTGTCTCTCTCTGTCTCTGTCTGTCTCTCTCTCTCTCTCTCTCTCTCTCTCTCTCTCTCTCTCTCTCTCTCTCTCTCTCTCTCTCTCTCTCTCTCTCTCTCTCTCACTCTCTCTCTTTCTCTCTCTCTCCTTCATTTGCTCATTTTCCCTCTTTCTCCACCACCAGTTCATCATTGTAATTTGATTAAACGTGTTTAGCGAGATATAAAATACATGTATTTGATAGGACCACGATGATCTTTTCATTTTCATTTTAGAAATAGAATAGAGGTATTAGGGTCAAGTTGAGGAGCTAGATAATAAAAAATTAATTGTGCTTCCGAAGTTCCGCTCACCACTGTTCCGAATAACAGGTCCGCCGCGGAACTCTTTATTCGGAACACTTTTCCGAATAATCAAAATTTTCAAAACGATAGGGTTAACCCGTTCGGGCCTGCTGCTTTTATTGGCTATAAGTTGTTGTTGTTATTTTTTTAATGCATGAAGGTACCTTCCTTTCATCCATAAATCTAGTTCTTCACGCCAACTCGTTTAACACAAACTTTTCTTTTTCCCTCTGGACTGTAACTGTATTATCTCTTTTATTCTTGTAATTGTGACAATCGAATCGGTTTTAAAAACAGTTTTGTTTTTTTGGCCTAGTTAAATTGTGGACAGGATATCATTTTCATTATTTTTTAAGGATAAATTGTAAAAAAAAATTGATGCTACATGTATAAGCTTTAAAGCTCGGACAAAGGGTTGTTTTTAATATTTTATCCTTTATCTAGGATAATATAATTATTGTAAGTGATACCCGCAGTTTTTTCATAGCCTTGTAAAACCCTAAATTCAAGCAAATGAAGTAGTATTGCATAGAACAAAGAAAACAGGCTAAAACTGGTTTCTGGGCTGTGAGATATTTTATGAACCAGCATAATGTAACAATAACGCCATAACATTGCCTCCATAATGGATGTATAAGCAAGTAACTGTCACTGAGTGAAATAATTGTGATTTACCTGCCGAAGTACGTAAGTTTAACTAAAGTGGCCATAAACCTATCCAATATAACAAATAAAAATGGGACAACCCATTGGATTCCTCTCTTTTTACGAGGATAGAGGCCTCGTACGACTCTTTTCAATATAGTTACTATTAAGTGTTGTCATTTATAGAGGAATAATAATAAATGTGTTTCAATTCGATAAAAAGTGAAGTAAGAAATTACCATTGACCACTTGACTGCTAAAATCCAGAGCTCACTCTGATAGACCAATGTTGAGTTGTATTAATTTTTTTAGGAAGACATAACTTTAGTTTATTTCTGATAAGACCAACTCCACGGTAAACTCTCTGGTGATCTGCAGTGATCAGCAGATTAATGTCAGATTTTTTTTTACTGGAACTTATCAATTTGACATCAAGTTCAACCTCCAAGCGCATCACTACAAAGGTAAAATTTACTGTTCTGATGATGTGTGCCTTAACCAGAGATGAAAATAAGTTAATGTATGGGTACAGAAGTTTTCAAATCTCTTTCCTTAACAAAATATAACTTCTGAAATTCCAATCAGACCACTTGCACGGTGAGCTGTCTGCATCTGGTGATTTGCAGTGATCAGCAGATTAATGTCAGTTTGTTTACTGGAACTAATCAATTTGGCATCAAGTTTAACCTCCAAGCGCAGCACTAAAAAGGTAAAATACACTGTTCTGATAATAAGTATGTACCTTAACCAGAGATAAAAAAAAAGTTATTGTATGGATACAGGAGTTTTCAAGTATCTTTTCTTAACAAGATATAACTTCTGAATTAGCGCGCTCTAAAAATAAATTTTCAAATAGAATAATTGTGTGTTATTACATTATAGTGTACTTATTACTTTAAAGCCCTTTAAAGAACGGACATTTTTTAGTGAAACAGTATTAATTTAAGGATCATTACTAAAGAGTAAACCCGGATCGGACTCCAAATGAGCATAATATTCCATAAAGATATAAGGAGATGAACATTTTAGCAAAAAGTGTATAAAATTTTACGTTTTTTGTTTTTTTTTGTTTTTGTTTTTTTGCAACGACAAACTGCCATAAAATAGTTTTCAATCTGTATGATATTTATATTATTTGTTGATCTGTTGGATGTTGTTGTTGTTGTTGTTGTTGTTGTTGTTGTTGTTGTTGTTGTTGTTGTTGTTGTTGTTGTTGTTGTTGTTGTTGTTGTTGTTGTTGTTGTTGTTGTTTTTGTTGTTGTTGTTGTTCGTGTTGTTCTTGTTGTTGCTATTGTTATTGGTGCTGTTTTTGCTTACTGCAGGGCAGGGGGTTTAGTTGTTGTTTCTACTGCTATGTTTTTTTAATCATTACTTTAAATTATATTTTACTGTTAGTTTATACGTGTTGTTGGAGCCACTGTATGCATGTCCTAGTTGGTTCTGTACCTGTTGAATTTGAATCGTGATATGTAGTCTTTTCCTGACGTCCCATCGTCTTCGAAGAAGGTCAGGATGCGTCAGTGACCTGGTCTTTTTAGAAATATTTATGATTATGAGATTTTGTCACGTTTCCAAAAAAGTTTAGGACATATACCTTTAAACTCATGAAGAATATGATTATATAACTTGGAAAGGGAGAGCCAGAGAGAGTGAGAGAGAGAGAGAGAGAGAGAAAGCGAGAGAGAGAGGGGGAGAGAGAGAGAGAGAGAGATTAGGAGGGGTAATAAAGTTAACTGCTCATGTTAGAGTCAACTAGATTAAGGGAGAGAGAGAGAGAGAGAGAGAGAGAGAGAGAGAGTGGGAAGAGGGGGGATAGTTCGTGCGTTTCATGTAAGTATAAGGTAAATTAGTAAGGGGAGAGATGAAATAAAGAAGGAGAGGGAGAGAGAGAGAGAGAGAGAGAGTTAGATTGGGGTCTTTGACCTTAAGAGGTACATGTCAGCTAACCCTAATAATCTCAATGAAAGGCTGGCGAAGTAGAGCTAAGAGCATTTGACACAATCAGTGAAGTCTAGCAAAACTACCTTTGTTGTTAGAGGGAAGGTGCTATTTCATGAGCCTGGGTATTTCCAAAACGTGCTCAATTCAATCAGGTATATCTCTGGCCATCTTATCGTGAGTAGCCCCAGCGTATATCTTTCTTTTTCATATAACCTTAACCAATTCGGAACTCACGATTGGTGAAAAAATTTTCCCCGATTTCGTTCCCTACTGGTTGAGTCAGTGTCAGTTTAATGTGACCAACTGAGACAGGGCGGAATCTTCCCCGCGCCGTCTCTGTGTTGCATCAAATTGTCAGATGGCAGTCTTGAGGCTCGTCCACAATATAACTCTCTCATCAATCTAAGTAAATCCAAGGACAATCCAAATATAAGTTGTTATTTTGTTTTGTCGTCTTTGTCTGTTTGTTATTCTTAAATTTTCTTCAGTTGAGTTTACTTCACTCGGCCCAACCGCTATTTGAGAAGGCTTTTAACTCAGCCCAACCAGTTGACTGCATACCAAGGGTAATATTGATCTATTTATTGTAAATTAAATGAAGTGTTTTTTAATCCCCAATATACAATAACTGTAATTGTTAAAACACATAGAGAACTTATATTAAATTGAAAATTGAAATGACAAAGTGTTCTGAGTAAACTAACAAACTTGGTTGGATTTCATAAATAAATTTAAAATTTTCAGAACCAAATCATTACGTTTATAAGTTTACTGGGAACACTTGGTCTTTTAAATTTTTTCCAATAATTGAATTTCTCTATGCGTCTTAACCGTATGTGTTTTGACGATTGGCAGTAGCCATTCATTAAAGTTTTAATTCTTCAGTTGTAAACAAGCTCCTACTTCTACTCATTACTGAACCGACACTTGAAAGTTGAAAGTTTAAAAAACAAAGCGTTCTGAGTCAACTAACAAACTTAATGACTTGTTTACTCAAAATTTTAAATTTATATATGAAATCTAACTATTTTTAAACAATATTAGCAGTGGTTACTTATGAAGGTTTTAATTCTTCAGTGGTAAACAAGGTCCTACTGCTACAACTTCTACTCATTACTGAACCGACACTTGAAAGTTGAAAGTTTAAAAAACAAAGCGTTCTGAGTCAACTAACAAACTTAATGACTTGTTTACTCAAAATTTTAAATTTATATATGAAATCTAACTATTTTTAAACAATATTAGCAGTGGTTACTTATGAAGGTTTTAATTCTTCAGTGGTAAACAAGGTCCTACTGCTACAACTTCTACTCATTACTGAACCGACACTTGAAAGTTGAAAGTTTAAAAAACAAAGCGTTCTGAGTCAACTAACAAACTTAATGACTTGTTTACTCAAAATTTTAAATTTATATATGAAATCCAACCATGTTTTAACAATAATTATTAGCAGTGGCCATTCAATAAAGTTTTAATCCTTCAGTTGTAAACAAGGTCCTACGGCTGCAACTTCTACTCATTACTGAACCGACACTTGAAAGTTGAAAATTTAAAAAACAAAGCGTTCTGAGTCAACTAACAAACTTGGTGGCTTGTTTACTCAAAATTTTAAATTTATATATGAAATCCAACCATGGTTTAACAATAATTATTAGCAGTGGCCATTCAATAAAGTTTTAATCCTTCAGTTGTAAACAAGGTCCTACGGCTACAACTTCTACTCATTATTGAAACGACACAAAATGGACACAAGTTATTTCTCTGAGTATGCGCATCTATCGCCCGGAAATGCTGACAAGTCCAAGATGTTTCTGGGGACGGACCTGTCTAAATCCTACGCGGACAGCCGACCCGTGTACACCGCAGAGCTGTTTAAGACAGTCGTGGACTACTGCCTGGAGACCAGACCAAGTCTGGACCTAGCGGTGGATATGGGCTGTGGGTCTGGCGCCAGTACCATCGGGTTTGCCCGGTACTTCAACAAGGTGAGCTGATTTACAGTGGCGTTAATGGTAATTAAGGTTTTAATGTTATGCTGGCAGCTGCTGGTTATTAAATTAAAAAAACTGTGTGAAGCAATAAGGATGGATTATGCACAGTGTATCATTTGGACTTCCGGATTTTTTTTATAATTATGTTTAAGAGTTTCATTTCAAACCCTAGGACAAGTTGTTGTAATGAAATGCCTAGGACAAGTTGTTGTAACACTCTCTTAAGTTCCATATATATCTGTAGACCGAGACGATTGCAGAGTTGTTGTTGTTCTTTTTTCAAATTAATTAAAGTTAATCTATTGTGCGTACGACAACAAAACTAACTTACCTTTTGTTTTTTCCCTTACTATAAATAACTTTGTATTTATTAAATAGGTCATCGGCGTTGACATCAGCGAGACACAAATCGCATGCGCACCGAAGGACATTCCGAACTGTGAGTTCAAGGTCGGTCACTCCGACAAACTTCCGTTCATCCAATCGGGAACTGCAGACCTCTTCTGTTTTGGAACATCCTTTCATTGGGTGCCGCAGGCAGAGTAAGTCATTAAGTAACGTTCAATTGTTAACTGCCAGTAGGCTATTCGAGAATGGAAGATAATAACTTATTAAAACTTGTAAGCCTTGATTATTATCCTTTCGAAGCGGGGAAACAATGGGTAGAATGCACAAAAGTATTGTATTACGTCTTGTCTTGACAATATAGAAATTAGAAGCTACCCAAAGTGTCTGTCGTGAAATTAAACAGCTTACACTACATGAAATAAAATAAAGTGGGATAAATCATTTTTTTTAACTTGTCAATCAGACGAAATAAATAATACAGGAATGAACCCTTAAGAAAAAATAACGTGTTATCCAGTTTAGCCAGTGGGATTGAAATTAATTTAACCACGCTGAAACAAAACCTTTAACCTTCTTCAACAGTATCAGTTATTAGTGCTTTAAAGTACACGTCTTCATCATAGCTAATGAAGCTTTTAGGGGGGGGGGGGGGGGGGGCACACACAATAAGAATTGTGTCTTGTTTTTTACATAACTATTCAATTCTTCCGACAAACCGACTTAACGTTTGGTTTGGCTCGGTTTGGCGAATTCCGACAAATAAATTTACTATAATTATCGTGGGCTCAAACAGGGACCTCCTGAAAGAACAGCCAACGCTCGACATCTTTAGCAACCCAACCTCCACCTTTACACCCCTCCCACCTAACTAGGTAGATATATCTACTACAAAAGTTGGTTGGTTGGTTGGGTTGGTTTAACGTCAAACAGCAGCACTATATAGGCTATATTGTGGACGGGCCCCAAGACGGACGTCTGACAATTTTATGTGCTGCCACACACGAGACAGGGCGGGAATACCATGACTTCTGTCTCAGCCGGTCATCTACCACAAAGAAGCAAACACTACCACTTTAGTCAAGATACTTCTTTGAAAAACCGACTAAAAATGCTGAAATGAGTACATAATCTAATTTCTCACTCCAGGACTTTGGCTGAGGTAGATCGTGTTCTGAGACCAGGCGGGATCATCGCCATATTTGGATATGACGTGCCCTCCAGTAGTATCCAAGCAGTTCAGGCTTGTTTCCAGAGGGTGAGGTGTCCACATTATTCGGAAAACAAAACAAAAAAATAGATTTGGACAATCAAAACTGTTACTTTGATCGGAGAACAAACAAAAAAAATAAAGTTTGGACAATTAAAACAGTTACTTTAATAGGAGAACAAAGAAAAAAATCAACTTTGGACAATTAAAACAGTTACTTTAATCGGAGAACAAAGAAAAAAATCAACTTTGGACAATTAAAACAGTTACTTTAATCGGAGAACAAAGAAAAAAATCAACTTTGGACAATTAAAACAGTTACTTTAATCGGAGAACAAAGAAAAAAATCAACTTTGGACAATTAAAACAGTTACTTTAATCGGAGAACAAAGGACAAAAAATAGATTTGGACAATCAAAACAGTTACTTTGATCGGAGAACAAAGAAAAAAAGGTTAGACAAACAAAACATATATTACTCAAAATCTAAATGAGTAGATTGATTTCACTAAGGAAATGAATAGAACAGCAAAAACAGCGAAATAGTATGCGGTGCCGCATTTAAGTGGGGAAGGAGGGTGGTGTGTGTGTGTGTGGGGGGGGGGGGGGCACGGGCTTACTGCTTGATGGGTTAAGTAATGCATAGAGAAGAGATGGTGTCTTCCAAAAATGTTGCTAAAATTACATTCGTAAAAGTACTTGGATATATATATATATATATATATATGCTTTTCTTCAATCAAACTCATATGTATAATATTATAATAGCATTGCCTGTCGGGTTTAGGGTGTGAAACGAAATGCTTGTTTGTCTTAATATTTCTAGATCTAACTATCCTTTCTCTGTTTGTTTGTTGCTGTGTTTTTTGTCACTCGCATGGATTTGCCCCAGTTATGGAAGAAGGTTTTCCCGTTTGCTGCCAAAGAGACGGCTCAAGTGATGGAGAGATTTAGAGGTCTGAAGATGCCTTACCCTGGCGCCATTAGGTCAGAATCATAGTATGTCTGTATGTCTGTCTGTCTGTATGCCTGTTTGTTTGTCTGTCTGTCTGTCTGTCTGTCTGATTCTCTCTCTTTTTATCTCTCTCTCCCTCTCTCTCCCTAGAAAAATCTATTGCCAGAATTGCTTGTAAATCGAACACAAAATCAAAGGTATACAAGAAATATGGTCTATGTAGGGTTTAGCGCCTCCTAGATCCCGGCAGAGATTGCTGGCGATGGGCCCCAAGACTGACGTCTGACATATTGATGTGCTGCTGCACAAGAGACAGGGCGGGGATACCACGACTCCTGTCTCGGTGGGTCACATTTTACTGAATGCATGAAATATGGCCAATGGATAACATGATATTGAATCTTTGTCCACCGGACCGGTAATACGATTTTAGTAAGGTCAAGATACAAACAGTGCCAGCAATTTCTTCCTACTCTGTCTGACAGAAACGACGATATCAAACTGAAGCTGGACTACACAGTACAGGATACTATCAACTTCCTGAAGTCCACACGGTCGACACAGGCCTACCTGGAGACCCATCCACATGAAGACTTACTTGGGGAAATAACTCAAGAGTAAGTCAGGCAAGGAATGAAGATACGGCTTGGCACCCATTGGGCTTTAACTACGTTCTTTTGTAAATTACTTAATACATCAAGAGTTAAGGTAAGAGAAGACACTTTTGTAAAAGTCACCGTGAGAAATTGTGTTTGGTCACATTGTAATACAGGTACATTTGTATTCACAGATCAAAAGTCATTTAATTAATTAATCGACATGTTAATATATAAATCAATTACATCAACCAAGACGTGACTTGAGTTAAGTTGATTTAACGTCCAACATCAGCACTATATTGACTATATTGTGGACGGACCCCAAGACTGACGTCTGATATTGTATGTGCTGTAACTCACAAGAAATAGCGGGGATACCATAACTCCTGTCTCAGCCGGTCACATTAAACTGACACCGACCCAACCAGTAGGGAGCGAAATCGCCAGGACTCGAACCTGCACCTTTTTGCGTCTGAAGCCTATGTTCTACCTCAGGGCCACCGCGCCCCTCAAGACGTGACTAAAACTTATTTTAGTTCCCACAAAACGTGACACTTAAATGGTATAGTATACGTTCATTTGCAATGTCTTTAACTTTCCAATACATACATGTATACATTTATATTTATTATATAATATTATATATACTCGTACATAACTTTTACATCCTTCCCATTTTATATTTCAGACTCACCCAGGCCTTAGAAACATCGGGAGCAGGCGACGTCTACACAATTACTTTCAACATCTACCTGCTCATGGCTCACAAACCCGCCAACTGACCACATAAAACTACGCAGGGCATGGCCCACAACATTGTCTAACAACCACTTAACATCAGAAAGTATGGGAACAGTACTGTTGTGTTGTACTAGGTCAAAAGTCCAATGTAGAACAAACTTATAGTAAAACATATAATTATTTATAAATTTACCTTAAATTAAATGTGTATACTTAACATGATAAATTGCTGATAAAATGGTAGTTGTATTGCCTTGGTATACAGAGTAAATGAATTGCCAACATTCTGGGGCTGCTTTGGTTGGTCGAATTTTAGTCACCCTTAAAGAAGACAGCTTTAGTTGCCTCCTTACTCTTAATCTGCTCCTGTGAATTGTAATGGTGGCAATCGTCCAAGCCTAAATGTGCTAGGAGTAATGTCTTGTTCATGGGCCATCTATGCTGAAGTAGATTCAGAAAATTTGATTTATTTTTATTCAAGTTTATTTGCTAATGTTCAAAATGATTAGAGATTTTATTATTTCGAGACCATAGCCGGAATTATTTCAAAATAAGAAAGTTTTACAAGTTCTGATATTTTTAATTTTTAAAACACGTAAAACAAGACATCCCAAAAATTATTTTAAATATGCAACATAATGCCTCTTTGATTAAAAAATTATTCTCCCACCTTTAAATTTTCCGACTTTAGCCTTTCTTTGTCATTTTATCCTCCAATCATGTTTTTGTATTAATTTTTGGGCAAATTGCACAGTTGTTGTTTCAGTACTTAGACTCTTTTACATAGTTTAAACGGAATTAAAATAGCTATTAATAATATGAACTTTTTTTTAAATGTGAATACACATGGTAATTTACAAAAACATTTTTTACTTTTATTAAATAAATTAGAACTTGAGATACATGCCTTTGTTTCTTTTATTTGAAAAGATTTGAATGAATTAAGTTAAAACAAGGCGTTCTACATATGATTGTCAATCACATGAAAACTAATAGATAACTAAATAACAGTATACTTTTCTTGTAACTTACTTATTTACTTACTTACTGCTCTTTTTGCCGTTGGCAATTAGGGCAGCAGCAAACTCCTTCCATCGCTCACGGTCCTGAGCCAGCATACTCAAGGTGCCCCATGACTGTCCCATGGCTGCTGCCTCTGCCTCCACTGTCCTTCTCCAGGTGGTTTTCAGTCGCCCGCGTTTCCTGTGTCCCTCTGGCCTCCATTGAACGACTACTCGAGGGATGGCATCTTGTTCCTTGCGGAGTACGTGACCTATCCACCTCCACCTCCTCCGGATAATGATTGTCTCCATTGTCTCTTGTTGGCACTGTTCTAATAGGTCTTCATTTGATATGCATCTAGGCCAGAAGATCCGTGCAAGTTTCCTGAGACTTTTGGTGTGGAAGGAAGATAACTTGTAAAGGTCGCTTTTTTCTTGTAAGAAGTAGTTTTTTTTTTTCTTCAGAATTTACAAGTGTTTTTAATTTTGTACTTGCACCTTGCAATAGTAGTGGTAGTTTGTGTGTGTGTGTGTGTGTGTGTTTGTGTGTGTGTGTTTGTGACTCACCGATAACCTTGATAACAGAGTCTTCAGAGATGAAACCTCCTTATGGCATTGTTATGATATTTGCAAAATCTACACCGCATTGGTATAAGTTAAATATGTTTATGTTAGTATGTAATGTTACATTCTCTTCTATATCTTAAAAACAAAATGTATGTGCAAATTAATATGATCGTTTAGATACTTTGCAAAGTTTCAGGAGGAATGAGAAATAGATGTTGTGATTCAATGGTATCTGCCTTCACACAAGTCCTGTCGCTTCAAAAAACATGTGATGTGGGCACTAAAATTTAAATAATTATGATTTATTCAAGGTAAATTAACAACGAAGTGATCAGTCTCAAGAAAACTTGTCCCGGGATTCCCTTTAAAAGAACTAATAACAATGATAATAATAATAATAATAATAATAAAAGGAGAAGAAGAAGAAGAAGAAGAAGAAGAAGAAGAAGAAGAAGAAGAAGAAGAAGAAGAAGAAGAAAAGGAGAAGGGGGAACAATCGCTACTCCGGCGTAACATAGCAATACTTGTCCATCAATGCTTCTCACTCCGAGAGCAAGCCATTCACACAAGAGTAGTGGATAATATCCCTCTGTTAACATGTTCTCGTCAAATTAACTCTCTTGAGTTCCATCTGTAGACCGGCACGATTGCAGGGGATTTATTTCAAATAAATTAAAGTTAATCTATTGTGCGTACGACAACAAAACTAACTTACCTTTTGTTTTTTCCCTTACTATAAATATCTTTGTGGGTTGTTTTTTTATTAAATAGGTCATCGGCGTTGACATCAGCGAGACTCAAATCGCATGCGCACCGACGGACATTCCGAACTGTGAGTTCAAGGTCGGTCACTCCGACAAACTTCCGTTCATCCAATCGGGAACTGCAGACCTCTTCTGTTTTGGAACATCCTTTCATTGGGTGCCGCAGGCAGAGTAAGTCATTAAGTAACGTTCAATTGTTAACTGCCAGTAGACTATTAAAAATGGAAGATAATAACTTATTTAAAACTTGTAGGCCTTGATTATTATCTTTTCGAAGCGGGGAAACAGTGGGTAGAATGCACAAAAGTATTGTATTACGTCTTACAATATAGAAATTAGAAGGTTTACGACGAGGCGTAAGCTACGTCATTTTATTGCATTCTACCCAATGTGTCTGCATTGAAAATAAACAGCTTACACTACACGAAATAATCTGAACTGGGATAAATTATTAACAAATTTTGCCAATCTGACAAAATAAAGTGTGTAGGAATGAACAATTAAAAAAATCGATACTCAGTTTAGTCGGTTGGAATAAAATTAATTTAACTGCGTTGAAACA